>VWYH01005254.1:15642-28007 GCA_013399365.1 Pampusana beccarii | reverse complement strand
GACTAGATGATCTTTTGAGGTGCCTTCCAATCCCTAACATGCTGTGATTCTGTGATTCTGTGAAAAATATTTGTGATGGTGTTGCATCTGTGCTGTTGAAGACTACAAACTTGGAATAGATAGAACCTCGCTCTTCCGTGCACTGAGGACTCCATAACAAACACAATTTTCAGAAGGAACAATGAATTCTTAAATATAGCTGGGAAAGAGAAGAGTAAACTTAAACAATAATTAAATCCATCATTCAGTGCAATGCTCTTTGCAAAAACAAACTAAATCTGTGCATATAGGAGTGCAATAGTAACAATAAACGATATCAATGCAAAAATATTAATAACAGCAAAAAATGACGGATGCAAACGAAATTATTAAGAAAGCAAGTAAAACTAGCATTGCACTTTGAAATGCCACTCCAAAACTTACAGCCTCTTCAGCCAGAAAAACAAAACAAAACAAAACAAAACAAAACAAAACAAAACAAAACAAACAACAACAACACAAAACCAAAACCAAACACAAACAAACCAACCAAAAAAACCCAAAAACCACCAAACAGGCCTTGTTTTCTAGAAGCTGCTGACTGCATTGCCATCTACATGAAATACCCACTGATATCAGTGTGATGTCTGGCTAAATCTAATGAGTTTTATTTAGAAGTGTAGGTTAGAAAAAAATGAATTCTGATGTGTAAAGCGGAGTAATTACAAATGTAACTATATGTAACTATATGAAGGGTATCCTATGCCAGAGGCCTCTCAGTGTAATGTATGTTTGAGTAACTAAATGTGTGTGTCTTCAGCATCCACATAACACAGAAGGAAAGTTGTTCTTATCCTGTTACATTCTAGGGTTATTTCTATTTGGTTGAGTTTTTCTCCCCCATACCAGAAAAAAACAAAATACAAATGAGATTTTCAAGGAACAGATATGGCACCTGTGACACTGAACTTACTACAGGAACAAACAAATAAAATATACCTCTTTGCACACTATTAATCATTTTTGAGAAGCTTACTGATTCAGTGACAATAGTTCTTTATTAAATAAAAGATGAAAAATATAAAAAGACACCTACAAAAATTAATCTCTTTTGGATTTCTCTGTGCTTATAATGAAAAGAAAGACTGCCATTAATACAAGTCAACAACACATCTAAATGTTTCTTACAAGTTCAACATGCAAGAACTCACGTGAAAGAAAACACATTAAGACTAGTTTATGCTCATTATTTATGCCATAGAGTCACTATTGCTGCTTTTAACAAGGCTACATCTCGAAACCTGAAAGTGAAATAAGAAGATATATTTTTCAGGAAGGTTAAAGGAAGTTATTTTAAAATGACAGGCATGTACCCACTAGAACAAGAAAATTTACCAATTGATAAAACTGTATGGATACAAAAAGTGACATTTTCCAATATCCAGCAAAAGAACATTAGATTCCTTAGAAGCTAAAGACATTATTATAGATAATTCCACTGAATGAAAAATTACCTCAGAATTTATATAATTATATGCGTGGCAGGATATTACATCTTTAACTCCTCTTTTAGTCCATGCAGCTGATAGGATAGATCTGGAGTATATGGTGTGATATAATACTATTTCCCATAGTTAGTCAAAATCAGGAATCAATTATTTGTTCCCTAGTAAAACATGTTTAAAATAGCATCTTTTTGTAGAGAATGTGGATTTCAAGTTTGGAATTACATGCCTAAACTGCCCAAATTTATGTTATCACATGGGTTTGCTTCGTGGTTTTTTTATGATTATACTCCAATCAGAAAAGTCATGGATATTTCTACTGGATTTTTTTTGTCTTTTCCTGTGAAGATTAAATTTAAAGTTGGGAGGACTTCAGCATACCACTCTTTTTGGACTTGTTAAGACAGTATGTGCTTGTATTCATTGGAAGCATATATAATGCCATGAACAACATAGATCCAGTCTGTATCAGAAGCAGTTTTTAATTCAGTGTTATATTTAAGGTCTTATTGAAAGAAAAGTGAAGGCTATTGCATTTCGTAATATTCTAATTTTGAGCTGAGATCATCTTCTGTCTCTACTGTATGCTAATCTAGCAAGCTAAAGCTGCACCAACACAATCAGAAAGAAATAGCTTGTTTTTCCAAATATATTACATCCTCAAGTGTCTCAACATTTTAAATTAACAAATGCATCTATCTGTGAAATACATTAATTAGCACATATTAAAAGGAGATTCTCACTTTTTCTGTCTTTGTAAGCTTACCACTGATTCATTTAGTGGTATCTCACCAAAACCTCAAAAATTTTATTGATAATTCACAATTCATGACCCTCAGTTTCTCACCTAACCTAATTAGTGTCCTAAGGAAAGGATTCACAAAAACTAAGATGTTGCTCATAGAATCAAATAAACTAGACAGAGTTTAGACTGAGTAGAACTTTTTGGATGGATAGGTACCTAGCAACAAAGTAGCTCATCTCAGCTTTCAATTAAGAACCATATCTTAGAATGAAACACTTTTGAAAGGACTTTTTTTTTTCACACTTCTCAGGGGAAGAACATTGCTCAGCATCTTCTCTTCAATGTATAGCATGTCACAATAGTTAGTGGTATTTTCTTTAACTATAGTGTTGGAAGGACAGAAGGAAGACAATCAAAGAATCACAGGATAGCTAACGTTGGGAACACCTCTGGGTATCATCTGGTCCCTGGTCAGGCTCCCTGTTCAAAGCAGGATAAGCTACAGTAGGCTGCTCAGAGCTATGTCCAGTGGGGTTTTGAAAACCTCCAAGGATGGAAACTCCATAATTTCTCTGGACAACCTGTTCCAGAGTTCGACCATCCTCACAATAAAAAAAGTATTTTAATTTGTTTAAAGGGAATTTCTTGTATTTCCTTTTGTGTCTTTTACCTCTCTTCCTTTCACTGGACACCACAAAGAAGTGTCTGGCACCATCCTTTTTACTTCCCCCTGTGGGGTATTTATAAACATCCATCATATGTGTCCTTATCTTCATCTTCTTCAAAGTCAACAGTCTGAGCTCTCACAGCCTCTCCTCGTACGAGAGATGTTCCAGTGCCTTAATCACCTTCATGGTCCTTTGCTGTGCTCACTCCCATGTGTTCGCAATTCTCTTGCACTGGGAAGCCAAGGACTGGGCACAGAAGTCTGGGTGAGTGACACCAGTCCTGAGTAGAGTGGATCACCTCTCCTGACCTGCTAACAATGTTCTTAATGCAGCCTAGGATGGTGTTGGTTTTCTTCATGGCAAAACCACATTGATGGCTTTTGTTAAACTTTATGACCACCAGGACTCCCAAGGGCTTTTCCTCAAAGCTACTTTCCATCCAGTCATCCCCCAAAATATTACTGATCAATGGAGCTATTCCTTCACAGATATGGGTCTTTGCATTTCAGTTTCACTGAACTTTGCAAGATTACTCTTTGCTCATTTCTACAACTTGTCCTATGGCATCACAACCATCTGTTTTAAGAGCCACTCCTCCAGTTTTGTAACATCACAAACTTGCTGAGATTATGCTCTGTCCCGTCGTCCAGGTCACTAAGATAGTGTTCGACAGTACTGGCCCCAGTATTGATTGACCCTCTGGTTGCACTTCATGCCACTGATGACAATTCTCTGACCTTGAGAGTTCAGCCAGTTTTCAATCCATCTGATAGTCCACTTACATAGGTTGTACTTCATGAAGTTTGTCTATGTGCATGTTACTAGTGGTGGTGTCATTCCAATGAGACTGTAGCCCAGCAACTGCATGCAGACCTCTAATTCCTCCCATTTGCTCCTCGTGCTGTGTCTGTCAGGAAACACAAAATTCAGATGAGCACCTAGAGTTGTTGATTTATCAGTAAAAGTTTGGTGTACAACGTACAAGCAGAATTAATAGCTTTTGTTAAACTAGAGTCTAGGTGGTACAAAATGTCCTCAGTTTGAACCAGGGGAGGTTTAGATTGGATATTAGGAAAAATTTCTTCATGGAAAGGGTTGTTAGGCACTAGAACAGGCTGCCCAGGGAAGTGGTAGAGTCACCATCCCTGGAGGTGTTTAAAAGGCATTTAGACAAGATTCTTAGGGACATGGTTTAGTGCTAGAGTTAGGTTATGGTTGGACTTGACGATCCGAGGGTCTCTCCCAACTGAAATTATTCTATAATCCTATGATTCTAAATGCTGTGTTTTAACACAAAGAGTATATGGCATGGAAAAGAAATAGGCCAGGCTAAAACTGATACTGATTTCCTATGTCTATGCAAGGGAAACATCACCCCAGAGATGCCACCTTTCTAACCTTCGCTGCTCAGACTTCACCACCAAACCTCAGGTTGCTTCTTATATCTTCTCTAATAATTGACGCTTATTGCATCCATTTTCTCTTGCCAATACATCCAGCACTTCCATGGGATGTGAGAAGCAAGGCTTCAAAATCTCTTTCAGCTGGAAGTTTTGTGTTTCTCATTTCTCAGAAAAGCATCCTGTAAGCTATTTTGAGTCACTCTTAGCCTGCTTTATTAAAGCTTTTGGTGCACATGTAGTCACTAATTGTTAGTTGGCCTAGAAACCAAGTATAAGACAGTAATTAGGGAGACTCTATCCCAGTCACTTCCTCAGTTACTAGCTGGGTAATTTACTAGAAATAGAACAACTTTAAAAAGTGAGATGGAAAATATTCTGTTCCTCCAGACTCCCATACTTTAACACCACAGTAACTTTTACTGTAAAGTATTTTCCAAGCAAGTATTCTCAGAAGATGAAGTTGAATACTGAATGTCAACTTTGACATAATTCTCCAGTGTTCTAACCTTTCCAAGTAAATGTTCTCAGCTACAGTTCATTACTTTGTTGTATGAATCAAGTTCTTTAGATGAAATATACAGACTATGATAACCCATTTGAACATATGTGTGAAATGGCACATCAGTGGAAAGATTTGAATTTGACTAAACTATAGACTTAGGCATCAGAAGTATCAGCTGTACACTTGCTGCAACACTTGATGCGTCAAATTAACACTCTTATGAACAAAAAAAATAGAAGGAACAAAAGAATTCTTCAATTTATTTTATTTTATGTCTAGCGAGGGTAAAAATGTATTTTACGCTGTGCTTAGCTCCTGAATTTAATTCTCTGTTTCTCATAGGAGAATGTCACAGTTCTATTAAGTATTTTAATTCTTCTGTATCCAAATATTTATATAAGTTCATATATATAATGATATATAAGTTCATATATAAGTTCGTATATAATGAGAGAGTTTTCGCTGGGGCTATACTTTGTTATGTTACTGATTAGTTTCATATTGGAAAACTGTATCCTATAATTCTTTTCAAAAAAGAAGGGGGGAGCAGCACTCTAATAAAAGTTTTCAATCAATTACTGCAAACAGATGTTCAGAATCGAGCATCCGAAGTTGCTGTGATTCTTCAGTATACAGCACTTGCCCTTCAGATGGCAAAGCAGGACCCAGGTCTTCTCAAGAGAGTGTTAAATCTGTCAGTCTCAGGTAGATGCCTCAGATATTGTGTGTCATTTCAAATGGCACTAGATGTCTACATTTGGAGAACTGAATTGAACATAAGAGCTGAGAATCAATAATAGATTAAGATGTCTAAACTAAGGTGTGCATTGTCTAGAATCACATTATAGCATATGGAATCTACAGAGATATTCATTTGATCAGAGACTGTTTTCTGTTTCAGTTTGAAGGGAGCAGGAATGTAGACTCAGTGAACTTAATTGGTTAGACTTCCATTTGGCTATAATGTCCTGCTCACATTCGGACTCCCCCATGCAGGTGCACTTGGGCTGCTGAAAGTAAAGCATCGGTACTCTGGGCAGGATCATGACTTTCAACAAATAAAAGTATTGATTTTCAACAACCTTCATTGAAGCGCTTTTCTAGATCAGAGGTCGTTGCAATGTCAAGCAGAATAACGAGCCTGAAGGTGTGAATAGAAGGGGCTTCCAAAACAGCAGCTTAGGTAGTATGGGGCTAGTAAGTGGCTAAGCCACTTAGAGTATATCTCAAGGCTTACACGCAAAATAACAGAAAACTCCAAATAAAACACAACAGATGTTAACCTCATTTCCTCTTTTCCACTAACAATATTTCTGCCATTACACGCATTTCATGAAGGATAAGGATGTAAATATTCCTGTCCTGTTTCTACTTATTCACAATGGTAGCCTAAAACTGCAGTAATCCTTCCCTGGCTAGTTGAAATTACTTGTACACTGAATACAGGAAGATCTACCTCAATATCTTGTCATAGTCTGTGTAGTTTGTTCAGGGTACTTTTTTTTCCTGAATGGAACACCACTATGAAAAATTTTAACTGAAAAGTTTGTAATTTGGGATAAAACAGAAACTAAAACTATGGGAAGAAAGAAAATGACTTTAAAAATCAACATTAAAAACCATAGTTACAGAATTATTTATTTTTTTTCCCCCTCCAAATGTAGTTAGATAAAAGACCTGCAGTTCCAGGTTTTGGAAGCTACTTTAAGTCACGTATTTTTTCCTATTAGTTCAAGAGCAAGAGTTATGAGAATTTGACAGTTTATGGTGACCTCATTATGCATTTTCATCTCACAGCTCTTTGATTATTTGAAAACAGTCTTGAAATTAGTATCTAAGAAGAATTATGACCTTCTCAGACACATGGCTGTCACATGATTAAAATAATTAGCAACGTCTCCAAACTGAGATTCATCATGGAAAGCAGCTGTAGTTTAGCTAATTCCTGCCATTCTTATAAACAAAGTTAGCTTTTTTAAAATACCCAGGAACAGAATGAACTTTTAATAAAGTTTACTTTAAAGAATAAAGTAACATAAAGTAAAAATAACGCAGTACTCTAGCTACCATAATAACGGACAAGTCAGTAGTCTGAAGAAGTAAGAACAGAAGATCATACCATTAGAACATTTGTTTATTCTGAATTAGGCAAAGGGGCTTTCAGCTGGATTCAAAATTGCTCAATCTTTAAAGTGCATCAAAGCCCTTCTTAGTGTGCTATACAGGATGGAGTGACTTTTCCTCCCTTTATTATTATCTCTGGCAATATTTAGTTGGAAGAAAATGTACTTCTCACCCACTCACAACATCCCCTTTATTTGTTTTCAAAATACTGTTCAAGAGTTAGATTAAAATTTACTTTTCCTTAATAGGAATAAACAGCACCACATTTTTAAATACTTAACTAGGATTTCAGCATGCCTCACACCTTCTTCCTGCACTGGAGAAATACACTTAGAGGAACCTTAACTTTTATTTATTATAAACAAGGAAACTTTGTAATAGGCAAATTTTTCGCTAACAAATTAAAACATTTATAAGTTTTTAAGATTAACTGTTTTGAAGCTTTATCTCACCAGATTGATCCCTTCTTTAGAATAAAAAACGAAGGTAATAACATATGGGGCTTTTTGACAAAAAGATTTAGGTTCTGCTCTTTTTTTATCTTCTTTTATGACTGATCATAGGATTTAAAACAAAGATCAGACATGTATATGTTTAACAAAAAACAAGATTTTCTAGAGATCACCCATTGTTCAGATCATACCTAGATTCTAACTAGTATCATTAAAAGGAGCTTATTTGCAGCTAATGTGCTATAAATCCCCAGTCCTGGATTTCTTTCTTTCAAATTTTCCTCCATACTGTCATGGAGACCTCAGGAGTGAATTATTCTATCTACCCAAGCCAGGAACTGAGAAACAGATGAGTATTAATGTACAACAAAGATGAGTATCTCTGGTTATTTTTCTGATTTTTTTGTGCTCAGGTTCTATATTAGAATAATGATTAAGCTGTGTTGTTTACAAGTGGACAAACGAAAAAGGCGAACTGCCACTTTCTGAAGACACTTAAATTCTAGGTTTCTAAAAAGTCATTCCGGGTCACAAGGTACATGAAAGCTTGTAAGGACCCCAGTTAAAGACAGCTTCTCAGGGCTGATCTCCGTACTTAAATCATGTACAATTTCTTTTGATCATCTCCCAGCCTCGAATTTGCAATGGCAACTGGATGAAATGGAGCCATCAAAGGACATGGCTTACCCTGGTTCCAGCATACTCTCTTGTCACCGTCTTCTGACTGCTGCAATGTTATGCATAGCTAGAGTACAAAACTAATCAAACTTATCTCTGTGCTATAAAATGGTAAAGGTAGTCATAAATATAAGACTTCCCTTTGAACCTTCCCTATTACCCTGTTTGTTTTTCACCTACGGTGTCTATCCTTTAACACTCTGGACATTGGGAAACAGCTTCCGTATTTTTACTTAAAATAAAAATGAGCAGTATTTTCTAGAAGTATGAGGATTTGGAATATTGGGAAAACATTAAAACGTTGCCACAGGGCAATGGAAAATTAGATCTAACATTCAGCTGAATATTAAATATCCAGTTACTGGCTCCAAAATTTGAGTAGAAAAGTCAATAAATAGATGCTGAGCAGATTTCAAAGGTATAAGAACAGTATTCTTAAAGGAAAACTATCTGATTTGAGAAGGCTGAAGTTGTATTGATTCTAATCAATGGGTTAAATACAGAAGAAAAATGATGCAAGGATAAAATAACCATTTTAAAATTTCCTAATTAAAAAAAAATAAAAAAATAAAACAAAAGGGTAACTATTTCAGTGTTTTCATATCAAACAAACTGAACTTGAAGAATTTTATTTTTCTTTCTTTGCACCCCCAAGAAATCAGGAAGGTTGGAATATTCTTCAAGGCTCTAGTGAATTTGTTCAAAGGGTTCTTTATTGTGCTGGGGATTTGGAAGAGGAACTTTTGACATGTTTATCAGTTCAATGTTTTAGGCGGATTTCAATGTAGTTGAATATTTTTTCTTTTGCTTTTTATTTAATAACTTATCAAGTTTAAATAACCTTTGTTGACATTTATTTAGAAAGTGCAATTTATTGTAAATTTATTGTAATTTTAATTGTAATTGTAATTTTGTAATTGTAAATTGTAAATTTAAAACTGGGAATGCATAACTAACAGTGTTTACTGACTTTGCCAGTTTCGTTCTTTCTGAAGTCTCAAGAAAACTAATTTATCACTTTTTTCCTCTGTTCTTACCTAGAAGTCCCCATGTTTTTTTTTCAATTAAGTCAGTTCTCACTGCTTCCTTTTAATCATACCCATCATTGGCTTTCCCTCAGGAATAAAGGCAGCTGCTTTCTGGTGAATGTTAAATAGCGCAATTATATTCTCAAACACAATAAATGTATACTTAATTCTCTAAATTGTCAATACTGTTTGTAAAGGATAAGTGAAAAGTAAAATATTTGACCTCATGGTTTATTTAGAATGTAAGCTGCTAGTGTCAGGGGCTGTCTGCATGTATTTAGGTAGTGGCTGGCACAATAGGGCTGTAGTGCTCATACCATGTTATGCAATTATTAATGCTATGACCATCTTAATTTTAGAAATCTAAAACATTTTCGAGTGCATGGGAGATTATGAAGCATAACTTTCAAGTCTTAATTTTAAGAAATTGCAATCCAATGCATAACAAGAGGCAGCCCAAAATCCTTGACACCCTTCAGGTACCAAAGGCTAAGCTTGTGTTGGAAAAGGGAGTACCTTTCTTTTTTAATTACCGTTATGATTTAATTTATTTTATTCATCAAACTGTTCCTTCTAGAATTCCTTTTAGAGATATTAAGTTTGGATGTCCGTATCATGGTTGAAATGTTCTATTTTTAATGAGTGCATCAAGTGTAATTTTACTTTAGTTTCTCCAAATTCATGACAGGATTGTGACATAGAACATGAAAACACTGAAAATGCTTTAAAAGCTGCTTTCAAAAGCTATTGAAAATATTTGCTTTACTATGATATGTTTCAAATAGAACAGATTATAAGCATTTGAATAAATTTTTCGGTAGGAATGGTGAAAGATTTGTAAAGGTGATGGGCATTTAAAAAATGAGAACTACCCTTAGACTGAAAGAAGTCACCCAGTGGGAAACAGACAGAGAAACTTGAGAGAGACATTCTGAAACTTTTGAATATACGTCAATCTACAATTATGAAAATACTCCTCCTTTTTAAGAGAAAAGTTAAATTTGGCTTTTAGCAGGAATAACTCCTTGAAGACAATGAGACTGCTAATTAGATACTTAAACCCTGCTGATTCTGTGAAGGTTAAATGGCTAATATTACATGTATTGGAAAGTGATCTATGTCAAAAGTAGTTTCTGAGAGGCTTGGGTGAAGACAAAAAAGTCCATTACAAAATCAGTAGCTATCAAGAAAGCAGAAAAAGCACTGCTAAACCATTGAAGACCTGAGCTTTTAGATCTCATGACAGTAATGTGAAAACGAATAGTCTAGCCATTTCTAATGCACTGGAAAATGCTTACAGGTTAAGAAATGCAGACAAAGACCTTCCTTAAAATAATGAAAAAGTAGATGAATTTGAACAAAGTATGTCTTTGTTTATTCATCTTGTCTATAACGTAAAACTCATTCTGAGCAGAAATTTCATTCCGTTTTAGCACTCATTATGCAAGCTTTTTCTACACTGTAAGTATGTGATTACTTTTTTCACAATCAACTTCCTAGTCATGCCAGCATGTAAACTTGTGTTTCTGATTTTTTCTTTTCCTGATTGCTGCGAATTCATCTAGGATCAGCTTTAGTAAGATCTGACTTTATTGTGAAATGATTAATTGCTCTAAAGCATTAAGTAAAAAGGGTTTTTTAATAACACAGTTGTGCAGCAAAAAATCATTCTAAAGATGATAACACAGGAAAAAAAAATGGAGGAGCTGGGACTTTATCTTTCTGCTTCTCTTAGAGAGTACTGAAATACAAGCTCGAGCACTTGCGATTACGCTTTCCAAAAGGTGATCACATTTTTCTTACAATAAATTATATTCGTTCAATATTAGAAACAAATTGAATAACTAGAAAAAAAGATATATTAGTACTCTGCATTTGCAGTGTAGTTTTAATCCGCAAATATCTTAAGTGCTTTGTTAGCTGTGCATAAAAGCAGATTAGTATGTCTTAAAATCAAATTATACTTATGTTTTATTCATATTTTAACTCAAAAATGGTATATTACATTAACCAGGAGATAACAAATATTATTTTTACAAATAGACTAAAATGCAACATCTTACTTTATTCAAATGCTTTCTTAAAAATGCATCTTTCATTTTGAAATGTCCTTACTTTTGCCACATTCTGTGAGCCTTTCACATTTCTTTAGCATTTCACAACTGATTATTCACAAAATGCCTGAATGGTTCTATGCAAAAGATGTGCATCTGATACCTGTGGCAGAAGAAATGACAGTTGTTCTGTAGCAGCATTTGCACAGTACTTTTGGATAGAACTGAGAAAGAACAACTTGTATTAGTCAGTTTTCTATAATTTTAAAGAAGTAATAAATAATAGATAAGTTGATCTTGTTGCCTCTACCTGCATAGAAAATGATGTGGATTATAACCTCTTTCTTGGATTTTTTTTGTTACTTGAGAAGTGGCACTTTCACTCATTCCATGTCACAACAATTTAACATTATTTCAGTCAGAAGAATACTGACATTATTGCAAATTCCAAGATTTTCTGGAAATTATTAGCCTATTTGTAACATAATCCATGATACAAGAAGCCACAAAGACAATAAAACTAAGGGTTTCTTAGGTATCGATTTGCAAGGATGGAAAAATTGGTCTTCTAATTTCTTAATTAATGTTAACTTTGCCCTCAGTTCATGACATAAGGTGTAATATGGTTGAATGAATACAGTGTCTGTATTTTTTATGGATTTTAATTTTTTAAATGATGAGTAAGCAACTATATATTTAAGCAAGCGTTTTACTGAACTAACTTATGACAGCTTCACAAAGCTAATTAAAGATGCAATGATACAGTGATCCAATCAAGGTCATAATTAAGAGTGAGTCAATAAATCAATATGTGAAATTATCAAATCATCGAATTAATATAACAAGCAAACAACTGAAATTACAAGGCTAATACCAGAAATAATTTTTTCTGGTAGTCAAGCGGGGAAAATCTGAGGTCACTTTTAGTCTCACATATCAGCTGGGTTCTTTAGGCAATACAGAGCATCGACCTAGCTTCTGAAGTTCTTAAGATTTTTGTCAGGAAAGTTAGCATCTACTTTGGTTTCATTCAGAAAAGTAGACAGCTGAGTCTTTTGGCAATTCCACTTAGTAATTTTTTTTACTGATGCTTTGTTTTTATTTTTTCCGTTTTGTTAAACAGCATTGTAGCATACATTCTAAATAAGTGTGAAGTGATGGGCAAACAATGTCCACCATGAGATTTTCTGTAAGGTTGTTTTCTTGTAATCCAAGTGAAGAAATAAC
>VWYH01005254.1:2760-15602 GCA_013399365.1 Pampusana beccarii | reverse complement strand
ACAAAAAAAAACCCCACCATAAACAAACAAACAAACAAAACAGAAGGAGGCAATTTTGTAGCAATGGTTAATCTTACTACATACCTTAGAAATACAAATACACTAGTGGAACAATATGAGCGAGACAGTCCTACAACAGAAAAAAACCCAGAAAATTCAAGATAGGCTGTCTCTCAGGAACTATGATTCACACGGAAGAGAAAAGTGAATGAAGTTTACAATAAAAGCAGTGTCTTTACACAACAGAAGGTTGGGGTGGTGGGAGAAATGGCATTAAATTCTCCATGTCTTTGTGTAGATGATCTATGCAGAAACTAAGCATCACGTGTCTCCAGTGTTTGTGTCAATTCAAGCTATATAATATGAGCAAATTTTCCTTCTGAATTGCCTTAATCTTTATCTTGCCACTTTCCCTTTTACACTGCTTCAGAAATCTTCGTTCTTTGGGGTCCAGTTAAATGGATCTAAGTATCAATCTTATGCTTTCACAGGGAGTGATCTGTTAGGCCTTACACAATAGTGCAAAGTATTGTAATTAGTGACCTTTTATTTGAAATCCACTGATATTACAGTTGAAAGGTATCCCTGAACAGAAAACCTTGGGTCCAGATGTATATCAGGAATCTAGCTGAACCAGAAGAGACCCACAATGGGAGGAAATTATGTATTATTTCATGCAAAGAGGGACGTAGTCATCATATTTGCCAAAACACACTCTTCACCTTGCACTTTCTTCAGCATTCATTGCATTTCTTTAAATAGTTTGGATGTTTACATTAGAAGAATGAGAGAGCTGTATAAATTCAAAACTCATCCTAAAAATTTCTAACCTAGAAGCATATCCAAGATTGCACTTTCAGATGTGTAATTAGATTATTGAAGTTTTTCTTGCCAAGTAATATTTGGAGTTGAATTTAATGTAATTAAAGGCTTTAGAGTTAAATCAGAGCACCATAAGTTAAGACAAGTGTACATTTGACCAAAGGCCCAACAGCCCACCTATGACCAGTAGCAAATGTTTAACGAAGAATTTAAATCCCAGGAAGTATGCAGGGATTTTCATTTCAATGGTTTTCTGATGTAAAGAAAACATCTTTATGTTAGCTCCTTTCTGAAGCATGTGTGTTTGCCTATAGTGAAG
The DNA here is from genome assembly GCA_013399365.1 of Pampusana beccarii. Lineage (NCBI taxonomy): Eukaryota > Metazoa > Chordata > Aves > Columbiformes > Columbidae > Pampusana > Pampusana beccarii. Next base: position 14,461 of record VWYH01005254.1, on the reverse strand, counting down.
AGATTCACAGTTTAACTGAATGTGTGAAGATGTGTCCATTTTTGGGGATTTGAACCTGCTACCTGACACATAAATACATTCAGTATTGCCCTAGTTCTTGTTCACTTCCTCTAAAGATTTTCTCATTTTATGAGTCTGTATAGTATTGTCTTCCATCTTTCCCAAGCTGAAGAATTCCAGTCTGTTCCATCTTTCTCCATGAAAAGATTTTTTTAACTGTCTCAAACACCCTTGTCCAGCTTCCACATACAGGTAAAATCTTGGAACTAATTTTGTTGTTGTCGTTCAGTTGGCTTTCTTTACTATTAGTAAATAGTCTCTTGCTAATAAATTAGGCCAAAGTTAAACCAAACTTTATAACATTCACACCACATATTCTAGTCAAAGCAGCTAGGCAGTTGAGACCTAAGTCAGGAAGCCAACTGGGAGTGGTAGTGAGATGTCAAAGCTGTGTATTCATTTACGAGGGGACAGCCTGACATTCTGGTTTAAGTGTTGTAAAAGTGGATGCACATGGCAATGTATGGAGTTGAGCATTATTAGCAATGTTGCAGCAAACTGTTGCTGACATGTTTGACTTTGTTTTTATCTCCCATCCTTCATCCAAAAGCATATTGCAGGACAGGTAGATGGATCTGTGTTTTATATATATATATATATATTCATATGGGTTATTCTGTTGATAGGATAGAAACTATTTTGGGTAAGGATAGAATGGTGATGGGATGACCAGATGGAAAAAACACATTACCTTTTTTTCTCCCTTTTTTGTTTTTAACTTCTGCTTGATTTTTTTTTTTATTTTCTGGATGAAGTCCAGAATAGGATGGATAAAAGCACATACATCTGAAGTAGACAAAGTATACTTTATAAAGAAACTCCTTTAAAAATAAATAGAGAAGCAAACTTAAAAGTAAACAAACAAGCACAACTCTAAACCTTAATTTTCGGTCTATGAAGTGGATTAAGAAAGATTCCAGTAGAAACGAGGTGGGATAAATTAGTTTTCTGTTTGATTATATCTAGATACAAATGGAGTTTAACTTAGGTTTGTGCTGCAAAACAAAGCTTGCACAGTGAACTCATGTGTGTGCAGTTTTGAAGTTCACATTGAAAGTCCATTTTTTTAACAGTTGAGGTAGTGAATTAGCAAAGCACTTAATTACATGCCAAATTATACTGGTTTTATCTTTATCTTGCTAAAGGAGTGAAACTCAAGCTCCTCTAATGTATTTGTTCATCTAAAGTGAAGAAATGTTGTGGATTTTTTCTTTCTTTTCAGAGGGCCAGAGATGAAGAATATACATTTAAATCACCTGCAAATAGTGCAGGATGACTAATTCAATATGAATGAAATGTGTATGCATTTTTCAACGTTTTAATAAGTGAAATTTTGTGTGAAAGAAGATGAGAAATGGGAATATAGTTAGCAATTCTTTCCAGTGTTTAGCTAATATGCTGCTGTTGAGCTTCACTCTTCCAACAAAAAGAACCGCATTTAGTATTTTAAAAATATTTAGAAATATCTCATATTTTCTTTTTAATTAATTATGCACAGTTTCACTATCGAAACACCCACACACCTCTAAGTAGAAATCTTTAGTTTAGGAATTTCCAAAACTTCTGATGACTTATGAAAAAATTTATAGACCTTTTTTATGCACTATACCAGTGGCATATTAGAGATACATGATTAAACATTTTATTCTGATAAATATGATGGTATCCTCACATCATAATCTGCTCTATACTGAAAAATCATTTTAATTCTGTGGCTCTTATAATACTCATATCTCAACCATATGAAGCTTCATCAGTGTTAATAAGTTTGGACATATTTTCTGTGAAATTTTTTCTACACCTCATAAACAGATTGTAGGATGTTAATAACACACACAATATTTCAAGGAACAAAAGAACACAAAATATCTTTGAAATAAACAGGACACCACTGCATCATCATTACTGTCATCATAGGCTAGCGAAAGTGAAGTAGTATCACACATAAAAGTAGCCAGAGATAAAACGCGAATCTTAATTCTAGAGCTGTAGAATTTATTCAGTATTGTTTTACTTACTTTATTTTATATCGATAAATTCTGATAAGTTAAAATGACTTACTTAATATTGAACAAGGAGTTCGTGAAAAATAAGGGAATGAGTAGAAAAGAAAAAAGTCATGATTGCCCTTCTCTCTTTTCAAAGCTGCTTTTCAATAGTAAGCGCATTTTATTTTTCATTAATTTGAGCCAATATTAAAGTTAAAGGTCAGTTAGCAAAGAGTTTTAAAATTATTGCTCATCCAACTATTTTCCCATTTATATAGGTGAGACATATATATATAAAACCACAAAACAACAACAAAAACAAACAACCAAAACCAAAATAAAACCTCCCTCAAAAGAGTTGTAAATTTTTAACTTTTTTAGTAGAGTTCAACACATACACTTGTATATACACATATGCACATACACATACATATATATACACACACATACATATACATATATATGTAATGCCTCAGGATTTTGAATAGAATTTGGCCTTGTTTCATAAGATGAAAGTCAAGTTTTACTACATTATCTTATATACTAAAGATGTACACAGAGAGATCTTTAAATTTTTCGGGTCTAGAAGAATTCTAGAATTCTAGAAGAGGTTTCACTCAGAACAATTTTCACAAGGAAAAATAAATTGAATTCAATTCTACTTCTGATAAACAAACTAATCAAACTATATGAACTACCATTCATTCATCAAGGCAATAATCAAGTGCAATCAAATGTCTTTATCCTCATCAGTGACTTCAGATAATTCAGAAGACAGTGGACTGTAATTTTTGCATTCATAGTAAAATAATTTAAACATCCTCAAGTACTTATGGAAAGACATGTCATCCTCTGAATTCACAGAAATCCTCCTTTACGGTAATAACTAAATATTTTGCCAGATATTAAAAAAGCTAGGAAAATGTGACCACAATCTTGTTTAAATCTACTATATTTTTCCATGTGTTCCCTTAGAGCAAACAAGTCGATTTTATAGTTTTGCATATCAGTAATATTTCATTACTTACAATAAAACCTTTAAAATAAACATATAATTTCACTTCATGGCCTGAAAAAATTATCTACATTTTGTTCTGTATGCACATTTTATTTCCCCTTATCATGCCTGTGGTTTCTGACATATTCATTTAATCCAGGAATACAGATGATGGATTTATGAAATGTCAAATTTCCATCCAAAGTGTTCAAAACTGCAACACTGACTTCAGGACAAATGTATGTTATTTAGGAGAAATACATCAGTCATGGAAATGAGCAGGCTGTAAGTCCTGGTCAATACCTTACAGCCTATTAAATAGAAGAAAGGAAAGCAAGTTTGCTTAGGTTTATTATGACATTGTGAAAATGAATGATAGTAATGTATTCCTGTATTCTTAGACGGCCAATATTAAGATGAAAAATTATCAATCATTAATCCATCAAAGAACACTGAGTTTCTGAGATGAAATTATTATTGAATTTCTTTATTTAGAGGAATACAAAATATAATCAAATAGGTTTAGTGATTGAGTTTAATGGAGCGTCTTACTGGGTTGTTATACTGAAAAGCTTTCTTCATCACCAATAAACCTGAAGATTTAAAAGAGGTTTTTCATACTAGATCACAAAGATAATGAAAGACACCAGAAGGTCTCAATATGATGGACATCCAGGAATCTGATTATGAGAATTTAATCGTAGTTTTTGTTTATCCTGGAAGAAAAAAAAAAGTGTGTGTCTTTCTGAAAGAAAAACAACCAAAAAAAAAAGTGTTTCAGCTTTGAACATCTTAAGTTTCTGAGCTAATGAACTCTTCCTCATTAAGGAGAATTATCAAGAATCATATGGCAAACGACACAACCAAAACCACTTAATTTTGGATTCTTGCTCCAAATCCACTGGAAGCCCTCCTTTGTTTCCCTTTGACTAAAACAGGCTTTTAATCATTCCTTCTGTTGTTAGGGTGATAGATTATATGGGGAAGCAGAAAAAGTTTGAAATTAATGATCTGAATGATATAATCTAAAACATGAATAAAACTTCAGTGGTGTAAGTAGGGAGGCAGACTGCTCTGCTGAAAATGCCTGTATTATTAAATCTGGCCCAGCTGTCCCATTGCTCACATCTTTCATATTTCCCTTCTAGAATAAAAAAACAAAACAAAACAAAACAACAGATTATTCTTCTCTAACTTCATTAACAGCTGTCTACAACAAGTTGAAATACAGCTGTCCTGGAAAAATATATATACACATATACATCACTGATGACAGCTGAAGAAAAGTATTTCCAACCTTGATCTAACAAAAGAAATATGCATATATGTATAATGCTGAGCACAAGCAGAGTCCTATTGGCTCTTGCATTGTTATGCTTTTACTGGGAGAAGGGCTGCCTAGCTTTACCCCTCTCCTTGATTCCTTTTCCATTAAAACACTTCATATGGTGCATTGCTGTGTGGCATCATACTGGAACAAAATCCAGACCACTTTCCCATCCATCTTGTATCGAGAAAGAGGTTCACCAAATCCGAACAGCATCTATGGCTTAAGAACAGATGTAATCCAGTTCGTGTTAAACTGGCAGAACAAAACCATAAAGTCACTTAATGCCAAAAAGTACAACTAAGTATGTCATATAATGCTGTGAGAGGTCCCTGGTTTACCTGTGAATGAAATAGGAGATCACAGTGTTGTGTTGTTGCCAAGTAAAGCTTGTTAGATTCAAGGACTTAAGTGACTTACTACAGAGCAGGTACTTGAAAAGTAGGAAGCAGTTAAGATTTTATTTAAAAAAAAATTACGAAAAAAAGGACAAAAATAAATTAGAGCCATACAATTAAAAACGGCAAAAGACCTGTATTACAATAACCCCTTTGTAAAGGGTATCTAAACACAGAATCTACATTCCCTATATAATTCTCTTCTCTAATTGGAGACTTCAAAATAGATCTAAAAATGTTGATGCTTTTCTTCTACCCCCTTCCTCCTTACTTAATCTCCAAGAAATTCCTACCCAGAACCTAGCTAAACTTGATCCACTTGAAAACATATATATTAATTTATTTCACAGTAAGTATAACAAAATATGGGTTTTTTTAATAAAAGTTTTAATTTGTATTGGCTTTAATACTAGTGTCAGTGTGAGCTTTGAAGTTATACTTCTGGTTACTAACGCTCTGCCTTTTTTGACAGCAGCACTGCTTTTGAAGATTTGATTAGAACAGTTTTTTGTTTGAATCAGTAAAAAAGTCACAATTGTTCTCTGTTTCACGAAACCATGTAAAAGAAAAGCAAAATGTATTTCTTAGACTGCAACAATACAACATTGAAATGACAAGCAATGTCTTTAAAGTGTCTTCAAGGTTGAAAGCATATTAAAGTAATAGCCATTAGTCTGCATGTATGTGCCTTTATAGCGGTTCTGCAGTACAGTATTATATTTGATTACTCAACTAAAAACAGTCATCCATTAACCCTCAGAGAGTTAGAGCCCCCTCAGCATGCCTGAGGCCATACCACTTAGTGTGTCCCCATTATTTTAAATGTTACAGAAAGAACACTAGGACACACAGAAACATCGTAAGGTCACTCTTTGTCATTTTGATAAAAGTTATGGGAGAAAAGGTATCCCCTTTGCAATGCTATTGCAGTCAGCAGCACAGTAACATGAGGGAGGAATCTGGCATATATATTCAAGGGCATTCATGGGTTAAGCATCAATAATATTAGCAGCAGTCTATGAAAAAAACAGATACCACTATGCTTGTCAGAACAGACCTAGTATTTCCATTTTTCTGGAAGTATGATGGGATTTCATTATCCCCTTCCCCCCCAAACATACAGAATTACAGATGATTCCACAGCAGTTTATTGATATTACTGTTCCTACTAATTAAGGTTTTCATTGTATTAGAAGTCAGCATTTCTAGTAAAGGTTGGGTGCTGTTCTTGTGGTTAAGAATGATACATTTGGACTTTTCCTTTGTTTTGAAGAATTTATAATAAAAAATTGCATGTAATATATAGAGAAATCAGAAGCTCAAATATACATGCAAAGTTTGCTTTGAAAGGTTTTAAACATTCAGTAAAAAAATTACTGTATTTCGTAACTATCTTTCTAGGTATTTTACCTTCCCCTCCCAGCATAAAAATATTTCAAAGAAAACTTTAGTAATCTGGTAAGAATGTACTCCGCCATCATCACTACTGCCAGCATCATCATGCTACAAATCACACAGTACAGTCAGGAGGAGAATTCTGTTGTGGAAGCTGTTTTGGTATCACAAAGGAGGCCACAACCTGGAGTACAAAATTATTTCAGTATAATAATCCAATCCTGACATTTTTTAAAATACCCAAGTAACTCATGCAAATCCATATGCAAAAGTGCTGCCTAAAATACAAAAAAACTTCCTTGTTTTTAATATTGTCTTATGCTTTCAGTTTATTTACTTTATTTATTGGTGTTCTGGTTTTGTCTGTCCTCTTAAAATTTTCTTGGAGAAGATGTAATTGTGACCAAAATCTGTGGTTAGGTCTAGGACCTACATCCATTGACATGAGTTACAATTTTGGTTCCATATAGTCACAACAGTGATGTAATTTGAGAGCTTAAAAATTCTGGTTCCTCAGATATGATGTGATCTCTGAAAACAATCACTTTCTATTAGTTTTATTCAATAAAAAAATGTGAACACACGGGGCAAAATTCCCAATTTTTATGTAAGAAAAATATTTTATGTACTGTCCACAACAAAGAAACCCAACTTCTTACGCCATGTATTACCGGGATTTTTATTACTTAAGTTGCTTTTAATGCATCATAGTGATAAGTCACCAGATTGCCCAATGATTTTATGTTATTTGCTGCATTTATTTTAACAAAACCAAACATAAAAGAATTTTCAGCAAACTATGTCTCTAGGGGCATGTTCAAACTGAATCAGCTACTGAAGTGACTTTAAAACAATTGTTAAAACATATGTTTATAAATTTAATCATGGACACACCGCTTTATCTAGATAAAAGAGACAGTAATGAAAGTCTTAATTTTTGATTGTAAAACAGTTAAGGGTCCTTTAAAAAAAGTACCATGCAATTCCAAAACTGCACTAGTGACAGCGTTGTATCACACAGATCTTAATAATTTATTTGGTAGAAGAACTAAACATTTCTCTACTGATTTTTGTGGGATTTTTTTTCCCCTATACTATGTTCAAATTCAAATAAAGTTAGCTCTCTTGGGCAAATCAGGGCAGCTGGACATAAAAGCCTATATGCATGCTGTTTTTCCACTCAACCATATAATGCAACACTTTGCTATCTCCATTAAAAGACTTACTTTGTACCATATCAGGCGTTTCATAATATTTCCATCTAAATGCAGATTTTTCTGTTCCATGTGTAGCATCTAGTCAGGTTTTCCATAAAAATACCAGCAGGAGAGAACATTGAAATTCATTTTGCATATTAAAGAAACCTCTCTGAGATTCCTTCTTTTATTTGTTTTATCAACTCAAGCAATAAGCAAGAAAATTAGTGTTTCAGCAATGATGGAGAAAAACATTTATGATCTTATCAGAATTGCTTTTTTTTTCCTCCCTTCTTAGAAAATTTCCAGACTCTTAAGAGCAAGTAATTTTACAATATTCCACTGATAAATGGCGTAAGTCCATCTGTATCATTTAACCCAAGTACAGTAATAATATACATTGCCCAATGAGAACTTCACTTTGAGTAACACACATACTGAATGCTTTTCCTCCCAATATTCACAACACATTTAATATCTGTCCCATAGGAATTTGTTTCTCTTGAAAGCATTACTGAAAATGCCATAATGTTTTCTGGTATAGCTCTCTGGTATGCACAGGTAAAATAAAAAAAAAATTAAAAAAAAAAAAAGTAGAATAGATTAGATAGCAGAGGTGTCATTGCAAACACTCTTCCAATTCCAAAAGAAGACAATCAAAACTGTCGCTGTCAAGCTGCATAAATACAGCTGGAGTAGATTTATACTGTAATAAGTTGTTTATTAGAATTCTTTATATAGCACATTTATAAAAAAAATGGAAAAGAATGCAATACAAGTTGAAAAAATGGAGGATGATTATTGGAGCCTACCATATGTAAATGTGTTTATATCTAATGTTATAACTCAAAAAATAGGGAAGATATTTGATGTTTACTCATTGATTTTCTCTATTCTCCGATATCATATTAACATAAAATTTGTGTTTTAAGGAAAGATTTTTTTTTTTTTTAGGGTTTTTTTTACAGAAAATAGGGTATGACAGTAAATAACAGTGGCCTACTTTTATGTCCACTCTTGATTTATTTATTATTTTTATGAAGTCCTCCTAAACCACTCAAAATTTTACCAAACTTGTGATACATCATCATCGCACTACAGCTGCAGCTCAGCTGCACACAGATAGGCATGGTAGTTCCAGGGTAATGTTTGCAGAAAGCCTGCAATTTTTCATTCTGTTACTTCGGTGCAGCTGATAGGATGCCACAGGGCAACAGAAGCAGCCACACTTTTGTCACTGCTGGACTCTGCTTTGAAAGACCTTCAATTTTAACTTCGAACAGAATGGGAAGTGCTTTTCTGTCCTGAGCCACCAAAACAGGGAGCACACAGGCAGGAAACCCAGATTCCCTTCAGCTCTGCAGATCTCGGCTGGGGAAGGCTGGCTTGGCCACCCTGTACCTGCTCCTTGGGAGGACATCAGATGCCACCCCCAGCCCTACACTTCCCCTAATGTGCAAGTAGGACTGCAGAAACTCTCAGCTCACTTGCCGTACCTCAGTCACCTCTGCTGCCTCCTTTCCGACTCTTTTCCTGGTAAAGTTCACAATTTCTTGTTCCTAGCAGAAGAGTTTTCTCGTCTAAGTTTTCAGATTGTACAGACTCAGAGCTTATACATGGGTAAGTATAATTTCCAGCATAGACATGGCTGGACTGAATTCCCAGCCATGAAAAGTGTAGAGAACATTTTGCTGCTTTTACGGTGTTTCTTGTCACATCCGATGATGGTAGATTTATTAATAAAATCACATAAATAAAACCAAGCAGAAATAACATTTTCTTTTCCAAGATCTCACAGCATTTTGCCAAACCTAAGTCAATTTATCTCACAGTTCACTGGCTTATCTCTGTAACTGTCCTGATTTCTGTGGTGTTTGATCTCTGAGACAATACTATTTACATGCCTTAATCTTCATCTTAGTTTGCTAAAATATTCTTATTCAAATCTTCCGTGAATGCAAAGTAATATGCAATTATGTGTAACAGAGGGAAAGAACAACTTCTGGATCAGAGAGCATTTAGGTTGCAAAGCTATCATCTTAAATATGAGAACAAATATTAAGTTCATTAGCATTTGCAAATACTTTAAGGTTGCTTTAAAATTCGTTTGAATAATGAATATAGTTAAGATTAAAATTATTCTGCTTTTATTCAAGCACAGAAAGAGAAGAAACCAAATTCTGTCTCCATTTCACAAGAGAGTTGTGTTGCTGAAATGTTCTCGTGGCACAGCAATTGTTTGAAACTTAAATGGTCAGGGCACATAGTGATGATGGCAGGAGCCCTCAGCGAGAAGAATACACAAAGGTTTCAGAGACATGGACAAACTGGAATGAGTTCAGCAAGAGGCCCTCAAGCTGGTCACGGCTGGAGCAGTTGCCCTGTGAGGAGAGGCTGAGGGACAGGGCTGGCTCACCCTGGGGAGAGATGGCTCTTGATGGGGGCTGACAGATGCCCTTGGTACTTGTGGGGTCGTTGTCAGGTACCTGAAATCTTTTGGCTGAAATATTGCAGACACATTTTCAGCTTATGGAAGAACGTTACTCCTAAGGAATTCATTCTGTCATTACCCCAGCTCATTTTTCTCTGGAATCAATGAAGAAATTTTCATCTGGAAAAATTTATTAAAATAGGAGACTTGAAGAAAAGGAGTGAATTCATCACTTGAATGTGGGGCTGCTGTTTACATTTGACTCAGTTGCCACAATACGTAGTTACTCAGGACAACTCTCTGGCTACCTGGCTGTAAGAGAGATCAGGTAACAGCAAGTCTTATGGACTGTGCTAGAAGTTGGAGTGCTGGCATGATATGCAACCTCTCCAGTCCTTGTTTCTGTAGAAAGAAGGTTCCACTTTTCACTAACAGCACATTCCAGGCAAATCAGGTCTGCTGCTCTCACAGTAAGAGCTGTTCACAGTGCAATGCACACTGCAGCCCTAGCATTCTCCAGAGAACGGGACTTCTCTTCTGATAGACTGCAGCCGTTTTAGTAGGATATGAATTGATTACGTATTTTTGAGGTGAGGAGGGGGGTGACTCACTAGGAGTATGGCCTGAGGGAGCTACAGATCTATGGCATAATGTATCTTGGGGTGTAATGGCTTTATTCCCTCCAATGATTTGTTTTAATGGTCCAATATGTGCAATATAAAAATAAATACAAAAGAACAAAGACCTTCTATTCATTCTTTACTTTCTCAGTCTTTTTTGTATTAAAAATGAATCATTTTCTTCACACTGGCCTTTGTTGTTGTTTTGGATTTTGTTCTTCTCCCTCCCAATTTTTCTCTCTTGAGAGAGAAAACAAAGATATGACTGTTCTTTTACATTACGGAGCATAGTTTTTCTGTGTATACTCATATGCATACTATTGTACATCATTGTCTGTCATAACAAACAGTAGTTTCTTTGTCACATGATTTTTTTTCTTTTTTTAATGTCAAAGAAAGGCCAATTCTTTCCTGTACAGAAGACTGCAAAATAGTCCTCTGCTCTGTATATAGTTTTGACTTTCTTCACTAGTTTTAAGTGTTATTTTAAATGTCGGTAGAGTATTACAGCACATTATCTTCAGTTGCCATATCAATGTGTATTTTACTTTTTGTTTAAATTAACCTTTAGCACTTACCAAGCTTCACTTTCCCACAGACTTCTTTCTCAGATAGTTTTGCATAAAATCCTTATATGAGACTGCTACATGCACTGGTATGTATACTATACCATCTTATTCTGGTGCTACAACCTGTTTGTGTGTTATCTACTTGCTATCGTGTAACATGTTTAAACAAAGATGTCTTGTCACATCTGTTATGCATTCCCATTTAATTTGGGGCATTTTCATTCTGCTAACTATATTGGTGATTTTGAATTAAAGTCAAGTGACACATTTAGCATTTACAGTGAAGGCAGCATGTCATCTAAACAAAATCCATCAAAATAAATGGAAATCCACATGATTAGATATGCAGAAAGAGTATTCTGTGATGAAAAGTTGTACTCATGCTTACTAAGTAATACAGCTACTGCTGCTAATTTGGGTAAAGACCTTTCATTGCTGCTAATAGATTGCATTACTAGACAATTATATTTTATAGAAATGCAATATAACCATGTAAAATCCAGCCTCAGTCTTATAACGAAATCTCTGAGAGAGGAAACTTTCAGATCTGCATCTTCTCATCACGGCATCATAGAAACGGTAGCCAGCAAAAAGGTTCTGCCTAAATTTTGGATGCAAAAGTTAGAAGGATTCAGAAAAACTCTGTTGCTAGAGAAACTTTTTTGTTTTTTGGGGGGGAGGGTGGGAAGAGAGAGAAAAATGTAATATATGAGAAAAGAT
>VWYH01005252.1:0-16105 GCA_013399365.1 Pampusana beccarii | reverse complement strand
AAGTAGCTGCTGCATCATTAAAAGTAACATAGTAGTTTCCACTTAAATTGTACTAACCTCTATATTATAGGTTGATTTTTTTATTTTAGCCTCCAGGACTAGCCTAATGGCTTTCCTGGGGGATTTGCATTATCCTCTGCCTTCCCCCAAAATGAGCTACATTATGTGGAGCTTCTACAGGTAAGGGAATCACCATCACATCCAGTCTAAAATGTGGATTTTTTTTTTTTGCTGACTTATCTTTAGGTCATTCTAGCTTAAAATATAAATGTTGTATGAGCATCAAGTTTCACTAAGTCACTAGCATAGTCTCTGCTATAGAACAGTGATTACATTAAAAACCCCAGAGAAGCACGCAATTCCTTCTGTGTTGCTGTTCCACAAAATGGCTGAGTACTGATTAGGTTCAATAGTACAAGACTTACAAAGTGGGTTTGTTAAATTTATGCAAACCCCTATGTAGATACTTCTTTTAATCACTTCCATAGCAATTTATTTTAGTTAAAATAATATAGGAATTGCACATACAGTTGAAAATTTAATTTAGTGGAAAATACTAATCTGTGAATATGTATGTAGATGAGGCCTGTATTTTGTCAAAAAACATGACCAACATGAACAAATAGTTGTTGAGCTGTGAATGTAATATACATTTCTTAACTTCACAGATATACTTTCTCCCAACTAGTAGTTTTTCACAGATGTTACAAACTTCTAATATGTGAAATGAAGTGACTGAAGTAAAAAGGACTCATCATAAATTCTATTAGGACCTAAAATATTCACTCCCTTAGCCTGGAGAAATAAGAAAATGTAAATATGGAGGCTTTTCTAGCTAGTGAAGACATTTGATAGTCAGACTGGGAAAGCAGAACCATTTTCACTACCAAATACAAAATGTAATTCATACGGAAACTGTATATAGCAGAGCATCCCCCTTCCCTGTTTTACCTGTTTTCTCAGCTGCAGCACTTGCATATGCAAGAATCTTAAGAATCTTTTATGTGCTTTTATTACCTTATACTTTTAGCATTCATATTGAGCTTTTGCAGCCTGCATGAAAAGAGCACATCTAAGAGAATAGCAATGTTTGTTAGAAGGTCATGCCAACAAGGTCATGGTGTGTAGCATAATTAGCATGTTTTATTTATTGACACATTAGTAAATATATTATCTATGCGGTTGATGATTTGAGGTTATTCTGGTGCATATTCAGACTATAATATGCATAGGCAAAAAGTCATTTTTTGGCAGAATAGTTGCAGAAAAAGCAGGACGATCCTGAACAACCTCTCAGCTTGTCTTCATAGGATATTTTGTGCGTACCTAAGTCTTCTGAAACTGCAGCATGTCCAGTGATTGACCTTCATCACTAGAAGAGATGCATTTAGTTGGATAAGGAATTTTGCTTTTCCCTTGATATTTTTATTTATGCTGTTATTCAGTATGAGTATTTATTCTATTAGTATACTTTAAAACCACAAAAGTTCGGAAATAACCCTTGCCAACTGATCTCATTTGCTATCACTTGAACAGTAAGGCAGTTATTGCAAAATCGTAACACTTCACTGTTCAAACAGGATTTTTATGGCTCTCCAACTGAATTTTGCTCCTGCCACTTACTATGGAGACTTGCAGCTGGTATTGATGATAGGCAAGGAGACATTTGTTACCCTATCCTTTTGGGCAACAATTATCCAGGTACAAACATAAGTTACCAGATGCTCATTGGAAGGGAAAAAAGGCAACTGTTACTTGTTAGTGAACAAAAGTGCTCCTGATTTTGTTTTGCATACATGAAATTTCCAACAGGGATTAGAATCAGTCAACTAATCCACCTCAGAGATCGCAATTTCCACAGGCTATACTGGGAACTATGTATTTACAGGTAGGATGTGGGGAAATTTTGTAGAAATGCTGAAAGCAAGTTAGGAGCCACAGAAATCGGTAACTTGGAATTTATCACCCACGTGCTTTAAGATTTAAATTAGATTGCACCTGAGCAGATACTACTGTTGACAGGTCCAGAATATGCTTCTTCCCTCCAGCCTTCCCTATCATTCTTTGAACATTTGTTATCTCCTCAGTTGTGCTGTTTCTTTCTGAGGACACATTCAAAATAGAAGTAAAGGAAATGCATAACAGGACCAGCAGATATGTTCAGCAGTTTGGTTCCACACTTTTGCAGTTTAAAACAACTACACTGCTTCTCATGGCTAGCAAGACGGTTAACATACATACTGACTCAGTACCAACTTGTGCATGGCTTTTTTTTCTTTAATTAACAGAACAGTTGCAAACATTGCTAGAAAATAAGTCTTAATGATTATTTAATCACACAAGATTGCAATAGTAGCTGCCATTAAGAATATTCTTGACTAGAATCTGTCTGAGAGGGCGAGTGTTCATATGACCATAGCAGAATATCTTGTTCTGTTCAAGAAGCTAGGGCCATTTTACTGGTCTCAATTTTTGGGAGAGTGTGGAAGCAGAATGCTCACATCAGCTCTTACTGCTTTGCTGCATCACAGCTATCTAGTGACGGGACCAACAGCTGATTTCCTAGATAGGTCTGCAATATATAACTGTAAGAAGAGTGAACTTACATATTTTTACTGCACTGCCTTCATTAGAACTAACTGTAAGACATGAATAATTTTTCACCTTATTTGAACTACCACTCTAATCTAGAGCCAGCGAGTAACTAACTAAGCAATAACCAAGGGCTGTAGGCTAGAAGTGACTAAACAGTAAATGCTGCAACCTTGTTAAATCATGAAAAATTTATTTTCATTACATATATATGAAGGTAAAATATTTCAGTCAATAGTGTTTTGAACAAGCATTTCCAACATGAACCTGTTAGTGTAGCTAGGCTGAAACTTAAAGTTAGCATTTTGCCTTTATTTAGTAATTCATTTCTAGTGTGTATATACAGAATTCATTTTCCTTTTAGAACACCAGAGACAGTAATATTGCAACATTTACATTCCTCATATAAAATGGTGTAATGTACATTTTCAGCTTGGTGTAGATATATAAATATGTACAAAATAAACATTATGGTAATTAATACATTCAGGCCAGGTATTATTTAGTAACATNAAGCCTTCTGTGGGCATCCAATATCTTTAGTAAAAACAAAAGTAATCGAGAAGCATAAGATAATTTTTTTTATATATATATATGTGTAATGATCAGATGGTGTACTAGAGTCCATCTTGATCACAAATGGATAACAATGTAAAACACACACATTTGTTCAGAGCATAAAATATTGCACAACAGCAATTTCTTTTGAGGAGAATAATTCCTGTGTTTGTGAACAGCAAAAATGGTTCTTATGCATTAAAGAAATGATAAATTTGCAGTTTCTAAACCAAGGAACATTCAGTAATACTGTCAGAACTGTCATCCATCAACTTCCTCCCGGCCTGTTCTATGGCAATGGTACGTCATTAGCGAGATTTGGCAAAGAGAGAAGGCAGATGAACAGTACATTTATATATTTATCACAGGCCAAAACAGATGCAATAGTTTCAGTTATTTGACAACTTCACCCTTAAAGAAGTATGAAATCGCTCAATGCTAGTCACAGTGATAATCACACAGTAGTAGAGTAAGATTCCATTCTTCTCTGCTTGGAAACCATTTAATCTGAATTCCCAGTCTGAAGGGCACTTTCCTCAGCATCACTGTCACTGCTGTCTATAACTGTGTGATCCAAAGCCATCTGACCAGTCCTTCTGTGTAGATGAAAGTTCACCCCACCCTCCTGTATGGAGTTAGTTATAAAATCTTCATCAGAAGAATGAAATGATTCATCATCTCCTGTGAAATGGTTGACAATGTGAATCCCATCAAAAGTGGGTTGGTCTGAGAAGTCTCTCTGGCCTTTTAGACATTTGATCTGTTAGAAAAAGAAGTTAACAGTTAATCAGAGCTAAAGAGTCCAGCAGTTAAAAAAAGGACGTTTCTAAGAAATTTCCCATTGAACCACAACTGGATTAAGTGAAACACTTATCCACTTATCTAGAAGCAGCAGATTTGATGATCACTTTGAAACTCAGCTGGAATCAGAACACAGTGACTTCTCACTCTGGCTGCCCAAGCAGAGACCTTGAAAGAATATCTTAAGTAGTACTTGGAATTTTCAAAAATTCTTCTTCCACCCACACAGTATTTCAGTTTTAAGGCTTAATAATCAAGGTGCCTAGTAGAATCACTAATGACAGATTCCTCCAGGCTACTTACTCCATCTTTAATATCCCCACAAGGATGGTTTAGAGTTAGTTTTCTAGAGTGGCCTATTTATTTTGACAGCACTTTTAGCCTTCACATTTTACTTTCACAGCTTCATTATTTCCCTTATCACCTAACTTTTCACTTTAGAAAAGCCCTCCCCCAATCCCAAAAAGCAAGGTCCCAAGTGAATATTGCTAGTTGCACATTGCCACAGATTAAAAAAAAACCAAAACCAAACACAACCAAAAATCCAAACAACAACCAAACCAACAAACACCAGAACAAAAACCCCAAACAACCACAGAGAATATGCTTAGCTCTGTCTACAGTGTAACATCAAGCATCTTTTCATTATCTAGTTCAGACCCAATGAGATTTCAGATCAAGGAAAGAAACTTCTCTTTGTACAGCATAAATAGATTGTAGTTTCAGTTTTAAGAGAACATCAAACAAGACAAAAATGATTGTCAGATCATGGACAGATAGGATAACATTTTAATTCAAAATGCCCTGCAGAATGATAAACTACTATAACCATGCTTTCAACCTATTCAAAAGTAAAACCTAAAGCTCTCAAGTCTGGCAAGTCCCCTGTTAATTTGGTGAAAATAACTGCAACTCATAGAGGACATTCCTGAGGTTATTTTTTTTTAGAATTTCACTTTTGCTAGCTTTCAGTTGCAACTACCTCAGGGTCAGTTTGACAGTCTAAGAGTATTAAGATAAAAAATCCTAAGGATGCAGAAAAACATTAAAAATGTGTTACAGAAACTTCCTAATGTCGCTCTGGAAGCTCAAAAAGGAAGATGCACCAAGTGCTATTTTGTAAGTGACTTTTCACAGTAACAGAGACCTGGAAAACAGAAAGAAGAAAAAGCCTGAAGAGTTTCTTTACACAAATCTATTTGATGTTTCAGAAATCTGAAGCAATATTCACTTTGGTAGATAAAAAGCTCCCATAGGTCCTTGCTGTTGACACCAATAGAAGATTTTACCTGTCCATTTGGGGAAGAAGGGATCTCTGCTTACCATGGGCTTATTCAAAATATGAGAATAAAACGTCTTGAAAAAAGATCACAAGAGTCATAATCATGCTAGAAGCCATCAAATCAGATGTTAATGGCATGTAAAAGCTCCAGTTTTTAATATATATCCAAACATCCTTGTTAAGAATATGAGTACATGCTGTAGATCTAAACCATTGTTATAACTACACATGCTAATGTTAGTTTTTTGCATTTTCTTCACATACACATTGGCTGCAGTTGTTTCATGAGGAGCTTGCTTGTATAAAGGTAAGCAAACCAAAAAGTTCCACACTTGCACAGCATAATTCATGATGTAAACAAAATCAGCTTATGCCAAATATTAGATACTGGACAGTAACATGTATCTGGAATAAATAATTTTTACTAGCTTATGTACTTAGATGCAGAAACCCTGATAAAGAGATTCTTGTGTTATTTAGACATATTATCCCTAAAAGTATCCTGCAATGTGACCAGATTGGCTGCCACATGAAGTTTCAAAAACAGCTATCAATTTTAGTCACTATGAAAATAAAACACAGAAAATCAAAACAAAACCCAACAGTTTCTCTCTGCCCTCACCACAGAAAAAAAAAATCTCCACTGTACAAGTGGACTACATATTTTATATTAGAATAAGAAATTACATGCTTTAGGTCTGCATAGTTAAGCCATTGGTTCACCTGACATTATTAAGCTGATACTCAATGTTAATTATTTTGAACATTCAGAAAGCCAAGCCAATTACTTCAGCTGTTTTCCTAAAGACTTTAAAACGTGATACCTTTAGATGAATTTATTTAGGTAACATGGCAAAATCATGGCTTCACAGTTTTAGACAGTAGCCTTTCCAGACATCAAATGAGAGTTTGTGGAAAACACTCCTAGTGAAAAAATAATGAATAAGGTTTTGTAGTAACAACATAAACCCCTTGATTTTGTTTTTAGTATACTTCCTATTGATGCCCAACATTGTCTTGTTGCTGCTGCTGCTGCACACTAAGCCAATGATGTCAAGAGGACTCTCAGCAACAACTTGAAAATATCTTTCCCAATTTGTAACTACCAATTCTGTGTTTGCCATTATGTAGGTATGGCTTAGATTTTGCAATTAATAAATCACCTCATTCACAGTGAAGCTCATTTGTCACCTAAGAGAGACTTGAGATTCTTGCCATCAGTGTTTTATTTGAACATGCAAAAAGAGCTTAAAGTAGGAAGTAAAGAATTATGCCAAGATCTTGTCATTCCTGTAGCATATCAAGATAGTAAGGACTTGGAGCGAGGGGTGCATGGAACCCCTAGTTCTACTCTATCCTTAATCATTCCACCTGAAGGAAGAAGAACAGCCCTTTTTCTTGCAGCCATGTTGAGCATAGCATGGACTTACTCCCCAAAGTCGGTCACTTCTTGTGTCCTCTTTTGTACAAAGAGCCAATATTGGCCTTTCAGTTTTGGGTCTGGCCCTCCTTCATGTGAGGGGAACTAGACCTCTGTCACCCTGACAATTGACATTCAGATGAACCTTGGCAGTTTCTTACTGCTTCAGTTTTGCAAGAATCTCAAATCTGATCACATCTGGTAAAAACAAAACAAAACCAAACCAGGTCTGGTAAACCCACATTTTGTTTTTAATTCTCAAATCGAGGTCATATTGTCTAGATGACTGCAGCTTCAACCCAGTTTTCACTACAGCACATTCACGTGGTCTTTAGGACATTTCAAAGGGTTAATAACATTATGTGACTAAAATGTATGTCTTCATTATCCATTCAAAAGCCAGCTGAATCAATAATAGAATGTGTCTGCATTTGTATACCTTCTCATCCCTAAATAATTCAGAATTTTACAGACAAACTGTATGTCCTACTGGTCAACATATGAAAGGACTTTAATTGTACATACTCTTGACACGTAACAGTGTACTTTCACAAATTCAGAAGAGCTGAAAAAAAGGCTAACAATCAGACCCTTGAACTTCAGAATAAACTTTCTTACCTGATGCTGACTGCCTCATCAAGTCAGGCATGAAGGAGAGACAGTAAAGAGAAATTTAGATGGTTTAGTACAATTCAAAAGTTCTTCCATGTTAAATCATAGAATATTTTGAAGGGTGCTAGTCAGTTGCATGCAAGTTATATTTCTAAGCCCCTTTGCTTTTTAAATAGAGAATATAGGTCAAATTTTCAACTGGGACTTTGTGAAAGAGAGTTCTACTTCAGCTCTGGGAGACATTTTTATGTTGTAACCTGTGAGGTTTTTTTTTTCAGAGTTAGGAATTCAGTGGTGGAAAGAAGTCAAACTAAAATGTTACTTTCTGGTCCCTTTAAAAGGCTTCAGTAACTAATTCTTGAGATTTGCTCAGTTCTGAAGTAATAAAGAAGAGTTTTAAAAAAGCCCAACAGTAAATATTCAATCTACTCACAGTAGGATAAGCAAGTAATACACAAGTGAGATCAAAATATAAAAATATGACCACTGCCTTGGGCGAGTGAAATTTGTTTTGGCAGACGCCAGTATGTTAAATCTTAAAAAAAATAAAGATACTGAATTCTCAGTGCTTATAGCAAGAGGAATCTAAAAATCAGAGTTCCCTCTTTATTTGTCTCCACCTTAGTAAGAGTAGGAAGTCTTAGTAAGATTTCCTGCTTAAAAACCAAACATGATTCAAAAGAAAACTAGAATGTTAATCCTTAATTCTTAATTCCTGAGACCATCAGTCCACAACATCTAATGGGATCCCTTATGGTACTTAACAGTTGACTGCCACTTACTGCAGACTCTCTCCTATTGTGACAACATCACTCCAGTTTACGGCATACACTAGTACACAATAATTTCTATTAAAAAAGCTCCCAGTAACTTCTTTTGGAAAAATGCTTATCTCAGCAAATTAAGTAGTTGCAGCATCTCAGACTGAATTAATGGCAAATACTTTGTCATTTGGGAGACAAATATGTCCAGTAGGTACTACAATGCAGGAACATTTCTGCACATGCACACGAAAAGAATGAAGAACATTAAGGTTGCAGGCCTTTTCATGCTACTTGGTCACACACACACACACACACAACTCTTTAGGTATCTTAAGCTCTCTGAAGACCATTTTAAAATATACGGTTGTACTTCCACAGTGAGCCACATTCATACCAAAACCATCGCAACATGAACACTGCACAAATGGAGACATCATGAGCTAAATGAATAGTTGCAGAAACTAATATTAGCAATCCATCACCTAAAACAATTCTTGGCAAGTTTAATGGCTGTACAGCTACAATGCAAATGTGTTTCTAAAGTTCCGCAACAGAATCAGCTTCCTTATATGAAAGGGACTGCTAAGCAGGCATTGTGACAGAACTGTATCAGAGCATTTTAATGAAAGCCATTGCTTATTGATCTTTGAAAAGTCACAGATTAAAGAAAAAAACCCCACTTAAGTATAGTTTAATGTATCCTGCAATAAATAAAAAGTTTAATGCAAAACCAAGCCAACTTTAAAGACATTCTTTGTTTTCCTCAAGCATGAGACAGTTTTTACCCAAACATGTGGATCATATGTAAAAGACAGAGGATAGTCTTTTGAGAGCTTCCTGACAACTTGTATAGCTCTCGAGATCACATGTCAAATAAGTCAATGACACTTATTACATATAATACAGTATTTGTTTAGAAACAGTGACACATTCTCTAACAGAGTTAAAAATAAATTTGAAAAATATATTTGAAATGAGAAATGTGTTATCATTGTAACTGTATTAGGACAGAGCTCAAAGTTGTGGCTTTTATTTCAGTGTCAGTGAATTTCCTGTTTCACTTCAGTTAACATTTAGTTTTTTTAATTAAAGCCATAACTATAAATGCAGGCATCATCAGGATTATTGACTTGTAAGTAACAGCCATGAGCAATGCCAGACAAGGGTCATTCTTGGAAATTACTGATGATTCAAGAAGCCCAAACCAACCAAACCAATGCTGAATCCAGGATCTCTCATTTACTCTGCTTGCTCCTGTTATCTGATCACTGTTGTCCCTCCTGAGGAATAGGCCCTAATACCATGGACTCACTGTTTGAAAGATAACGAAGAGCTGAGAGGGACTGTATGGGCTTCTCTTCCCTTTTGATCCGTATGAAAAGCTGCAGAGATGGCCACTCCCACATCTCATACCAAAGCCATCTTGGTTTCTCCAATGACACATCTACCTCTAGAGATTTAAAAACTGAATTAAAATACATTTTGTAGACCTTAAAAGATACACAAGGAATATGTTTTTTTTAAAAAAAGGAGGGGGGAAGAAAAAAGAAAAATCGCAATTAACTGTCTTTTCCTTTCACTGTGAGGCAGGCATGGGAGAGATTTGCAGCAATCTGATACTCTTCGTAGAGAAATTCAGGAAACAGATTACATCTTCTTTTATTGCTTTCACATACTTGACTTTTTTTTTCCTTTTAAATTTGAAATATTAAGATTAAAACTCTTCCAGAACAACTTTGAGTCTTTTCAGGTTTCTTAAAGATGTTCTGCTTCAGGTTAAGATCTGACTAACTAATTTTGAGATTCATATAACAGAAAATTATATTCTCAAACAGGAAGTGTTTCTATGTTGTTCTCTTCACTGCTCCTTTCCCCGAGATCTAATTTCTTGTCAAAATCCAAAAAAACCCAGCAAACTAGCTACATTCTATTGAAATCAAGTTAACACATTCCAATGGGTTGTTGAAGAGTCATGGATGTAGGAAGAAACTGAATACATTTAAAAATGCATTAAAAAACCCTGGAAAACTATCACAGGGAAGTTTTATTACAACACTAACAAAAAATATTTTTTTCCCCTTGTAGTTCACCTAAACTACAAATATTAAAGTTAGCCTGAAGTGTTTAGGATGGGGATTTGACAGATTTGGGCTTTAGCAGATTGGAATCATCATTACATAGTTTTATGATTTGTCTTTGCTTTTGCCTCTCCCTCACCCCCAAAAGTGATGTTTGTAAGGCAGTACTCAAGATTCTAATCAGAGTCTAACTTAACAAATTCGACGAGTTAAGCAAAATCAAGCAAACTGAAATTGCTGTTAAAAAACCCCCAGTGCCTTATGCACTGTGACCGAAAAAAGCAGGAAATATCTTGATCACACTTAAAAATAACACGCAGTGAGAGCATTTCAACAATCTGTTTGCAAAATTGCTTCATTTGCTTACTAGCTGTAAAGCACAATTAAACATTTATCATGGAGCCTTTTATTTATTTATTTATTTAAGACATAGTTTTGTCTTTGATATCCTTTGAATGTGGAAATTAATTTCCTCATCTAAAAATTTTCACCCAGCAGAAGTTTCAGTCAGATAAACAAAATGCCGATTTTTAGGGAGTCTAGCAATGACCTTTGAAATGAAGTTATTAGGCAGTCCCTGTAGGAAGAGCCAAGCTGTACTCCAGCCTACTCAAGACTGTCTGGGATCCACTTTAGCACATTTGGCCATTTATTTGGAACTGAGTTTGGTATGACTAAAGTGGGAAACCTGCACAATCAACAACAAACCCTGAAAAGAGTTTATCACTCTACAATAGTGCAAGTTTAATGGTTTCTATAAAATAGTATTTCTAAAGAATATAAACTATAAAATAGTAGTTTCCTAAAGAAAATTAACTCTGCTTTGTATGGATGAGTTCAGAGATGTATTTGCTTCCCGTTGGCATTACCTCATCTGTCCCCCAGACAATTTTAGAATGCTCATACCAAAATAAAAATAAGTGACAAAAATTCTTAGAAGACTTGGTGGAGTATTTGGCTCCTTATTTTAAAGTGTAATAAAATTAATCTTGGTGAAGAGTTCATTTGATTTCTTAGGGTTTTTAGGACAAGCAGAAAAAAGCAGATAAAGAAGATTACTTTGATATTACTTGCAGTATGGCAGAAGGGTTCAAAGAAGGCTGATTTGCAGCATAACTTAATGGTAGGAAGACTGTATCTGTCCATATCCAGTTGTCTCCAGGGTCTCATATATGTCTGAACTTCTTGATCTGCATTATCTCAAACCAGTACAACTGTTTCTAGAGTTCATAAATGGAACTCAATCCAATCTAATACAGTTGCAGTATGATCTCTCCACTTGTTACTGTGATTGCAGCAAAACACCTTGAAACTGGCAACAACAACAGAAGCTGATCTGAAGTCAGAACAAGTCTTCAACTTCAGGCTTGAGGAGCCCAAAGCAGAACAGCAATGAATGATAGTATTAGATACCCAAACAGACCTAGGCTGCTTCTTTTGCTTGTACCAATATGGCTGCTATTCTTAAAAGGTAAAAACCCAAAGAATCTCCAAACTGAGATTATTTTTTTTTTTTTGGTCATCTATAGCAGGATTAAAAACAAGAGTCACAAAATACTACAACATCAGATGAATCTGCCCCACTCATCATTAACTCGTTGGAATCCAAGTTCCTGTATGCAATTAACTACTAAATTATTCTGTTTAAGGAAAGAATGACCTTTGGTTTTGAAACTCTTACTTTTAAAAGGATGATCCAGAGTAACACACTGGTATACAACCTGAAATATTAATCTCAAATGAACTTTGCTGACCATACCACTAGACAGAGTTCAAACCATTGCAGTGTGTCGTAAGTGAAAAGCAAAAGAGCAGCAAGAAATTTCCAAGACTGAGTCATTTCAGGCTTCTGGCTTTTTTAATAGCACATAAACATTTAGCCTCTGTTTTAAATTGCCAGCTTCTGTAACTCCTATTCAGTCCCACAGTAACACAAAATGCTTTAGAAAATCTCTATAGATGTCATGAAGTTTAAATAAAATCTACGAAATCATTTTAATGTATTAAAAGAAACTTCATGTCCAGTTGTCCTGCTGTTTATTTCATAATACTATGAATGTACTCTTACATTTCCTGACTTAAGTTTTTATAAAAAGTGTTTTTTCAACATTATCAGTTAAAGAGCACTTGAGCCAAAAGGAAATATTATGTTAGATGTATGTTGCATATCAGTTTTACCATAGAGGAGTCTGCTGTGTTGTAAACGTGACAAAGATTAAAACTAGCAGCAAGTGTTCAGACCAGAAGGTTTCCAGTGAATCAGAACAGGAAACCAATAAAGCAATCAATGGGAGGTCATGACTTTTTGATCACTGCACTGTATGGTTAAAGAATCTGGTTTTGATCTAGTGCTGTGTAATCAAATTAAACTTTGAAGTTCTGTATCAAATATGCAAGTGAAATACCAACAGTGCTAAGGAAATATCAAACTTTTAAGCTCTTTTCAAAACAAATCAGTCTTTGGTAACTGTAAGTAAAATTTTATCTATTGAGGGATTTATTTTTTTAAGATCTGACAAGTTTGTTGCAATGTGATTGTATGCAATTCCAAAAAAAAAGCTGACTTAGTACTGGGAAGTTTCTATAAATAGCTAGTTGGTAGGTGGAAGGAAAGTTCCCAGAAACTCCTCCTACAATAAGTTCTAATGAAAGTGTTTATTTGGAGTGAGGACATGGCAACAAATATATTTTAAAATAGCAGCATGATCACACTGAATGTACTGCAATTATTATATCCAAGGAACTACCTGAATCTCAAATACTCCTTCTCCCTCAAGCATGCATCTATAAATGCAAAAGTTACTGAAACCTCAAGCATTAACTAGAATGTACAGGCTGATACAGAGACTGAAAATGTACCCATTATGGGCAAGTTACAGGAAATGATAATTTTGCACTTTTACTCTGTCCATTTAAGGCAGGAGTTAAACTCAACATTTTTAAATGGACTAAGTAACATTTATTTTTGCCTCCACTTGCAGAAATTACTTTCATCTGTGCTGGCTGCCATTCTGAGAGTGATAAAAGAATTTTAGGAGAGGTTTCCATCACATTTCCAATGTTTGCTCCACTTATATTCAGATAAATTTATAGAGACATATTACAAGCTAATACATAGCATTCCTCTCCTGAGCTTGTTTCTCACATAGATGGCACCTGTATGTGGTTGCTGACACAAAATTTTTTGCAAGGAACAACTACTCAGATAAATTAAAACCAGTAGAACCTCAGTCCTTTCACTTTTTAATCCCCCAAACTTGATTTATAGGCAGAAACATAGGATAGACCCTGACATTGCTATAATTAGCACAGCAGACAGGTCACACAGCTTCAACAGTCAAGAGAAGCGCATTATTGCCATGATAACGAAATAACTTTATAATCAGTTTACTTGCTTTGGCAATCCAGACAAACTCTAAACAGGGACTTAGCATAGTTAAGTGTAGCTAGCTAGATTAACTTTTAATGCTGCAATCAAGAACAGTGTATTGCTCAGCAAGATAGATCTGGAGCTTTGGCACAGTAGGATACAGTCAGGAAAAAAAAAAGCGGGGGGGGGGATGTTTGTGAAGAGAACAATCACCAATCTTCATTTATTTTAATCACTGAATCTAATGTGTCAGTAGTGACAGTGAAACAGTTAAGATTCATACCTAAACTGTTGCCCTCATCTGAGTGAACACAGTCATACCTATTCCCTTTGAGAACAGACTACATCACTGTCCTGCTCACACTGGTCACATTCAGAGGTTGCCTTCATTCTCACCAGAGATGGAAGATATTTTGTTGATGGTGTTGTTACTGAGCGGGGAGGGAGAGGAATCTACTTTACCTGATGCAAAGATGAAGATGTAGTTTGTGGCCAAAGATGTGTGGAATGGAGTATCATCATTATGGAATCAATCCTAACTTTTTGGGCAACTGTAATATGTCTCTATTAATTACACTATGAACACACATTCAAAATTACTTGAATTAAAGAACAGTTGTTCATAAAACATACAGGGATTTCATTGTGCAACAACACTTCTGCCTGTTGATTGCTTAGTTAAGCCAGACAGTTTCTAAAGCTAGTTGTTTTATTAAGGGCAGGGTAACTAAACTGGAGAAAGTTATTGGAGAATGAAGACTCCTAATCTGTTCAGTCTCACACTTCTGTAACAATCTTGGTATTATCAAGCTAGTATAACATCTCTGACTCTCAAGAACAAGCTGAATTAAAGGAATAAAGCAATTCACTTTTCTAAAGCATACAGTATATATTTAACTATCCTGTGTAGACAAAGCTGCTGTGTTAGATTGGGTGTTTGCAAACCACATGATCTCACAAGCGCTATCTTATCACATCACAGGTTCCTCAGACTGACCACAACCACTTAAATCAGACTCTGCCAGCACAGAGGTTCGGTAGCTTTGACACGTACTAGTAAAGCAACTACATTTTTAGCTGTCCAGCAGCTTTGCAAGAACTTCATTTGTGGGGAGGGAAAAATCTGATGGTCTCTTGTCCAACTGTGCTTGCAAGATACGGTAAAAGAAAAGCACATGATTTATTGTGCTATAAACTTCCACCACAAGTGGAAATGCTTACTTTGTAAATCTGAGGGCTAANTGATCTTCTCTCATTCTCATTTGCCCATATGATCTGATCCACTGCTAGCCAACACTTTATATATGTCTTCTGAGGAGAGCTTTAAAAAATTCTAGTAGGTTGAACTTTAACTAGAATTTGCTTTCACCAGTTAAACCTCCTGTCCCCATCCTGCAAAGCTATATGCAACTCATTTACAGGTTTAAAAGTTACTTAAAGATGTGCCCACACTGCAGCCATGACTGTAACACAGCACAGACACATCCAAACCAAGTAGCTGGACACCAGCAGTCCAAGTACAGCAGGATGAAAGCTCAGAGTTATTTACCCTGCTTCTATGGTAGTCTAGTGGTACTTCAGATAAGAGAACATTTCATTTGTTAAGCACTGAATTTGACTCAAAGGAAGTCTAGTAACAAAATTAACAGAGAAAAAGAATAATGCTTCCTGCTGGTATCCCATCATCAACCCCAGATGCTGTTATTGTGAGAGAAAGAAGAGCTAGGAATGCTGCTAGAAGCGGCTAGCCCATCGAGTGCTACTCCACACTCAGCACAAGCAGCAGCATGCTTTTGTGCTCATCTATGGCTGATGCAGGAGTTGTCATTTAGCTGCTTGTAAGGATATACCCTCATCTCCTCAGTGGACTAAACTGTGCTGGGGACCAGAACCACTCACTGATTTAAGATTATTAGCTAATAATAATAATAAACCTGAGGAAATAATTTGGCAGCTTTAAAACAGTTTACCTACCACAAAAGTTTATGGTATTCAAGACCAAACAAACTGTTGGTGGCGTTTAAACCTTCCTCCTGTGTATTATAGTGCATTGAAATTTATTTAGGTGTTGTATTATGTGGCCTATACAGGTGGGTTTTTTTAATCCTTCACATTGATGGCTATAATTTAGTTTCCCTTCTCCATTTTAGTTTCAGCAGCGAAAGCCTATAAAGCTAACCCAAGCTGCAAAATGTATCCTTAATTCAGCCATATTACCAATTACTCCTTTGGTCATAACTTATGCATTATTTATCCTCAAAGTAATTACTTAAAGTGTCTTGAATTTTGTTTACACAGGCAAAATCTTTAAAAAGCATATTATTTAATCTCCAACTTTTATATCTCTTTTCATTAAGACAATCTTAAAATGTTAGCTCACCAGGAGCAAGATAAGTCCATGAGATAACACCTATATCAGAATCTTACTGACTGCATTAGGTTCTTAAAACATAATACCAGGTCCAGTCCTAGATAAACTATATGTATGTGGGAATGGAAAAGTAATAAACTAGTGGTCACTACTTCTTTGAACAGTCATCAAGTTTTCAGATAGTGAAAATGGGAAATACTTGAAAAAAAAAAATCCCCCCTTTTCTGCATTGTTTATGTGTAAGAATTTAATCACCA
>VWYH01005250.1:0-11672 GCA_013399365.1 Pampusana beccarii | reverse complement strand
TCTGACTATTAAAGACTGAGGCGAAGAAGGCATTTAGTAGCTTAGCCTTTCCCTCATCCTCTGTCACTATGTTTCCCCCCGCATCCATCAGGGGATGGAGATTCTCTTTAGCCCTCCTTTTATTGCTGATATATTTATAGAAACATTTCTTGTTGCCTTTCACAGCAGTGGCCAGGCTCAGCTCTAGATGGGCTTCGGCCCTTCTAATTTTCACCCTGCATAACTTCACAGAAATCTTGTCTTCCTCTTGAGTAGCCTCCCCCTCCTTCCAAAGGTTATAAATTCTCTTTTTATTCCTAAGTTCCAGCCGCAGCTCTCTATTCAGCCAGACTGGCCTTCTTCCCCACTGGCTCGCCTTCCGGCACATGGGGACAGCCTACTCCTGTGCCTCTGAGATTACCTTTTTGAAGAGAGACCAGCCTTCCTGGACTTCTTTGTCCTTCAGGACTGCCTCCTAAGGGACTCTGCCAACCAGTCTTCTGAACAGGTCAAAGTCTGCCCTTGGGAAGTCCAAAGTTGCAGTTTTGCTGACCACCCTTCTAACTTCTCCAAGGATAGTAAACTCAATAATTTCATGATCGCTATACCCAACTAACTGCTTCACCCCTGTTTGCTGGCCCTGTTTTCTGTGTTCCTGGTCACCTGTGCTCCCTAGGAGGGTGTTTAAATCTCCCCCGGTTGCTCCTGGCAATACCCCTTATGGGTCAGCCCCTCTCTCGAGATCAGCTGCTTTCACAGCGATTCTCTCAGCAGGACCACGGCTCTGGGATCTCCCCCTCACCTCCCCAGTCCATGCCCAGCCTCAGCTCTTACTGTAGCCGCTGCTGTGCATGTCGCTTCACCGTGTTTAAATCTCCAGCGGTTATTCTGTAGTCGTTGCTGTGCTCATCGCTCGCTGCTGTTCAGGGACTTAGATGAAAAAGGATTGCTCTAGGATGACTGTTGTATTTCTTTCCCTCTCAGCTTCCCCACTGCTGTTACAGCAATGATGTAGTGTTGTCTCCTTGCTGCTGAATCACCCAATATTACCTCCCAGTAACCTGAAGGAAACTGAGACTTTTAGATGACTAAAATATGAAAGAATATAGAAACTGTATAGAATTATAGATTCCTTGGTGTGTTTAAATCACATAGAGGGCAACAATGAGCAAGACTAAAACTGAGCAATGGCCTTATGTGAAGAAGATTAAACAGGGAAAAAAATTTACTTCTATAGCATGTCTACCTTAAAGATGCATGGGTTTTCTTAAATATGTTTGGTTTTCCTCTTTTTCTCTCCCTCCCACATCTCTTCTCACCTTACCTTTCTAAAGGAGCAAGATTCACACAGTCATGATGTGTTTCACTTTCCTGTTATCTTTTGGAACTCATTAGCCTGTGTCAAGGTTTGATTGCAGGGCAACAATAAACAGTGGCAGATGCTTTGTTAACCCACTCTCCCCCTCACCCCCCGTCGCCCCCCCCAAGTACAGGCGATAGGAGGGCAAAGAAAGACAAAGAGAGAGAGGTGGAAAAAAGTTTAAAATGTTTTACTGATGCTACTAATAAAGTAGAGAAAATAATACAAAATATACAAAACCAATCTTGAAAATCCCGGCAACTCAGAACTGCTCCTGGCAGCAGCAAAGCAGACACCGCGAAGTCCTGGGTTGGACTCTGCAGCAAACCAGAACTGGATTCAGTCTGTCACTAGGCCTCAGTTTTGGAGGGATGGCAGGCAGGGTCCTTCCCAGATGTCTGCCATAGTCGAAGAGGGAAAAAAGGGCTGAGATCCTCATGATCTCCCACTTCTATATGAAGTATCACATGAATGGGATGGAATACTTAGTTGGTCAGTTTTAGTCACCTGTTCAGTTTGCTCCTCCTTGCCCCTCTCACTTACAGGATGTACATCCTTATCAGTGACCTTGCATTCCATTGCTATGTCTACCAAAACATGTATCTAGCTTCAGAAAAGTGCAGTTACTAAGAAGACTTCAGCTGAAAGGAAAATTCACTAAAAGAGAAACTGGTCTTGTTTTTAACAAAACAAGGACAGCTTGATATCATACATGTTTGATGATGGAGAGACATTTCATAGCTGATAAAATCTCAGTGATTTTTTTTCGAAAACAGCTGGTAGCAGAGGAAGAGTATAACTGTTCCATGGAAAAGACCACATGTATTAGAGCACATGAGAAATTCTATAGTTAAGGAAGTTTCTGTTGTGGGAATTTGGGACACATGTGGTTAGAGTGTCCTCTATGTTCACAAGGAATGATTAGAGAAGGGAATTAGCAATGTGAAGAGCTGTCCTGAACAAGAAGTCACTCACAATGACTAGAAGAGAGAGACTCTGAAAACTGTGAGGAGGCAGAAGGGTTAGGGATCTTTAATGTGTGGAGGACTCCTCTAGACCAAAAGGGACACATAATAGGTAAAGTAGAAGGTCACAAAGTTTAATTCTTAGTACATATGGGAGCTACGTTCTCCCTTTTAAATTTTACTGCAGTGGGGTCCAAAACTATGGATTCATGGAGTTACTGGCAATTTAGAAAGAAATTTAGGTAAACCCCTATTTATGACAATAGGAAGTAAAAGTGTATGGAGATAAGAAATGGCCCACCTGAAAAAAATGAAGGGATCCAATGAAGAACGGGGACACCCTAGACTCTAATTTTACAATTGGGTGGGAAGCTTAGATTGTCAGAGTGTAATTGCTCAGGATTTTCTTTCCTTGGGGTCCCTCTTCCAGAGGCACCGAGCTCAAGCTGCTTTTTATGCTGTGCTTTACCAATAAATTATTTATTTAAGAAGGGTTTCTGGAATCCATGTCTGAGTCTCTGCTTTGGGAAATCTAGGGAAAAGAAACTTCCTTAACTTCTATCCAGGCTGCCCATTTAGTCTCAACAAGTTGGAGAAGTTTTGATCAGAGCTCAAACCCATAGATTTGACCAAAGGCAGTACATAGTCAGCTCTTGTGCTCTTCTGGGTACTTGCTCATCACAGGCATTAAGGCCCTGTCTACTGGGAAAACCTTGTGACAGCTAGAGAGTAGCAGGACAATGTAGATATTGAAGAAATAAAAATTATTTTGTAGAAAGAGTAAGCAATTTTATATCAAAGACTGTGTATATAATACCTTTTCAGCTTGAAGCTCATGAAGAATCTAGATGGTGAGATGGTTCTTGCAGCTGAGAGAACTCCAGGTCTTGCTAAAAGGACTTCCATCCAAACAGAGAAGAATTGGTAAACTGAAAACAGAAAGTAGCTTCCAGGGCTTTTTCAAGTCTTTGTAAGCACATTATTTTGCAAGTCGTCTTTGAAACAAGGGCACGTTTCAGCATTTCAAGTATCTTTCCATTACTTCATTGTTAGACTTTGTTTGAACAATTAAAATGTCAAATTAATGTGTGCAGAATGTATAAACTCATCCAGCTGGTACCTTACTTATTTTAAATTGTCTGGTTCAAATAGCACAGAATTTGAAATTTTAATTAAAAAAAATTGAAATCTCATTTGGCTTAGCTCCCAAAACATTAGTTTTATCAGCAGACTAGAGCAAACAAAAGGCAAATGCTTTCTACGCAATCTTGTTTATATATTTCATGAAGGCCATGAGAAATAAAATTTTTTTTAAAAACCTAGTAGAATAGATACATTTAAACAGTCTGTTCAGATCTTGTTAGTAATTGTTAGCAGAGCAGGGAGAAGAGATGGTTTCAACCTCTGTTTTAGGTAGGTCCACATTATGGGCGGACAACTTCCATGATTATGATGAATTGAACTACCCTCGTTATGCCTACATGCAATTCTTTCATGACAATGTGAAAAGCAGATTCATGCTATGATTCATGCTGTATTGCATTCTTGTCCCATGGTAAAAGGCAATTTGCTATTCTATTTTTTTCAGACTTACCATTTTGAAATATATGCATGAATAGTTATGCCAGCTAACTGGCAGTATACTGAAGAAAGATCCATTTTCTCAAATATCGTGGTTAATGACGCTACATTTTCAAGTTGTTTGCAGTTTTAAATAAGTCCAAACTCAAAGGGGTAGATCCCTTCCTACTAAAAAGGCAAACAATTATCTTCTGCTTTTATAATGCTATAATATTATCTCTGTATTATAATATGTATTATATTAACAGTGTAAAAATTTTTTGTATTTACAATTTTAAGTTAACATATAATGATATATAATCACAGAATGGTTGGGGTATTGATGTCTACAGGCTTTTCAGAAGGGACAGGCAAGGAATGAAGGGTGGAGGGGTTGTCCTCTACATCAAGAGATGGATAGAGCGTGAAGACCTGTCTCTGAAGAATAGCCACAAGCAGGTTGAAAGCTTATGAGTAAGAATTAGAGACCAAGGCAACAAAAGGAACCTTGTGGTAGGTATCTACTACAGGCTACTCACTCAAGGGGAGACTTGACAAAGCCTTGTTACTCCAGCTACAGGAGGCATCACGCTTGCAGGCTCTTGTCCTGCTGGGGGACTTCAACCACTCCAATATCTGCTGGAAAAGTATCATGGTGAGCTGTAGGCAATCCAGGAGACTCCTGTAGTGCACTGAGGATAACTTCCTCAGCCAGGTAATAGACAGCCCTACCAGGGATGATGCGATACTGGACCTGATGGTCACCAATGCAACTAAGCTATGCAGTGACATCAAGGCTGGAGGCAGCCTGGGCTGCAGCGATCATGTACTTGTGGAGTTCACAGTCCTGAGGGATGTGGGACAGGCAAAGAGTAAAGTCAGGACCCTGAATTTTAGGAAAGCCAACTTCCAACTCTTCAAGGAGTTAGTCGACAGGACCCCCTGGGAATCTGCCCTCAGGGACAAGGGAGCAGAACAGAGCTGGCAGATCTTTAAGGATGCTTTCCATAGAGCACAAGAGCTTGTGATCCCCAGGTGTAAGAATGGGGTAAGGAAGATAAGAGGCTAGCATGGCTGAGTCAAGACCTGCTGGTCAAACTAAAGGGTAAGAAGGAAATGCACAGGCAGTGTAAACAGGGACAGGTATCCTGGGAAGAGTATAGGGACACTGCCTGGTTGTGTAGGGATGGGGTCAGAAAGCCGAGGCACAACTGGAGCTGAACTTGCAAGGGATGCAAAAAAATAACAAGAAGGGCTTCTACAGGTATGTCAACCAGAAAAGGAAGGTCAAATAAAGTGTACCCTCCCTGATGAGCAAGACTGGCAGGAGGAGAAGGCTGAGGTATTCAGCAAATTTTTGCCTCAGTCTTCACTGGCAAGCTCTCTTCCCACACCTCTTGAGTGGATGAACTGCAACACGGGGACTGAGGGAACAAAGTCCCTCCTACTCCAAGTGAGGATCAGGTTCCTGACCTGGACATACATAAGTCTATGGGACCTGATCTCATCAGTGGGAACTACTGACCTCTCAGCCTCACCTCTGTGCCTGGGAAGATCATGGAACAGATCCTCCTAGAAGCTATGCTAAGGCACATGGAGGAGAGGCAGGTGATTCAAGACAGCCAGCATGGCTTCACCAAGGGCAAGTCCTGCCTGACCAACCTAGTGGCATTCTATGATCGAGTAACTGCATCAGTGGACAAAGGAAGGGTTATGGATGTTGTCTATCTAGACTTCTGTAAAGCTTTTGACATGGTCTCCCGCAATGTCCTTCTCTCTAAATTGGAGAGATATGGATTTAATGGGTGGACTGTTTGGTGGATGAAGAATTGGCTGAATGGTTGCGTTCAGAGGGTAGTGGTCAATGGCTCAATGTCTGGATGGACAGCAGTGACAAGTGGTGTCCCTCAGTGGTCCATACTGGGACCAGTACTGTTAAGTATCTTTATCAGTGAAAGAGAATTGCTGGGAATGAGTGCAACCTCAGCAAGTTTGTGGATGGCACCAAGCTGAGTGGTACAGTTGACACTCCTGAGGGATGGGCTGCCATCCAGAGGGACCTGGACAAGCTTGAGAAGTGGGCCCATGTGAACCTCATGAGGTTCAGCAAGGCCAAGTGCAAGGTCCCGCACCTGGGTCAGGGCAACCCCCAGTATCAATACAGGCTGGGGGATGAAGGGATTGAGAGCAGCCCTGTGGAGAAGGACTTGGGGGTACTGGTGGATGAAAGACTGGACATGAGCTGGCAATGTGCACTTGCAACCCAGAAGGCCAGTTGTATCTTGGGCTGCATCAGAAGGAGCGTGGTCAGCAGGTCGAGGGAGGTGATTCTGCCCCTCTACTCTGCTCTGGTAAGACCCCACCTGGAGTACTGCATCCAGCTCTGGAGTTCTCAGCATAGGAAAGACATGGACCTGTTGGAGAGGGTCCAGATGAGGGCCACAAAAATGATCAGAGGGCTGGAACACCTCTCCTATGAGGACAGGCTGAAAGAGATGGGGTTGTTCAGTCNTTTTTTACAATGAGGGTGCTAAAACACTGGCCCAGGTTGCCCAGAGAGGTGGTAAATGCACCATCCCTGGAAACATTCAAGGCCAGGCTGGACAGGGCTCTGAGCAACCTGATCAAGTTGAAGATGTCCCTGCTCAGTGCAGGGGGGTTGGACTAGATGACCTTTGAAGGTCCCTTCCAACCCAAACTATTCAATGATTCTATGAAGATTTGAATGGAATACTTCCATCTGATTTAGCACAATTTTTACTTGTGGTTATTTAGTAGTATGGGCTTTTTTTTGTTTTGTTAATGGGATTATGTGGCAGTAGATGCAATAGACAGGTAATTCTGTAGCATTTATGTAATTTATTTTGCTATCTTGCTCTTACCTCCTATTACCATCTTTTTCAAGGGCAAACTATGGCTTGTTGATTGAATAGCAGTGTGGTGTAACATGGCACAAGGAAACATTTGTACTGGAGGTGCTGCACACCAGAACTTGTAGATTCCTCTCAAGGACTCTGGAGCTGAAATGCACACTGCCAATGTGATAATTTAAATATTTTTCAGTAGCATGAACATTTTTGAGACTCTGAACATGCACAGGTACAATTACAGTCCTCGTAGATCTAAATAAATAAATTGGCCTTGTATACTCTTCCTATGTGTGTGTTCACCAACTTGTAGATGTATGCACAGTGAGTCTAATCAGGTCTTATATATGGGGTTATTAAAAATTAGTTAGACATTTATTGTGTCTATTAACACTGGTAGCTCTTTAAAATTGAGTGACATTTGACACTGCATTCTAATGCCATCATTAATTGGTTTTCTATTAATTAAATCAGTGTAGACATTAAAACCACCAGATAACAACAAAATTAATTCAAGTTTCTGAAATCTCTAGCAAAGACTGTTTTATTTTTGCATCATCTCTGAATTGTGTAGATTAGAAGGTGATTTCATTTTGAACTGAAGAATGCATCTCTGGGTGATATCTTTCAATGAGCTTTGCAACTGGGTAAATGGAAGAACAAATAATTCTGTCTAACATTAATAATCCTGCAGTCAGTGTTAACCTAGATGTTAGCAGAGTACTGTAATTTATTATCTCAGATTTATAGGATTGTAGTATTTTATTCTGTTTGGGATTTTTTGAGCAATGGGCAATGAAATAATAAAAAATAAACCTCATTGTTTTTTAACTGCTATAAGATTTTATTTTTCAAACTTAGGAGTTTCTTTAAGGAGCAGTGTTTTCTGACCCTAACTGTCCTTCTCCATGAGGGAGTGTCACAGAATGGAACATTACACAGTTTTGATCTAGCATCAATTTAGGGTTTATTAAGGTAGATCACAAGTTTAATACATGATTTCTAATAATGCTTAGTCGACAGATGATTAAAAAATGATTTAAAATAATTTAATGGGATTTGTTATAATTAAAACAGTGACTTGATTACAGATTCGATGATGTCAAGGGTCACACTACTTACAAAAGAGAAAGTTAAATCACTTACATATAGACACACACACAGAGGTATATGATTAAAAGCTTATATACAAATCTATAAACACACACATACTTGCACGTATTAATCCATGGATATTTGAATATATTCACACACACTAACCTATAGCTTTGTGCGTATGTCTGTGGAATATATGTGGGGATATACCTATAAAGTTTCCCTCTCCAGTTAACTGAATTACTCACTTAAATGCATTGGTATTCCTCAATGGGTGATTTGTTGAAACTTGA
This sequence comes from Pampusana beccarii, assembly GCA_013399365.1. Taxonomy (NCBI): domain Eukaryota; kingdom Metazoa; phylum Chordata; class Aves; order Columbiformes; family Columbidae; genus Pampusana; species Pampusana beccarii. The sequence goes on along the minus strand of VWYH01005250.1, from coordinate 3,553 downwards.
GAAATCTGTCTTTGCCTATGGCTTCGATTTGTTGCAAGATGTCTCTGAGGGGTGTCCCACCTCTGAGGGAGATACTGAGTCGCAGCCCACCGCAATCCAGGAGAGCTCAAAGAGCCTCATTTTAGGATTGCTATTTATAGGATCATGAGATTGTTGACTTTAGTCAGTGTTTTTCCACTGTAGCCACTCTCAGGATGAGGTAATATTCTGGCAGCATCCAGAACTCTCTAGATCATATAGTTCTGGTACTGTTTCGCTCAGGCTGAGTCCCAGGTAGGAGGTGCACCAAACTGTCAAAAGTGACTGATGGTTCCTACCTTTCCCAGGCAGAAAGGGTGTCTATTCCCATATGGCAGGAGTTCCAAGAGTACGGAGAGTGTGCCTTCATGTCTTTATTCACTGCACTTGTGCCTCAGTTTTCCCCAACTTCATTGCACTTCAAATGGGAATTGTTCTTGACAGGGCTATAGAACACAGAGGGGAGCCTCAGTGCTCTGTCTCGCTGCTCTCGCACAATGGGAATTGATTTCCCCAAATCATACCTGACCAACCTGGTAGCCCCAGGGGGGGTGGGGGTTGCAACCACCACAGGGAGACATCTCTCAGAGGAGCCTTTGGATTTTGACACAGAGTTTTGGGGAAGGCTGTCACACTAAAGCTTGTTGGTCAGGGGACATCTCAAAGGTGGCAGTCAGGAATCTGGCACTCTTTTGGGGTTTTTTTGGATCATTGCACCCTTGATATCAATGAATCTCATCTCCGGCTCAGAATCTTGCTCATGTAGATTCAAATATAAGGGCTGTAGGCTATGGAGAAGTGTTTTGAGAAAATTTGAGATGAAATGTGGTACGTTATTGATAGTAATGCTGTTCGCAAAACTGTGCAAACTCAAACCACTTTTTTTCGAAGGCTTACTAAACTAAGTCTTGCAGACTTAAGTAGACACTGAACAAATTTAAAATTACATTTTAGAACAAATGATTGTTTGCTTTTTAAAATAAAGCATATAGACTTTTTTGTGTGTGCTTTGGGAAGGTTCTTTGATTATCCTAAAATAAACTAAAATTTTCCTCTGTTATTTTAAGGTTAATTGTTTCACTACTCATTCAACACTTCATTTAGAGGCACTTCATAAAAACAAGCAAGTTTGTGCTTAAGCATATGTATAAGCTCTTGTCATACATTGCTGACCTTCAGTTGTATTCTGCCTAGGTTTTAAAGGAAATTCCAGAATGCATTAAAAGAGTAGTATTTATGGCTGCAAGTTTTCCCCTTGGATTCCTTTCCCTAATTATAAATATTTTTTTTTTTTTTAATGGCAAAAAAATGCATAATGCATATGTCTAGTCTAGAGGGATTTAGTGTTTGGTAATGTATGTTTTTTTATTGATGTAAAATAATTTGAGGATTACACATGCTCCAGAATGTAGTTATGCTTTCAGTTGCTGATGCTGTTAATTTCAGTATTTTTCTTCCACTTTGGTCATTCTAGAAATAACATCTGAAGCTGTTTCCCACATCACAACTGAAGAATTGTCATGTTTATTTAACCAGCTCCATCTGGCTCCAGTAAGTCCTAAATTTCAGTTTTTCACATCCTTGCATGGACTCCTGCTGTGCCAACAGAACGCAGAGAAAATTTTTGCTATGTTTGGTTTTGTTTGTTGAAAGAAGCGACCTTTTTTGCAGAAGAGGGGATTAAATATTTTTCAGATTGTGCCCTACCTCACAGATTACTCACTCCTTGAAGGAGAAAATATGGATCTTCTGGCACAGTCCTGCTGCTGGCACCACTGCATGTGGAAAAGGTTTTTCAGTGTTGTTTTTTTGGGCTAGGCTGAAGATTATGAGGTCAGTCAGCTGTAGCAGCTGGTGCCAATCTTTTAGCCACCACACCCATGGGCCATGGGGACCAGGAAGGTGTGGAGCCAGGCCCTGCCACCACCTTGCAGCCCCTGGGGAAGAGTTGCTGCTCTTGGCCTCCAGGCAGCTCTTCAGGACACAGCGTTCAGAGCATGGCCTCTGCCACTCAAATACCGGTATCCTCAGCCATGCAGTCTTCAGTCTACACTTTGTTAATAACTTCCCTGCCACAGTTTAAGAAAGAAAAGGAAGATCTTCTGTGTGGTCTTTCTGCAAGTACATCACACCAGAGGGAAATTTCTTATGCTCGTGACTCAGAGCTCGTACCAGGACTGCAGACAGGAGATGCCATGTAGAGTGCAGCCTAAATGCAAATTAAGGAGATGTCCTGGTTTTGTTAAAAACAAGTTTATCTTTTAGTGAATTTTCCTGTCAGCTAAAGTCTTCTTACTAACTGCACTTTTCTGAAAGCTAGATACATGTTTTGGTAGACATAACAATGGAATGCAAGGTCGCTGATAAGGATGCACATCCTGNTCGTCCCAGTGAACTGAGGCCTAATGACAGACTGAATCCAGTTCCGGTTGGCTGCAGAGTCCAGGTCAGGACTTCTGGGTGCAGGCTCTACCGCTGCTGGAGCAGTGCTGCTCTTTTCTGGGACTTTCAAGATTGGTTCTGAGTATTTTGTATTGTAGTCTCTATTTTATTAGTAGCATTAGTAAAACATTTTTAATCTTTTCCAGCTCTCTTCTCTCTGTCCTTCTTTCCCTTCCAGTCACCTGTATTTAGTGTGGAGGAGGGGTAAAAGGGGGGCTGAGGGGAAGAGTGGATTAACAAAACATCTGCCACGGTTTATTGTCACTCTGCAATCAAACCTTGGCAGATTGATTGGCATCCAAGGTGGGGCAGAGAAAGGATTAAAATTTGACACTGAAAAGGGGTAAATTTGGAGATTTTTGGTTTTCCTACTGCTCTGATGTACCTTGAAATTTTCTTGGCACAGTGCCAACTCATAAAGTTGTAATACTCACAGGTCTGTGTGCTTTGGACATTATCTAGTAGCATTAAAGCAGATTGAATTACATTGGTTTAAAGATGCTGTGACATAAGTTGTATCAGCTACTTTCTACATTGTGTTCTGCTGTTCCTTACCTGTGCTGGGCTTACTTTACTAATACATGTGTACATTTTATAACAAAAGGAAACTGGACGATGGTTATGATTATACTATGTGGTTTGGCACTGGTTTATTTCCTTATACTGAAGCAAATAATGAATTTCTACTTGTTACTGCTTTACCTTGAAAAACTTACGGTAGACATTAAAGACAAATGCAGCTATATGTTTGCTAACTGGACGAGCGAATCTTTAGAAAGGCTGACTAACAATACTTTCATTTTTTTGCTAAGACAGATTACAGATGGTTTTGAGAGCTTTGAATATCCTTGGAACTTTGACAGAACGTAGATGGTATTATTTGGCTTGCTGAATGTGTCTCAGTTTCTGTTAGTGTTAAGAGAAATTAGGTTAAATAGGAGATTTGTGTCTCTTTTGAGTCCTGAGACTTGTGTTGGGTCCGCTGAAGCGTTGGCAAAAGGCACGGCTAGTTGCTCTAAACGGAAGGCAGCCAAGGCTGCAGCTATAGCCTCCACTGCTGTAGCAGCCCTCCCGAATACAGTTTCAGAAACTG
>VWYH01005249.1:507649-518907 GCA_013399365.1 Pampusana beccarii | reverse complement strand
CTCTAGTTTAAAGCCCTCCACTTCTTACATTAGTTTAAATTTCTTCCCTCTGTCCTGAAAAGTTTCTCTGTTTTCATTGCCCTGGCTTTTAGCATCAATTCAGCCTCGATTGGGAGATTTCAAAACAGATAGGTTTGAATTTGCAATATTTTAAAACCACAACCAGCAACAGTCTGAGAACCCTCAAAATCAGGTGAGGGCTGGCTTAAGTCTCCTCCGACATGTGGGCAACCCCAAATTTCATCATTCTCAGGATAAAATTACCATTGGTTGGTAGCTACTCCCTCCTTTCAATCCTGTCTCCACAAACAGCAGCAAAACTTCTGTTTTTTGCAGAACCTGGCAGCATTACTCCCAGGGTTTTGCCCCTCCTGTCAGGCTGCTAGCTTCAGCAGTCCACACCTGCAGTACAAAATTTAACAAAGTTCCTATATTTTCTTTCAGGTTAGAAAGACAGAGTTTCGGAGAGAAAAAATACTTTGATGACATCCAAAGCAGGAGGTAAACTGCCGACTCAGCAGTCAGGATGGTTCCCAGCTCCTGTGTATGGCTCTGAGGCAATACGGGGATTGACAAGAAAAGGTGATTTTATTGACTGTTCTAGTGGACTGGGCTAACAGGAGAGAATTATGGCTGTGCTTTCGTGTACATCCATTCTCACTTGACTCAGTCGTAAACATCTCCTTGTTAAAAAGTATATTCTAATTAAGAAAAAAACAAGAAAGTAAAATAGCACAGCAAGAACATTAATCTACTGCTTCCAAACTGCTGCTGTTTACCTACCAGCATTAAATTTTATCCACAATGGCTGTTTGAAGGGCTGCCCATTAACGTTATAAAAGATTGCTTAAGAAAAACTCAACTGTTCTAAATGATATTGGATTTGATTTTTCAGAAGGAACAATGTTTGGCACAGGTGAGTGAACAGTGTTCTTGGTCTAGTTCAGAGTCTAATCCTTTTCCTACTGAAGCTGTTACAGGTTTTTGCTGTTGACTTCAATGGAAAGAGGATGAGCTGTACTTGTTGTATGTGGAGGTTGGCAAGAACATTAAACGAAATCAGTATCACTAGTTTGAAGGGCGTATTCCCTTATGAGAATTTATTTAATCTCGATGTAAAATCATTAAATGTATTTCTCCTTACAGTAATGACAAGATATCTTCAAAAGACAAGTCAAGATAATAACATTCAAAATCTTGTTGGATACTAACAAGATTTGGGATCTATGTCATAATGTGGTTTTCCTCCTCCCTTGCCCTGCAATGTCGTGGTGTCCTTCAGGTGATAATTACTTGGCTTTCATTCTGTTAACTTTACTATCTTTTACTAGCACACCTCCTCGACTCCGCAGATACCACCCGTCTTTACTCTGAAATCACCTACTTGATTAACATTAGCATGTTAAATTTACAGCTGTTGGTTCCAGCCTGTGCTTTGCTTGAAGCTTGTGGCTCCTGTCTGGGATAGGAGGGGCAGCCCGCGAGCCTGAAACCTCTGCTGTATTTTACAACTGCCTAATAAGAGGACTCATGTCTCTCTACAAATCCTATTTCTAACATACGGTGGACAGAAGTGTTCAACAGAGGCTGAAAGGAAGCTTCTTTCTGAACAAAGTCTTGTAGGGACACCAGATAAATCTGATTCTCTGGAGCCTTGTGTAACCCATTTGCCCCAAAACCAGCTTGCTTCAGGTGGATGTGAGAAACCTAACATTTTATCTTCTCCAGATTATAGACTCCTAATGCCACCCACAGCTCCCTTGCCATGTGCATCCTCCTGCACACATGGTTCATTCCTGGAACAGAGATGTTCCTATGTGGTCCTTGATGCCCAGGACCACCACCCCCAAGCCGGGGGGAGCAGGCAGTGCATGTGGAGGTAGCCTTGGACATAATTTCTTCTTAGACCGTGTCTTACATGTGAGATCTATTGTAAAGTCTATTCTATTGAGATTCTTTTATCACTTAGTATCTGAATGTCTTCCAACAGTACTCTATGCAATATGAATAACATCTGTCATCTGTTGTTTGTTCTCTCTTCTTTTCTGCACTTGGGGAATGGAAATGAATGCAGTGACACGTCTTGTTCCAGAAGGGATTTTAAAGAAAAATAAACATATATTTACATATATTTATATGTATAGAGATGACAGAGTCAAAGCAGCCTACTTTGACTGGAAGAGCCATGTGGCAGACTTGCAATGGTCCCTACCTACTGGGGCACTTCATTACCTGACTCAGCCCCCACAGACACTGTCTTTCCTGCATGGACAAGCTGGATGGCTTTTCTATATAGTTCCACTGCTCCCTTGAATATAATTGCCAGCCACAACCTTCATCCTGAGAATTTTGGAAATCATTTTTTCAGACCGTTGAAGCCTCAGCAGGGAAATCAAAAGCACTGCTCTGAGTGAACAGAAATTGATTTGCTGATCAGTGTTGCTGAAGTGTAATGCACAGTTGATCTTGATGTATTATTACCTCAATTAAGCCTCCATTTTGGGGAAAAAATAAGGTTATTTTTACTTTAGGCAACAGGATATAGGAACCTTGTAACATGGGGTGACATGGCCTGCCAGCTGACTTACCTCCTCCTCTGCTTCTCAGCTAATCAAAACAGGATTTAGGAACACAGACAATTTATGATAACGCTGAACTAAATCTGTCAGGAAAAAAGGATTTTTTTGCCTTTCTTTCTTTCCTGTGTCAATAGACAGGACTGAAAATGTTGGCCCGCTTTTGCCTGAGCATAATACAGAAGCATTATGCTTGGGAAGACTGGACCTCACATGGAAATCTTTGGATTGTTTTATTTGGTTTTTTTTAGTCTTATTCTGGTTTAATACGCTTTCTAGCCAGCTAGAGGAAGGTGGGTGAGGAAAATATGGAGGGATCTGGTGAGGATCTTTTGGCTTTCCATGCCAAGCTGGAAGGGCTTAGCGTCAATGAGGACAACCCAAGCTCTCCTAATTTGCAGCATGAACCGATCAGGGGGTGGGCACCTACCATGGCAATGACACTGTTCTCCAGTGTTAGACTCATCACTGTATTTCCTTTGCCCACCACTGGCATAGAAACAATGCTGAGGTTTGACTCCTGCTTACTCTTCTTCACCTAATCTGACCTTGCCACAGCTTTTGGTCTATTTGGTGACAGGAAGTGTCTATATCTCATGGTGAGTAAAGCTGCGACTCCCCTGCTTGTTGCTGGTGTTGAGCTCACTTGGTCTAATCAGTTTACTCAGGGGCTGCATACAGCTACTAAGAAGGACCACAGAGTCAGCCAGCCCTTCACATTTCTGCAAGGGAGGTGGAGGTTCAGTCTTCTGTGAGCACCTGTTAGGTGACTCTCCATCAGAAGAAGTACTCAGCCTACTATACTTTATTACATTAGATTCCCATCACTTCTCCTGAGACCTTACCTGTGTCAAATGGCCCAGGAGGATGAGAACAGATACCAGGCTTATTTTCTTCATGGAGGAAGTTCCTCTATCAGTGACTGTGAGCTGATTTCATCTCCCAGTGCTGGCTTGAATCCAGATTATGTTAGGGCTAGAGGACTGCATTTGTTTAGGCGCATGTGATGTGTGAGCTGTCTTTGGCTGGTTTCTCTTCTGCTGTGCTCAGAAACAGGAGGTATTTAGTAACAACAGGATACCTGTGTGGTTTTCTTCATTGTTGATCTTTATATCATGCACTGTTCCTTGAAAACAGATGATAAAAAAAGAGAAATAGCTGTTGAATTGTAAGTGTAAACAGATATAAACCAGATTCTCCTAGAGAGTGTGTGACCATCTTTCGCTTCTGGTTTAGGCAGTTTGTCTAGTCCTTCCTTGTGCATCATGCCTTCTTACTGGAGTGAGCTTCAATGAGGCATGAGAGTCAGGTGGGCAATAGGTGAAGGAAGAACTTGGGTCTTGAGCATTCATTACTTACAGGCTGGTCATCAAAAAAGACTTGTGTCTGGAGCAACCACATGGGAAATGGACTTAATGTAAATGCAGCAATTTAGCCTTGCTTCTCTTGTAGTGAAAGGAGAAAGTGCTTAAAACTTCTTAGCTTGATTTAAGGTTACTACAGTTACACAGTTTCCCATGAGGATAAAAAAGAATGTTCAATGTGTTTTATTTCTACCATAAAGAAAGTTTATTATCCTGAATACTAATTCAAGTATTTTTTAAAAGGCATACCATGTCAGATATATTTTGGCATTAAAAAACATTAGCACAATTTTTTTCCAAAGAGAACATACCTTACAGACATTTTACAAATTGAATCTTTGAGGGTATATTCATTACAAAATGGAAAAAACAAATGTGAATTTTAAGGAGTTGTCTACATGTATCATCTACATTTGCATCAATTGCCATCAAAAGAAGGATGAAAAGATCCGACAAGAAAAATCAGCATCTCTTTGTTAAAACACTACTTTGTGTCATAGGGATCATGCCTCCTACAAATTTGACCCTACGCTCATGGCCCAATTATACTGCTGGAAAGGTTCTCTTTCATAACAGAAAGATAACATTTACTTTCTTTTCTCCTACCGGGAAAATGGGCTTGCAGTTTGAAAAGTAGAGCACCAAAACTAATTTAATGACCAGCTATGTTTAGCTACCTTTTCAAAGAGGCATGTTTGGAAGAAGACACATAACTTCCCTGACCAGGCATGAAGCTGAAAGTGATTATTTTCCACCATTTTTTGGAACATTAGAAAACAAAAAAGTTGACTGAATGCAATTTACACTCTGAAAAACTGTTCAAGTTTTTTAAAAGTTACCATAAAAAAAACAAGTATCTTTTCATAATTCTGTTGTCTGGGCAGACTCTCATGAATGCAATGAAATCATGCCACCATGTGAGGCTGCTGATCTTGAAGGATAATGATGACATGACTCAGTGTAATGCAGAGCTATAGTTTCTCTTAATGAAATCTGACTGCTAGGAGTGAGAAGGAACCTCACAGGAGTAATGGTTTGATTTTGAAATCTCAAACTGTGGTCTATAAACACCAGGAACTCAACTCAGTTATCTAAATGTCATTTGAGGCATCCAGGAATAGCCTGACAGGGAGGGGTTTGGTGAATGGGATGCAAGAACTATGGGAGACCTGTGACCTTCTAGGCTAGCAGCTGATGACAAGACAGTGATACTGTGATACACTCAAAGTGTCCAAAAGGAAGTTCAGTGAGCTCTTTCCCTTCAAGATGTTATTCCTTGAGTTACCTTCCTATTGAGAGACCATCAGCACAGACATCTATACAGCTGCCCAGGAGGTTACTTCCCTTCAATGCCTTTTCCTGTGGCTTTCTTTTCTTATCAACATGTAAATTCAGAAAGGACTTGATCACCTTATGAGCTGTCCCATTGAACAGAGATGGCTTTTGCCCTTGAATGTGGGTCACTGCCAAAATGGTAGAATTTAAAATACTGTTTAAGACCAAATCAGTTTAAAGGGTTCTGAGTTGAGTGTTTGAGTTTCCTAGAGAGACATAAAAAGTCTCTTCTGTTAGGAAAGTTGACTGTGGACTTCCTTTTCTTTTGGCTTGAAAGCTGGCCTATGATCCTTGAAGAGATTTTATAATTTTTAGGTAAAATTAGTATGGCCTATTTTTGGTTTCAAAGCTCATGTCTATTCCATTTAGGAATCATATATATACTGTCTCAGTCTGTGTTTCCACCATAAAAACCACCACCATAAAAAATGTAACATCAAGTCCAATTTTTGATAAAATCTTTTTCCACTAGTAACTGTCAATACCACTTACAGAGTTAAATATCTTGCTTTATTTACCTGCTCCTTCAGTTTGGAACATGGATCTCCAAGGCACATAATGGACAGTGACTCAGTGTCATTTGGGGACAGCCAATGGCAAATGGATCTCCAATTAAATTCAGTTGCTCTTCAAGGGCTTCTGCCCTAGTGTGAACAGAGTGCACGGGTGAGAGTTTGAAGTGCTGAAAATGCATGTTTTTAGAGCTGTTAACATGTTTTAGAACACTTAAAAGTTCTGACTCCTTTCCTCCTACCTCCCTTCCCAACTATGTCTCCCTGGGGTCTAGAGAGTTTTCCATTTTCCATGTGCCACAGAAGAATATGTCTCTGGCTGGCCTGGAGCTGCCAATGGTAAGTGAGAGTGCAGATCCCACTAGTGACGGCAGTAAAATTCTGAGTGACAGTGGTTCAGTGGGAGGGCACTGCCATATGTCAGGAGGGTTTCAAAACACCAGGAGGGTTAGTGGAGTTCTGGGAAGCATGAGAGGAAGAAGATGGAAGGTGCTTTGGGCAGGGCAGCTGAATTTCTCACTATATTGTCTCCGTGGCCTTCAAGCCATCTCCTTCCTGCCTTGTCCCTCAGCCAATTTGATACTGCTGGAGAGCGAGGACCTGTTCACAGGTAACTTCACCCCAGAAGGGCTCATATTCTTGCTCCTTCAGTTCCCATGTCCCTCTGAGATGTGAGGTGCCCTATGCCTCAGGCTCACCCCTATCTTGTGTATGCATTCAACCTAGCCATGCTCTACCACACTTCGACTGCCTCTTCTGCTGCCCCTCTTTCTGTGCTGGAAATGTAAGTTGTTTGGGAGGATCTGCAAGGTCTCAGTACAGCTCCAGGACAAAATCAGGGCAACAGGTCACTGACAACGGCTTTTCACAGCGCAAGGCAGCCATATCCCCTGACCCAGCCTTGGGAGGTCCCTGCTTAGAGACTTGTCTATGTGCTTTGCACGTACACCCTCCACAGGATAATATAAAACAAATGGAGCAAGAATGCCACACTTTAAGAAAAGCACGTCTTGTTTCACAAGTGATTGAACAAGATGGATACTTACCTTCTACGCACATGTTGTGATGGGTCTCATGTCCACAAATGGTATTTCTAGTCCCTGGCTGTGAATGCTCACATGGTTCACTGCAAAGAATTAACTAGAGGACTAGCTGTCAGTCCATTGCCACACTGCTGTAACAGAAATAAAAATCTCTCCAAAATGTCAACCTCTTCCAAAGCATTGCAAATAAATGATAAAGTTTTGTGGAATTTCCACTGCCTAATGCAAAGACCATTAATTCTAAAAAATAAGCCAAGTGAAGTAAAATCTGGCTTAATGTAAAAAATGGTTATTTCAAACTGAAAAAGTGTTTGCGTAAAATAAGATACAATCAAAATGCACTTCACAAGGGAGGAAGTCATTCTGACCTATTCCAGCAAACGTTTTTATTCTCAGCCCTCCATATGGTTTTAACCTTGAAGTCAATAAAGTGCATAGAATGTGAAAGACTTCTGATGAGCCCTCTCTCAGCAACACTATTGAAATGTTCAACCCACGAAATATTAAAATGAAAGAAAACTGGCTTTTGTCACGTTGCGCTAACTGTCCCTGAAAAATACTATTGTTTCTGGAGCCGGAAGAGACAAGCTAGAGATCAAAGGAAACACCCAGTGAAGCAAGATGGCTGAAAAGTGACAAGAGTCAACTGAACATCTAAATACTTTGTTAACTTCTTGCTGTAGAAACTACATGCTGGAATATATACTTTCTAGTTCTCAAGAGGTGTCAAACTGCCACCAAACTGCAAAGATAAAGTGGGTAAACAGCTTAGAGGAGCATACAATTGTCCAATTGCTCTAACTGCAGACAGTGCATTTGGCACAATCTTTATTGTGTGAAACGCTGAGAAAAAGTTTTTCCTTCTTTTCAGAATCAAAACTTCAGTACAACTGCAGAGTTCAGATAGATGAGCCAAAGTTTTGCGGCTGTTTAAGAGAACGGGGAAGGCTATGGGAGGAATCCAGGCAGGTTTAGCTCAAGCTTTTCTCCACATTGAACTAGGACAGGGAGGATGTTCTGGTAGTCACAGGTACGACTCCTCCATTTCTCATCGCGTAGCATGAATGGCATATGCTGTGATAATACTGTGTGGCTTGTTTGCAAACTTTGGCACATAACCTCACTAAATATTGCCTAGTGATGTCAGAAATTAGTGGGAGGTCATGAAAAAGCTCCTTTCCTGGATTTTATCTCGTATCTTGCCTCCCAGTATTCTCTGCCTCCTCTTTATCAGATTTGGCTCATCTTATTATACGTTATTATGAAGTCTCCAGAAGGGATGTCAAAATACCTGTAAAATCCTAAAAGCCTAGAAATCTCAGTTTGTAAGAAAGAAATGAGATTTGACAACTTGTAAGGTCGTAGAGAGAAGCTGAGGCAAAATTTTTGTACTGTATGTTGCTCACATTTTTCCACCTCATTCGCAGTAACATTTTTCCTTCGTTATTTTAGAACTGGGATATAAATTTGAATTGGGATTAAGTTATCTGCCATATGTGTTGTTCATAACTCACAGAGATGAGCTAATGATATAGAAATTATCTGTCTCCGGTTGGAGATTAGTCCTTGTTAGTCAGAGTTGAGGATTTCTATCATTTTGGTGAAAGTAGTTGGAGTATGGATCCATCTTACCAGTTGTGTAATTCTAGCCAGTCTTCTTGACTAGAAACAGGAGATACATCGCCAGTTCCATAATTTCTGCAATTGCTTGAGTGCAGCCTGTTATGTCCTGACAGTTGCTTTTGTGTCATGTCTTCATTTTGGGTGCATTGCATCAGTAGATGTTCAGCAATAAGGCCAGAGGAATAGATCAGGATCACTCATTGCTTTCATGAAAACAGAATGACATGTGCAATTACTTTTAATACATTTCCATCACCTCTTGTCTGTGTTACTTGGCTCTTTGTTGAATCCTTTCATGTGCAGGAGATGAAGCATGTCACATATCCAGAAAGCACTTTATATTCTGCATTGATGGTGGCAGTGTTTATGAGTTGTACTTTTTAATAAACTATTTCCTAGATGTGTTATAACTTCTTCAAGTCTTTCACACCCAGTTCGTTTCAGGGCAGCACACCGGATTCTTTCATCTCATATTTTAGTAGAAAATCAATCTGTCAGTCATCATTAGACACATCAAAGCAGATTTTATAGTGTGGCAGAGGAGTGCTCAGCACAGGGACAAGGTTCATGAGCCCATGCAGACTGTTGACAATAGTTGCTTGACTACACTGGCATCACTCCTGTGAGACCTACAGTGGAGACAGACAGATGAACAAACTCCACAGGTCTGCTAGTGGGGAGGGAGAGTCTTTTACAGAAGCTGCATGAAGACAGATAGCAGTGAGCTCCCTGCTTAGGGACTCTGAATCTTGCTGTATGTACGGGTCTGAAATCAGACAATGTGAATACCCTGGCACAGGAGCATGGAGAAGACAGCAGAGTACGGAGGAGACACCAGAGTGGTTCCAAAGCACCAGCAAAGCCTCAGTGTAAGGGAGACATCGCAGAGGCTGGGTTGGGTGGTTGGCTTTAGGCTAAATGCATATCTCTAACACCCTCAGGAGTAACCCATGATTATATCCCCTGTCTGTAAAAATGTGGCCATCTCCCCATAAAATGTTTACAGCAAAATAAAAAAACCCCAAAACATTAGCACCTTTTATTATTTGTTTCTTCATAGAATCATAAAATAGCCCAGGTTGGAAGGGATGTGAAAGATCATGTAGTCCAACCTGTAATGGGAAAGGGAGACTAATGAGATTGTCTAGAAGTCTATTCAGTTGCACCTTGAAAACCTCCAATGATGGGGACTTTACAACATCCCTGGGGAGGTTGTTTTGGTAGCTGATTCTTCTCACTGTAAAAAATTTATTTATTTTTTGTTTGTTTGTTTGTTTTTGTTTTTGTTTTATTTTGTTTTTGTTTTGTGTTTGTTTTTGTTTTTTTTTGTTTACTTGAATCCTTTCTCAGTGTATCTTGTAGCCTTTGAGCTATTGTTTCTTATCTTTTCCATGTGACCCCTTGTGAAGTGAGAGCCTCTGTTCTCTTTCTAGCTGCCCTTTAAGTGTGGGAACAGTGTGATGAGGTTGCCGTGGGCCTTCTCTTCTCCTGGATTGAAAGACCAAACTCCTTCAGTCTTTTTTCATAGACCAGGTTCTCCAGCCATTTGATCATCTTCATGGCCCTCCTTTGGACCTTCTCCAGTCTATCTGCACCTTTCTTGACTTATGGGGACCAGAACTGGACACAGAACTTGGGGTGTGGCCTGCCAAGCACTTAACATATCTCTATCTCTGCTAGTAAAGCTGCCACATCCTTTCTTTCTTCCTGACTGGAACTTGTATTTTTTGGAGTTAACGTGTCCCAGATAGATACAAAGCATAAGAGAAAACTGCAGAAGTTGATGAAAGAATTTCCCAGCCTTCTGTTGTAACCTTTTGTATAACACATTACTTTTAACTTCATCTCCCTGAGGGATCTCAGTAATTTATCTTAATAAACGCATAATTTGTCAGTGAGATTTCTGTTTTTAAGTCAACCTAAAGAAACTTGAAAAATTCATTTGCTGAATCTAAACCTCGATGCTGAGCTGGATTTTTTGGAATTGATAATCAGATAGTGGCTGAATAATGAGGATAACAGATAATTAGAAAAAGCATATGGTTTCCTGCACCTTTATTATTCATGCCAGAAAATCACTGGGCAAACAGTGTTCGTACAATATATTCCCTGATCGCTGAGTAAGTGAAACATAGCTAAATCCTGTGCAGTGCTCAGACCGGATGATGTGTGGGAGTAGTAAAGAAAACACCCACAAATGGCACTGATTCTGCTTCTTAGGAAATAGCAGTGAAGTTTTCTTCTTATTATCTACCACATCCACTTTCCAGCAGAAACCCAAAATCTGTCTGGCTACGCAAAACTCCTTATCATGACACTGATTCTTTGTGTGCTGAGCATGTGTTGGATTTTGTCGGAGACATTCTTTCTATGAGAGTGGGCATCTCAAGTGGATGACTAGACACGTAATAAGTAGCATTCAGGCTCTGAAGGACCAACACATAACTTGGTGTTAAAGTGACTAAAAATAGGAGGAATTGATGAAATAACTTGCAGTTTCTCAGTAGATCTGAAATCTTGATTGTTGCAACAGTCATGAGGTCAAGAAATAAGAATTCTGCCCTCCTGTAAGGCAGTGGGGATAACATCTCTGACATCACCTTATTTATCCTGTTTAGGTCCTTAGACAGCTTAAATGTCTAAGGAGTGCTGAAATCACAGTTAGAAACAAGATGCAGGGTACTGTATTTATGCTTATCTGTCCTCGGCCTGTCATATCTTATATCTTTTCTTTTCTTTTCTTTTCTTTTCTTTTCTTTTCTTTTCTTTTCTTTTCTTTTCTTTTCTTTTCTTTTCTTTTCTTTT
>VWYH01005249.1:407760-507349 GCA_013399365.1 Pampusana beccarii | reverse complement strand
TATTTTCTTCTATTTTCTTTTCTTCTATTTTCTTCTATTTTCTTCTATTTTCTTCTATTTTCTTTTCTTCTATTTTCTTTTATTTTCTTCTATTTTCTTTTCTTCTATTTTCTTCTATTTTCTTCTATTTTCTTCTATATTTTCTTCTATTTTCTTCTATTTTATTTATTTTCTAGCAGTCTTCAAGAGTATCTGCTATCTAAGGAAAATTAAAACTGCAAAGAAATCTTAAAATTTATGTCATTAAAAAATGAGAAAGAAATAGCTTGTGGACGCAAGAACTAGGTGTGTTAAATAGCACATGTTGCTGAGCAATTTGAAAAAAGTTAACACCGTTTGAGTATATGCTCAACACAATTCACAACCCACAGCTGTGACTCAGAAGGAAAGTTCTCTATTAAAATGTCAGCCTTGTCATCTATTCCTTTTGCCATTTACTTAATTCTTTGAGGAGAACTATTCGTTAATTGTGTTCTTTTTTCTTGGCAGCAGTTACGCTCTAGTGAGCACTTCTATTTGCATTCAGTCTTGAAATCTGGACTCTCTTATGAGAAGTTTACCTATGATCCTGTGCTGCATGTAGTGTTTGTATGCAGTTTCATATGTGTAAACAGAGGAGGAGAGCAGAAGACACTTAAATGAGTTTGGACCTGACTCTTCTTCTAAGATAGTATTTAAGAACACATGCATTGAGGACACAAACACTAAATATATGACAAGGCTGGAGAGGATATTAATACTGGAGTACACACTATGTTCAAATTGTCCAGGGAAGTGGGAACGATGAGAGGTAAAGCCAGAGAGAGAAAGTTACCAAATTGCCCTTTTCTCTTTCCAAGAGAAGCCTGATTGCACTATGTCCTCCTGAAAAGCGTTACAGGGACACGTTCACTATGATTGTTCATGGCAAAGACTGATCCTCAGATCATTTTGCCATCTTCTCAGAGAGCCAGAACAGGGAGTGATGGTCCCATGGTGGGCTCAGATCCCTCAAGATCCGTGGACATCAGAAAAACAAATACAAACTGTTCCCTGCAGAAGCAAATTGCAGTAGAAGAGATATGGTGATTCTCACAGCATTATGTTGGAGCAAGTCCAGAGGAGGCCACCAAGATGATCAGAGGGATGGAACAGCTCTCTCATGAAGACAGGCTGAAAGAGTTGGGGTTGTTCAGCCTGGAGAAGAGAAGGCTCCAGGAAGACCTTACTGTAGCCTTCTAATACCTAGAGGAGCCCTACAGGAAAGCTGGAGAGGGACTTTTTACAGGGGCCTTTAGTGATAGGACGAGGGGTGATGGCTTTAAACTGAAAGAGGGTAGATTTAGATTAGATATAAGGAAGAAATTCTTCAACACGAGGGTAATGACATGCTGGAAGAGGCTGCCCAGAGAAGTTGCAGATGCCCCATCCTTGGGAGTGTTCAAGGCCAGGTTGGATGGGGCTTTGAGCAATCTGGTCAAGGTATCCCTGCTCATAGCATGGGTTCCTGGAACTAGATGGTCTTCCTTATGNCAACCCAAACCATCCTATGATTCTATGATGATTTATTCCCAAACTTCCTTACAAAGAAATTCCCATGGGCCTGGGTGGTATGAGCTACCGTATTCACACATCATTTACATCTGAAAAAATATAAGAGTATGCTTCCTGGGAAGGATGAACACTGTGATTATATTTCTGTTATACGAATTTGACAAGAAATGTCATGCTCAAAGGTACAGTGCATTTTTTCTATAAGCCTGATTGTGAGTGACACCCACTAGTCACCTTTTAGATGAGCAGATAATTGGAAATGTGCTCTTCTGTCACCTTCAGCTGGATCTCTCAGGAAATCTCTATTATCTCTCTATTATGTCCTTGAGGGAGAACAGAGCTGGTTCTTTAATATGCCCTCTCTAGCTTCCAGCCACTGTGATGAGTTACTTACTCCATGTTGCTTTAACGTGTAGGTGACCTCGACTTCGTTCCTTGGACCTACTGGCAGAGTAAGGTGCTGCTCTGTGTAAGCAACAGTTTCACAGTCCATCCCCTAATGTTTTCCTGGGACACACAACTGCTCTTGTAACTTAACATAACTCCACTGACTCCACTGTGAAATGGACCTGGCATCAGTCTATCCTAGCATGTGTGTGCATCCTTCACCATGCCCTGGACCACTGCTCCCTTGGGACTCCTTTGTCTGCTTTCCTCCACTACACATCCCCTCCTCCTTTGCTGATGTCTTTCCCAGAGGTTGCCATCACTTTTTTTCCATATTCTCCCACCCCAGATCACGGTCACTGCCTTTTTATCTGCACCCTGGCCAGCTCTTAGCTCTGGTGGTACCCATGAAAAGCCCATGGTAACCAGCATAACCGGACGCAGCTGACTGCGCTGGGATATTGAAAAGGTTATCTTGCTCCTTGTCTCATCTGTGTATGAAAAACAGCAACAGCTGGGAGCTCATGACACCTGGAAAGTTGTTGAGTGAAAGCTTCTTGAAGAGCAGTCAAGAGAGCAGAGCTGTCTCCAGTTCCTGTTCCTGTGAGGTTTCCACCACTGCCACCTACAAGCTGGGTTGGCTGCTGCTTTCCTGCAGAGACACCTGCTCCTGGGAGATCTCATTTGCTTCTGCTTTGGTCCTGAGTTACATCAAGTTGAAGGCAGTAGTTGTATGCACTTGAAAATGAGACTCAGCTGCCTTAAAATGAGGGCTGGATGGTTTATGCAGAACAGAAGTGGAACTGTATTAATCTCCAGTTCCTAAAAGCCGTGCTGTGTGCTGAGATAGGTATCCTCATTTTGTAACTATAACTCATCAGTTTTGTGAGTTATGTGTAATCTGTGCTGTGTCAGCATGTACTGACAGCATTACAAGGTTACCTTCCATGTTGGACAAACTTCAGGGAAGCAAGCACATTTAATGTGTTTGTACAATTTCAATAAGTAGGATGTTTAGGACATTACTTTACACCTCAGTAGCAGTTTATAATCTGAACCAAATACTTGCGTGGTTATACTTGAAAAATAGTCTCTCACTTCGACTCTGAGAAATAACCCTGTGCTAATACCTTTTTAATGGATGTATCCTGCTTGGGTTTTTTATTTCACAAAAAAGGCTGGTGAAAAGAAACACAGACAGACTTTCATCTAACTGACTTCCAAAAATCTTCCAGCAGACTAATCTATATTTCATTAGATGAAGTACATAGGAGACTGTATCCCTCTTGATTTATGAGCAAAAGTTTTACGAGAAATATGACCTGTATAATATAGCTGATCCATCATTCAGAGATAAGTATTAGTAACCCTAGACAAAATCAAAATTCTCCTGGGCTGCTACCCAGTGACTATACGAGATAATTTTCTAGAGGTCCCAGAACACTACGACATAGGTAAATCTGCCTTCGGACCAAAAGCTACGCTGGA
This sequence comes from Pampusana beccarii, assembly GCA_013399365.1. NCBI lineage: Eukaryota > Metazoa > Chordata > Aves > Columbiformes > Columbidae > Pampusana > Pampusana beccarii. Next base: position 503,941 of record VWYH01005249.1, on the reverse strand, counting down.
ATGTGTAATTTGTTGAAAAAGGATCATTAATCTCAATTTTGACCTAAATTAATATACTCCAAGGATGACAGCACACTTCAGCTTGAAATTTGTGTACAGCAACAGAGAATAAGAGAGGGACTCAAAAAGACCTGATGAAGGTTTTGTGCTCCTGCATGCAGTAGTTGGTCTCTTAAAACGAAGTCACTCTCCCTGATCCCGTAAGATATTTAGGCCACTATGGTTACATCAACACTCTTGCTGTTTCCAGACATGCACAGATTGTAAGGCAACTCATCCCATTGCTGAGAGCTGGGTTAAGACCCTGGATATGGTTTCAGGCTGAGATTGTCCCTATCTGCTGTACAGTGGCTGTGTGAGGCTGCTTATGCATCTCCTGCCTGCAGCAGACAGAGCATGTGTCATTGATTTTGGGTAGGCCTGTAAGGAGTACCACATTTGGGATGGACAAATCTGCACTGCGGGCCACAGTTGCAGTGATTATTTTGGGTTGGGGGGGGGTATATTTAGTTTTCTAACCCCCAGTTCCATTGGAACTTTGTGCAGACAAGACATTTCACCCAATGTACAGTTTTGTCCAGCAATACTTTCACACAGAGTGCACAACTGGAGCTGGAGCCTCAGATGTCCCATCTGCACATGGACCCTGAAATTGCTGGGCCACAGGGTGAGGTTCTGATGTGCTCTCACGTTCTTGCAATGGAGACCTCGTGTCTATATCACAGGCAAAAACTAAGGATGTCGTCTTCTCCCCCTGCTTACTTCCATCTGCATGTCTAATGCACTGTCTCGGAAAGACGAATATACAAGAATCTGTCCAGAGTCTCATATTACGAATGCAAGGGGGAGTAGCACTGGTCCCAACACGTGACCACTGCTCATGGACTGCAGGCTTTGACTTCCCATCCGCTGTGTGCTGTACTTGGCTTTTCTGCTTAGGTTTTCATCACCCTTTCTATCACAACAAGGTCCTCCATATCCTCTAGAAAGCTTAGAGGACTTCTCCTCCCTAGTGGCTCCAGGGCTGCAGTTATTTGCAAAGACCAAGACAACAGGGACTTCTTTCAAAGTCTGTTGATGCAGTGCTGAAGCTGACATTGCAGAGCAGGTCAATGTCATGCAGGTATCTCAGAAATCCTAGGGCATCCCAAATGGTGTTGAGCACCCAGGTCTGTTGAGCTGCTTTCTACAATTTGTGTGTACAACCTAGTGCTGAATCTCAGCTCTAAAACTAGATGAGATACACCTCACTCAGCCCAAGGGCCACATGATAGCTCTTCCATTTTCTAGGTGTAGCCCCATCCTTGTCTTCTCATACCTTTACAGTTCTCATACCTTTACAGTTCTCATATTGCTAGTGAATGAGTCCTCAGTTCTGTCTACTCTTTTAATTTCTTTTGTTTTCCCCATGCTTGATTTTCAAACAGGAAGAAAAACCTGTAAACCCCATCCTGTAAGAAGAGAGAGAGATACACTCCTGACTTTCAGTACTACATATGATAATTGGTTTCTCTTGTAGTATTGAGCAGGCTACTCAGTCTCTATATACATCAGAGATCGGCAGCAGCACCTGTAAAATAGTGACGACAATGCTCCTAAGGGTTTTGCACAAAAAAAAAAAGTGGTTAATCGTAGAATCATAGAATCATTTTGGCTGGAATATCATTGAGTCCAACCATAACCTAAACCTAGCACTAAAACATGTCCCTAAGAGCCTCATCTATATGTCTTTTAAACACTGCCAGGGATGGTGACTTCCTTCCTGTGAAGCCTGTTCCAATGCTTCACAACCCTTTCTGTGGAGAAATGTTTCCTAATGTCCAGTCTGAACCTTACCTGGCACAATTTGAGGTCATTAAAGAAAGCTTTTAAGAGCACTCAAAAAATGTAAACCAGGATTTGACTGGTAAATTGCTATTTAATGATGGTGGCAACTACACAGATTTTCAAGTGCAAAGGGACAATACAGCGTATGGGCAGACAGGATTGACTGGCAGACTGAAGCAAAGGTAAACTTGTGGCTTTTGCATGGATTCATTATGAAAACCAGAGAAGACTGAGATGCTTTGACTCATGAGGGCTCTCTGAGGACCTGGATTTGCTCACTTCAAAATCTTCCACCACAGCCAGATGGCCCAAACCTAAAGAATTGAGAACACATAATTCTTTCAACTTCTGATCTCTCTTGCATAGAGGACATGGACCTGTCATACCATCTGTTCTGAATACATTTTAAAAAATCCTGCTGGATCTTCACGACACTGCTTCCTGACAGACTTCCACATTGCATTGTGTCTGCTTTCTCATTGCACCCTATTTTACAGAATACATTTCAGTTTAATCATGCCTTTATATATGATTAGTTTCATCCATTTGCAGCAAGAGTCCTGAAAGGAAAATTTGACTACTGGACAGTAGATACAATTTCATATTTAGCAGAGATCTGCTATGTCCATCTACTATGAAATTTTGTCTCGTAAGTGTAAAAGAATATCAAGGTTTAAATGTCATCGTAAGTGTTGGAAAGAGCTTGCATAAGGTTCTTTTTGTAGTACTTCTGATTGCGTCTTCAGAACCAGCTACTTGGAGTCAATATTTAGGTACTCATTTTTGTCTCTTCTGGATGTTGAGCATAATTGTTCATTTATGTTCAATTACAAATCCCCTTTGGTATTCCTGAAAAAAGGTAATGCTCAGAGGAAATATTAACTCCCCAAAATAGTAGAAAGCTTCAAGAAATGAGTATTTTTTCCAAGGATCATTCTAGTCACTGAAGCCGTTATTTCTCACACCATCTCTGGGGAGTTAGTATTGTAATTTTTATTATTTATCCAAGTCACCGTGTTCACAGGATATGTAGAAGTATTGCTCTTTACACAAAATACTTCCTTTTTGGAAGAATAAGAGCGAAGACATCAAAGCAAGGCTGGTCTAGACATAGTTTGTCCAAGTCAGTAACACCGCCTGTTAAAATCACAGCTGATTCCTGAACCACCTTGGAGTTTGTTCTAGAAAGCTTATCTTTCTGCTGCATCTGTTTCTTCTTCCAGAAACTTTGCCTACCGGATTTCTCCTTATTTCCATGAATATCTGCTCAGATTATGCCTTGGCAGTCCTTGCTGTTGGCTGTGCCACCCCACGCCCACTCCACAACAGTTACTGCCTCAATCTTAAACTCGAAATAAAGGGGAAAAAAAGAGGGTGGGGACCGAGGGGGGAAGGAAAGGGGCTTGTGGCTTTTATAGTATTTCTCCAAGTATCCTGAACTCTTCTTTCTCCCATGATGTGGTGATTTGGTGCTTAGAGAGCTGCTCCCACCTGCAAAGCATGAACTTATACAGAAAACAGAATGTTGTTATAATGTCAAGAAATACAAAGGTGAGGAATGCAGAAAAATATGAGCATCAACTTAAGAGTAAATGGTGACCAGAAAAACATAAATTTTGCTATCTCGCAGACACTTTAATTTTGCTACATTTTTCTTCTCTTCATTAAAATACGTAAAAAAAATAAATCAACCCAGCAAAGTCTGATGTCTTGCGCACAGCATCTAGTATCTATATACATCAAGTAGCCTTCATCTGACAGAAACAAGGAATTTTACAATAAGCTATTCACATTCAAACTACTTGTCTAACTCCCTTTATATCCAAGATATTATTATAATTTTAAGATGTGATTCATCTCTTTTTAAAATAAATGTCTGTCATCAATCACATGTGTTATGTCTGAAGAGTACCTGTTTGCCTTTGCTGTCTGTGAGAGCAGCCAGGCACAAACAGACACCTTTGTGTTGCAGACTTCAGAGAGTTTGTTTCTTACCAATACAGCTTCTTGAAGGGATAAACTCAACCGGCCTTCCTAATCAAACCTGAACCCAGGCTGATTGTCCTGTCTACCAGATGCTTCAGGTGGTTTTGGTATTATTTTATACTTCCAGACCTAAATGGTTTTGTATTACTGCTGTTGTGCTGCTAATAATTGTTATCAACCGGATACTTACACTACAGGCAGCTCCATTTCAATGCTGGGTAAAATGACCTCTCTTAATTACTTTCCCTATTACGGTGCAAAATGTTGTGGATTCCTTCGGGCTGAGAGTCATTAGATACATACAAGCTATTATTGTTTCATTATCATTATTTTCTCATCATTCTCAGTTTTTCCACAGTTTTCCCCATTTTGATATTTGTTCTAGTCACTTCTGAGCAGCTATTTTCAGTGCAGCTTCCAGGCTTGATTATCCCTGTTTATTACCATTCAGAATGGGTTAATGAGGGTGTATCTCCCTGGTCTTAGATGCTGATTTAATCAGAGCTTTATGATGTCTCACTGTGTTTCACAGTGGTACAATACATGGTCAGGACAGACGTGTTCTCTCCCAGTGGAGTGGTCAGATCCATTTTTGCATGTCTGCTGTTCTTTGGTGTCTGCTCATTGGGATATTTGTTGTTTTTTGACTTTTTAAAAAAAAATTTTTTTTAGAAGTATTTTAACCCCTTTCTCTTAGAGAGCTTTTCTCATCTCTTGTGCTTTTTTAATGGTGACATGACAAATAACCCATATAACACGGGAGCAATCAGATCTTGTCTGAGCCTGACATTACATACAGCAAACCTACCAACCATGCAGAAGGAAAGAGAAATGGTGACTTTGCATCTAAAAGATTCGTTTAAGATAATATTGTACTTGTTTTCTCAAGAGTCTGGTGATTTTCCAGTACTTAAACTGGAGCAATACTTCATTTCAGCCTATTACTTTCCATTACTGATTGATTATGTTCACTTAATACACTCAAGAGCACTGATAGAGATTAGGGCCCAGCTTTGCTAGGTCCTGCCAGGGGCATGGCAAGAGAAAGTCTCCCTTTCTGAAAGCTTCCTGCTTTTGTTCTCTAGCTGCTGATGAAATTTCAGTGAAACCTTCTGCTTTCTGCTCTGGGCAGCGCTGACCACGGCTGCAGCCACCAGTGCCTGTGTTGTGGGAGGTGGCTGCAGCCCGCTTGGCAGTCTGGCTCCAGTTCATCCCCTCCAGCTTAGGGTGCTCAACTGGAAGATGTCTCCTTCCCTGTACCGAGGCAGCCTGTGCTGATTGTGCTCCCAATCTGGGCACCTCTGTCAAGCGCCCGTAGTGGAAGCAGGGGTGAATTGGGACTGGTACCTCCAGGGAGAAAGTTTGAAGCCCCTGTGTCCCCCTGTTGAAAGATCCAGTTGTACAACAGCCCTTCTTGTTTCCATGCGTTGCATGGATCCAGGTGCCCCAGCTCACCCCAAGGGATCTCTATGCCACCTGGCAGGCCAGGGTTAGGGAGTTTTTCACTGCTTGGTATCTTCAGCCCCTGCTTTCTTCCTCATTCTTCCTTTTCCCTGCTTATTCTACGGACATCTGGGGCCTCCTTTGCTCTTCGGTTGATTTGGCTACTACTGTCTTCTTTGTCATTTAGGTAGCACCGCTGATGGCCATAAAGATTAGCAGTAAATGGGGTGTGACAAGTAATAGCTGTGTTGCCCTGAGGGCCTTAGAGTGTAAAGGTAATGCATCTATATCCAAGCAAACAAACAGAGGAGAAAGCAACAAGATCAATCACAGACTAGGGAGACTGCATTGCACCCAGTATGGTTTTCGGTCTTTGAAAAGACTTTGCTGAGGCAGAAAGAAGCTTGACGAACATTAAGTAAAGCATATTCCGGACATTTAGGGGAGATTAAATATGTTTTTCATTCATTTTCTTTATTCTTTCTTTCACAGTTACATTAGCAGAAAGTAGGTAGTCAAGAATGGAGAGCTCATTGTTGGAGCAGATGATGATGTGAACGTTCTTTCCTTCTGGAGAAGTCCACCCTACTGGGACAGGCTGGTCCAGGGAGACCCTCATCTCCATCATGTGGAAGCATCACCCTGTTACCAGATTGCTTCTAGGTCTAGATGAGGTTAAAGCATCCCAGGGCCCTGGTCATGTGTTGCCTGTGGGGAAATACACCCGATCATTCACTATTGACAGCTGAGTTAGTTTCTAATCAGACCCTGTCAATGATTTTATATGTAACAGATTTCTGTCAGCAAATGCTATTTGAAAGAAATTAATTGAATTCATGGTTGCGTACTGTGGCTATGTCAAAATATTTGTGGAAAATTATCAAAATATTTGCTTGATAAAAGGTTGTACCATTTCGGTTAGACGTTATTATCACACTCATTAGTTTCAGAGTGAGACAGCTGAAACAAAATATGTAAGAACAGTCAAACCGAAATATTTCTTTGTTGTTCTCTTGTGATGCAGGATGAAACCAAATGCCAGCACCTTGAAGTTCTCCCCAGGATAAGAAAACTGAATTTCACCAGCTTGAGTTATAATACTAATATTCCTTCCTTCATAAGCAGCTTGGCCTCCTCATCTGTGCTGGAAAGCAAATGAGGGTCAGACTTCCTACCTACCATTGGATCTGCACGTAGAGAAGAAAGAGAGACCTTTTCTAAGTAAGTACCATATACTCTGCTGCTCCAGGCTACACTTGATTAGTCCAATATTGTGATTAAAACCCATCTTGCCTATACCTTTAAATACAGCTCGACTCTAGGAAGAGCAGGAAGAAATCTGTCTTTGTCTAGGACATGTCTTCCCCTGCCAAATATATAAACTATCCAGAAAAAAAAGTAGAAATTTGTCTTTCATTTAATGATGAACATTTGCTCTGATATTTGTTCACTTTTCCAGAACCATCTTAATTAAACTGCTGTAATCTATGTTTTTACACCAAACATGGTGATTTCATTATTCAAAAGACACAGAGCTGGCACGCATTCGATGCTTCTGAAGGAAGGGTGTATTATGGAAATGAAAACTTATCATTTCTGGAGGCACATAAAAAGAATTAATTGTGTTTAATGCAGAATTAACTCCATCTGAAAACGCTGCTGTTTTGTCTCCAGTTGAAAAAAAACCATCATGAGACTATATGAAGCACAGTAACATGCTTCTTTGTTGTTTGACAGTCACTAGCTAGAAAATTTAAATCCAAATGCAAAGTAAAAACATGAAACAAAGTCAATTGCATTGACAGGAAAATTCTTATTTCTTTTTTAGCTTTTGAAAAGTTGTCTGGATCATGCCTTGTGTATCAAGGCAGGAATAAAGAAAACGTCTTCATCATTTCTGCATCACTTAAAAGAAGACATTAATCTCTAGGAACAATACCAGACTAAAATCCACATGAACCTGTCCACGTCACATTCTTCTTCTCCCTGCCCAGCAGTCCTTTCTGCTGCCTAGGTCCAGGAAAACATTTTAGCACAAGTCTAATTTAAACCATAAACCTTTAAATGGGGTTCTTCACGTGTTTGTCAGCTTGCACACTTTGCTATGAGGTCCCTTGTTTCTCCCCTGGCCATTATGAACTTCCCATTTTCCTCTGTGACAGATGATGTGCTAGTGACATCATTGCCATGGTGGACAGCTCTTAGCACTTGGGCATGTGTTGCCTTGTGGAGTAAAAGGAGCCCGATTCAGCTGCCAATGCTCACTCCTTCCTTCCCCATCTTTGACCTTGGCATCCCAATAGAGGCTGTGCTTTCATAAACCACAGCTCCACGTAGATACACCTTGTCTGTGTGGTGTACCATGGTTCTACATCAGCCCCAGCACAAGGGACAGTATCGTGCTTGAGTATGACCCAAATACTGTGGTAGAGCTGCTACCCTCACAGTTACTGATCTGATCAAATACATTTTATTGGTGTGTGCTTTGAAGACTGATTGTATAAGGACTGATTGTATAAGGAAAACACTTCTCATTTAAACTCTTTCAAAATTGCCATCCACTCTGAGAAGCGGGGCCCCTACGTTACAAACATGCATTTACTTTTGAGCCCTAGATATCTAAATCATTAACGCACAGCCATGTCTGGGTGGGTTTAGAGCCCAAAGCTAAACCATTAACCTAAAGCCGTATCTGTGTACAGTTTGAACTCCAGAGTGCACAGGAGCACAGAGCAGAAGTGCAGGAAAGCAGGGTCATAGGCTTGCACTGATGCAAAGCTCATTAGTCCTGCTGTATCCAGGCTGATGACATGCAAAGTCATCCAGATGTCTCTGCTCAGGCCCAGAGCAAGGAGAGCATGGCATTCTGCTCACAGGGCCTGTACCAAAGGCCTCATGTTTGTCCTGCCATTTGCCTGCAAATTTTTTCATCAGGTTAACTCTGAACAGTCGATATTGATTGTACTTCTTCACAGTTGGATAAATCTTACTCCTTGCCATAGAAAATATGCTCCCTTTTGCTATCCTAGCTTCTACAGGGATAACACAGTGATTTGGTACCTCAGCATTTGGGGCTTACTGGGCCTTTCAATAGCTGCAGACATACAGGCAATTCCTCCTGATTACTAGAAAGATGCTTGCTAAAGCAATTTATTGATGGGCTTTGGACCACAGTTGTAATTAATTATCTAAACTGCACTTATTTTAGTTACTTTTTCTGATAGTACAGTTAATGATCTCAGTAGCTAGTCCACAGGGAACCATGCAAGTCTGTAGCCATCATTCAAAGATTTTATCTTAATGACTTTATTTTCTCGCAAATCAGAGCAAAACGCAGATGGTTCTGCTGCCTAAGAGGCCACTTTCACTTTCACAGAGAAAGTGAAAACTGTCTGGGAAAGTTTTGCATTGGCCTGGGGGAATGGAGAGTTCTCTTCTGATCATGAGCCTCCAAGGCTGGTAGGAGAGTCAAGTTCAGAGGAAAGTGGTGCCAAAATCAAGTACATATCTTGAGTAGTCTAAATCCACTGCTGAGTATGGACACAACAGAACCATAGTCAACATGCAGTTAGCTATTAGCTAGTTAGCTCTTAAATGATCATGGAAAGATGCACCTTTCCACAGCTGGATATCTATAAAACTGGGCTGGTTTTGGCCCCTCAGGTCTTAACCCAAGGACAATCACTGTTAGCTTCCACTTTTGCCTTGTCTCTGATCCAGTGCTCTAAAAGTGTCTTCAAGATAAGTTATAACAAGGCTGTAGACTCTTTATATACAAGTCTTTCTCTAGTATAATTTCTTATTTTCCCATACAGCAGATAAATCAAATGTTTTTGAATGCTTAAAGACATGACCTTAGTTTCTGTGAAGGTTCTCAGGATGAAAAACCATACTGAGGAAATTTTTTTTTTTTAAAAAGTGCCTTTGGAGCATTTCTAGGTGGAATGCAAGATGTGTATCAAACTACGTCCCTTAACCTACCTGCCAGGGCCCTGGCTGGAGTGTACCCCACCTTCCCTCCAACCTGCATGCCTCATTTTCTCCTTAGAGAAATCAGTACATACAGCAGGGGCTGGTGTGTGCCTTGTGTTTAGACCAATATGAAGGCAGGATGCTAAAAGAAACTCAGGGACAGCATAGGATGCTGGGTGAAACACACTGACCTGGGAGGCTTCCCTCAAGCATCTGCTCCCCAGGCCAACTCACATCACCTTGGATTTACCAGAAGTTGACAAGAGTTTCCAAGGACAAACATCAGCATCCCTTGGCCCAAGGGCAACAGCACAAGACCTTGCATTCTTTTTGCTCCCCATTTTTGGGCTTGGGGTTTAAAAATGCAAATGAATAGCTGAGAGACAAAAGCAGTTTCCTAAATTGTCTCTCAGCAGTGATGCCATCCCATTTGAACTACAGGAGTACTTGGCCTGTAGCTCTAAGCACAGGCGCCTCAGGAAGTACACCATAAAACTGGGAGTGTGTGTCAAGAGTTTTACAGTTTGAAAGAGGAAGAAGCTAAGTTCTCAGCCTGGGGCTCAGCCCTGCTTTAATATGCAAAGTTTATCTAGGTGAGTGTACTGGATCAGATTATCTCACCACATGTGCTTCTGGGAGTTTTCCAAATGAAGTTGGGGTGTTGTGTTGACATGAGATGCTACCCACATATTGATAAGCCATTTACTTGCAAAAATTAATGAGATTTCAACGTGAATAGCTTGAAATCTGTTTGACACTATCCCAAAGAGCTGGGTGGCTTGTGTTGATGTAACAAAGTGTCTTTGGCACTGCTATGTCCTTGGGAAAGTAGTGCATGGAGGTGCCCTTCTGAGTGTAGCAGCAAATATGTTTACTCCACCCTTGTCTGTGTGGACCACATAGTTGGCAGAGGTTGTTTCAGGTGAGTGAATCAAAGCCATTGGCCACTTCTCATGGGAAACAACTGCTGTACAATAGTTTGTCCAGTGCTACCCCATTTTCTGTGTTTCTCTTGTCAAACTACCTTGTAGACCTGTAGACCTGTTCTTTATGCCACCTGCTCACTTTGTTTTCATCAGACAGGCACCCTGTAGCACTTCCCTTGGGGTAAGAGCTCCCAGCAGTACTCCTGTTTCACCTGCAGTGTTCCTGAGTCTCAACTCCAGCATCTGGGTCTCTTGTAGCAGAGGTGACTTTTAGCCAGCATGGTACCTGATGATTTGTAAATCTATCCCTTCAGTCTTTGCTGCCCATGCCCAAATTTCACACTTCCGCACAGCCATAAAAATCACAGATATAAGTCAGAGATCTTGAAAATCATAGGCAAATTGACATCATTAATTAGTGATTCCTGCCTCACCCAAAAATAGCTGTGATGATGTATGTACCTAAAATGTACAGCTACTGTTTACTGGTACGTTGATACTGATGTACCTGCAGGAGTTTTTCTTATGCCATACAGCTTTATCATCTTGGAAATACCATCCTCCATGCTTCTACCATTAAGGTGACCTTTTTATTTATTTATTTTTTTAATTGGAAGAACCTAAGATAGCTTTACCATAAAAAAAATCAAGCATTTTATGTATATATATAGATATTACACAGTATGTAGATACATATATATATATATATACAAGAAAAACTTTAATCACTATTTTGCCATTTTCTACGATGTGGTCTATGTTTAATGATTGGTTTGATGGTTTAAGAAGAACAGCTAGCGGTTCATCTATCCTGAGGGAAAACTGAAGGAGTCTGCAGAGACTTACGTTGCCCTTTGCAAGAGAGATGACATTTTGAGTTCTCCCTGGCCACGCATATGAAGCTGTAAAAGCTTTATCTTTATTTTTAAATGCTCTTTAAGGATAAAGGATTTCCCCAGCAAAACTGTGAAGGGACATATCAAGGTCTTCATCTACCCCATATGATCACAGACTAGGGTGTAGCTCCCTCTTCTCTCTGGGAAGTGATGTTTCGCTGTCTTTACCTGAGGCCTGTGATGAGTTGTGACATCTCACAAAAATGAGAAGTTGTGTCTGTCCCTTGTGTCCTCTTTGCTTAGGAAACCTGCCTTTTTTTTGAGCTGATCTCAGCATCCTTTGTATGTCATTGCTTTGGGCTTGCTCCCTGTTTTCTTGGTCACCCCGTGGGGTGGTTGATTACTCCTGCAGCCGGAGCAGAATTCAGCATGGGTGTGTAAAGTGCTGTACAGGCCCTCTCTGCTGAAGAAAAGGCACACAAACAGTCCATTTGTTTGAGGAGATGAAAAACACTCTTCTCTCTTCTCCTAAGGGACAGTGTGGTCTAGTTTTTTTCCAAGGCCAGTGAAGCTTTGTGATAACCCTGCTTGATCTGTTCGTAAAGCTGCCAGAACCAAGCTTATCAGTACTACTACAACCTGGAAAGGTGGGCAGGCCTAATCACCCTATTTCACTTATGTGTGAGTATTGAAAAGATTTGCTTCAAGTCCGTAGAAGGAACCAGGAAAACAGCTCTATTGTATATATGGCACACCCCAAGAAAGTTTGGAGTGTGCATGTGCAGCTATCATACAGTATGAGGTTGTCTCACCACCATCTGTGTTCTTCCTGAGCAAGCCTGGACCGCTTTGCACTTACACCTTAAAAGAGTTCATTTGTGAGAGTAACTGGCTTCCCAGAGTTAATGGGTCAGTGAGTTTCCTCATTTATGTACTCTCAGTCTATCCATTACATTCCTTAATAGACTCTGTTGAGACAACCAGAGAAATATGAAGCCCCCTGTAAACTCTTTAATCAAGTTCTGGTGCAGTATGAGTAAGGTCCAGCAGATCCCTATGGAGCTTCTCATTTTCATTGCTCTTTTAATCTGCTTTCTGGGTATGGGCTTGAAAGAAGGATTTCTCATCTCTCCACAGAGGTAGGCTGAAATTACGCTGTCAATGACAGGCTTGCATGTGCTCTGGCAATGTAATTCCTCAGGTTGCCAGTCTATAATGAAGACTTCGGTCCTTTCTGGCATTTTCATTTGTTTGAGATAGCTAAGTTTTTTGGCTCCATTCTTCATAGTGTGATTTTTAGATAATCGTTCCAACTTACACATAATTACATTAGATCTGTGATTTAAATGCCATATAGTGCTCTTTTTTTATTCAAAAGCCTGCTGCTGTTATCAAACTTAAAAGAACATGGAAATGTGAGACACTTTCGCAGCAACAGCAGACTTCCAGCCTAAGCTACCCTTTTATATTTACCTTACTCAGTACCCTGAAGCACAAAGTGCACAACCATGTATCACTCATAGCTCTGAAATCCTGCTGCAGTGAGTCAAGGCTTAGCAAGGGAGAGTGGAGCAGCAGGGTAAACACTTGACCTCTCTTTTCTTAGCTCTTTTTATTTATATTCAGGTAACCACTAGCTTGAAGCTGATGACAGGAGTGTCAGTGTAGTAACTTTTGTCAAAGTAACCACTTTCAGGCTTGAAGGATGTTGCCTTCTCTTTTGAAAGCACTTCATCTCACAAATGGTTTTGGATTATGCTCTGCTCATGGATCTTCATGGCACAAAGACAATGATTTTAAGCCACTGGAACAGTGCTCATCTTCTCTCAAACTTACAGGCACTCCTGACTCTTCTATTGCTCCAGACTTATTTCAAACATCACCCTATTAACTTGCAGAAATAGGTTTTTAACTGAACTGAGGTTGTTGTTTGTTTCTGTTAATCATTTATTGTTCTATCTCCTCCTATTTTTAAAAAAGATGTTATGAATGATGTGGTTGTGAGTATTTATAATTTCCTTAAGGAATTAATTTCCCTCAAGTACAGTTTCACTCTTTAGATTTCCTTGTGTGATGCTGAGCACCAAAGAATGTGCTGGTGAGAGTTTAACTTCTCACATTGAGCACTCTGTAAATTGTTTATCAAGGACTGTGGTCCCAGCCTATGTGGGACTAGATAAAATGGTATTAAAAAGCATTCAGAATGAGCAACGGATGAAATACATTAAGTATTATAGTATTATAATTTGTCTGTTGAAGGGAGAAGGATTAGAAGTGATCGTTCTGTATGTTTTGAACGGCAGCAGTCAAATAGGGTATGCACCAAATGCATAATTTTAGACAAGGCTGAGTGCTTGGCTGGTTAATAAAAGTGTCTGATGTGTCTCATGCTTAGACCTCATTTTCAGTTGTATCTTATGCTGCCAGCAATTAACCATCTGCAGTGAAGCTTTGCCTGTCATGCGTCCTCAGGTGGAATCAAAAAGAAGGATTTTTTTCTCCTTTTCGATTGGCTTGCAGTTTCTACTGAGAATATGCCATTTATTCTTCTGGTGAAAATCTGTTCAAGCCTTCCCACTTACAACTTGTTGAAAAACAAGCTTGTGTGTGCTCAAGAGTCACTTGCTACAGTTTGATTTTCCCTGCCTTGCTGTTTTCAAGAGTGGACACTTCTAATTCAGACTCTGCGCTATCAGTCCTTCTAAACAGACTTAAATGATATGTAAAGTGATCATGCACCTCTAGCACAGCGTAGATGGGACCAGATCTTTTGTCTTGATTGCTATTCCTGAACCACTGAAGCAATCTTAGCCAAATCTACTGATCTTGTCCCTCTGTGATTCATGCAAGACTAAAGGATGGGCAGCAACGTAGTCTCACTTCCAAGGCTTCAGGGAGATCGGTTCCTATTACATATCTATGGGCTGCTCTAACTAATATGGTCCTTTACAGTATCTTTGGTGTCTTTCTGGTTCTTAGAGTAGCTGTGTGGAAGAAGGTCTTAGACATGTGGCTATTTTTTTTTTTTCCTAATAAAAGGTTGAAAAGGATCTGTGGGAGGAGTTCTACTGCCAAAATCCTTCACAAGTCAACACAAGAGGCTTTAGGATTCCTCTCTGCCACTGCATGAGTGTTAAGCTATTTAAATAGCACTGCCATCTATTCTCATAGATTAGAGAGAATAAAACTCCACTATACCAATTCATTTTCCTTCAAATATTACAATACTTTATTTGAAATCCTCCACTTCCACAAAATGAATAAAACTCTAAAGCCTCCTTTTCCTCCCCTCTCCCTCTGATGTGTTTGCCTTCTTGTCTGTCTCTAACTGAAGCTCACACTGTGACCACCACTACATTTTTCTCCTTAGAATTAATGAGGTTTTATACATCTGCATTTGCAGCCAGATGACTTTCCCTGATACAAGGGAGCAGTTTATTTCAAAATCTCTTAAGAAACATATTACAGAAGCTGCACATGAGATACAAAGAGAATTTTGCCTGAGATAGAGAAGGTTCTCAGGGTTCGAGCACTTCGAAGATAATGCAGTCCCTCAAAATTAGACTTCTTTCTTTGATATTGAAATAGCTTTCTCGTGTCACAGTAGAGATTTAGCCATTTTCCTTTAAAATGAATCGATCGACAGCCACCTGCTGTTCTAGCTGTCACGATGTCCTCTATTTTGATTTTAAAAACAAAACAAATCTGTTTTTAGACTGTCAGAGCTTAAAGAATAATGATCAAGATGAAAAACTTCTTGGTTTTCCACTGCCACGGAAGTCACATCAGTCATTCGTTGGTTCCAGATGTTTATTGTCAGCCACATGTTTGCAGTGTGCTAGTCATGGTAGAGGACTGAATGGCTCCTCTGGGGAACACTGGGGTTGTAGCACACACTGCAGATTCATGTAAAACATTTTTCTGCCATACTTAGGCTCATTTTTAGGTAAAATCTCGAGGTCAGAGAGGTGCAAACCAGAAGTATGACTGCCAGAATCTCAGGTCACTCAGTGAAGGGGATGGTGACTCCCCCCTTCTTGCAGACCTGGTTTTGCTGTGACTGACCCACAGCATCTTCCTTATAGGTTCTGCTAATATTTTCCACTGCTTGGGTTTGTCTGCTGAGTCTCTAAATAGTTCGAATGGCAACATAATGCTTTAATGTTAAATAGTGCTGTGTTAGTCAGACAAAACTAGCTGTCTTCTATGGTGCTGCCAGAAGAAAGAAAAAAACCCACAGCTATAGCTTTATGTATATAAAAATCAGGTGAAAATGAGAGTGAATTATTAGAGAACATATAAGAACCAACGGTTAGTTCATGAAGCACACAGTACGCACCCTTTATCTCCAGTCCCTACAAATAACCCTGGTACTGTGATATTAGAAAATAAGTTAATCCAATAACTATTGAAGATTTAAATAATTGAATGTATTTTGTAAGTGGTAAAAAATGTCAGCTATGCTGTGCTCCAGAGCTGGGGTTGCGTAGGACACAACATACAGTGAAGGGTAAGAAGTGAATGTACTGCTTATTTGCAGTTAGTCAGGCATGGAAGATTATCTTCCAACAACTCCAAGGGCTTGCAAGCTCCTCCAAGCATCAGGCTGTTTATGGCACTGCTGTGTTGCCTCTTTGGTCAGAAGCTCAGAGCACATGCTGACACTGTTCTGGTTCTCTAACCCAGATTATTCTTAAACAAACAGCAGAGCAAAAAGACAGACCAACAGGATGCAGAAAGAAAACTGCCCATGATGGAAAGAAGAAATAAATTCTCGTATCCAGGAGCTCTTCAGTATTTAGGTGAAGCTGATGTCTGTGGCTATGTAATGGGTTTTGTCTCTGTGTTATAGGTTGGAAATACCTGAGGAGAAAGGCCGCGTGAGACTATGGGCTAGCAGCCATGAGGATGGTATAAATAATTGCTTCAGTCTCTCTATGCTTTGCCTTGATTTTCCCTCATTTGAGCTATTTTTAAGGCCTTTGAAAGGGGAGGGGGATGTCATTAGACTATTCCCTCATTGTTTTGCTCACTATCTGGGTCTAGTTTCTGCCACAGCTGTTTTGGTTCATTATTTTTCACTTTACTGCTCCTCTTGTTTACCAGACATGATTTCAGCATGTTTCCTTGTGCTGTGTTCGGGACAATTTGTCTCAAACCTGAGCTTGCCTCAGAACATCAGGAGTAGCTGCAGCAGAGCTCGAATATTTACTCATCTTCCCAGCAAGGTTTTGAAGCTGTTGCTGAGTTCTCAGCTGCTACAGAGGTGTTGTTATCACTATCCCACCTAGCAAACAGAAGATCAGTCGGGTTACATCTGCAGGGTGGTTGTTGGACACACTCTAAGGGTAAATACCTCAGACAACAGGGTTCTTTGCAGCCAAATTCTTTTATGCTAGTGGCAGTCACTGGTACTGTGTGCAGTAACACAGGATGCCTTCTACAGGGCTGAGCCCTTAATTCTTCATCATTGAAGAGAGTGCTGGAAATGGAAGGGGGTATTTTATCAAGTCCAAGCTCTTCCCCTTCAGCCCACACACTTTGGCAAGCTCTGTGCATCAGCAAAGAGGGAAATTGACTCTGGTACTCTGAAAGACAGAAAAAAAAATCAATGCCATGTAATTATCAGCAGTTCCAGCCCAATAGCCAGCAGCCTGCACTTCATCAAAAGCAAAATAATGGAGTCCAGTATTGGAACATCAGTGCCAGCTGAATATTGCACCTTTGAACTTACGGTGTCTTCAGTTTTCTGTGTTATTATTTTCTGTACTGTTCGTTTTAGTAAGGAGACAACAAGGAATATGTCCAGTTTGCCCTACTTTTCGGCAGTTTTTAATAAGAAGCACTGCACTTTTGGCAGTGGCACTACAATAGCTGGAGCAGACAACAGGCAGGAAGGGTCATACTGAGCCCAAGAGCCCCTTGCTACCACTGTAGTCATAACCTACCAACTGGTCTGGCTCTGCCTTAGCTCTCCTTAGGTTTTACGCCGCTCTTTTCACCAAAATATTGTTCCATAACGATCCATCTTTAAAGGCAAGAAGTCTTCCAATTTCCATATTAAATGTGTGCACAGTCAGTCATTTTAATGTATTCTCTAACCCACTTGCTCTTAAACCAATGCCATACATATATACCTGCATATTAATATATAAATACAGATGTTTTCTCTACCATGTCTGGGTTTAACCTACTTCTCATTCTCTCTGAAAGGAATCACAAATCAAATTATTTTCCTTTCCTCCCACAAGATAAACCAATTGTTTTGGCCACTCGAACAGTGCTGCTCTGCATCTATTTAAATCTCAGCTTGAATTATTAAATATTGATGACCAGATTTTTATCCCATTCTCCAGTCTTTTGTAGAATACTCCTAGCACCTTTTAATGTTCTTCTGCATTAAGAAATAGTTAGCTCCAAGTGAACAGCAGAAATATTTGCAATTAGTCACTACACGGATCTTTTCAGGTGATTTAATCAGTTTCCTTCATTTCTAATAATGCTCTGTCTTCAGCGAAGAACTTGCAGACCTACTTTCACATGCTCTTTCATTTAATATGAATTCAGCTTCTTAGTCATTGGGATTTTCATTTTAATGATCAAATATTCTAAAACTATTTCACCAATTACAAGACCAACACAAATAGCACACAGTCTGTTGAGTTTTTTGGCTATTTGGTGGAGAAATCTGCCACCTATCCCATCTCGAAGTAACTTTCCCTGCTACGACTATTCATATTTATTCTACATTCTTTATTTAGGACATTGAACCATCCCTTAATGATGTGGTTATTAGTAAAGCTCTCTTTCTAATAACATTACCTAAAAGTTTATAACAACCACACCTCATCATAAAACTATATAGTGGTTTCTCAGCCCAGTAAATCCTCTTTTTCCTTTTTTTTTCCCCAATGAGATTGAGACAGATACTGTTTTGCCCATGCCATTGTTTCTACCTTTACACTTTTTCACTCAATTCCTTTGTTGATGCACCCCACTGCCTTTGTCTTCATCTCTGTCTTTCTGCAGACTGCTTTTCCTCAATACATCTGCTCTGCATGTGGCTGCTATTTTACCACATGCTGTTATCCGTTACAGAGTCTGATTTCACATCCTGTTCCAATAGTTTGACCTTGCCTGGTCTGTTTGCCGGGCCTCCTGCATTAGAGCGTGATGGGGAAGCAGTTTCCTACCAGCCACGCTCAGTAACTCAGCTGGGACAGAAACAGTCCCTTGGAAGCGCTATCAGATGCTTGACTTTGGACCCTATCAGTATGAGTTTCCTTCCTTACACTCCATCAGCTGTTGCCATATTTTTGGTTACCTCATTCGTTATTCCTGAGAACTAAGACCATGCCCAGTTTCCCTCTTGATTTTTTTTTCTAGTCTGAAGTTCTTTCTATGAGCCACGCCAGCCCAGTTTTGTAGGAATTCAGGATTTTATTCAGCAAGTTGCAGCTTCTTTCCATGACTGGTATGAATCTTACCATTCACCAGAAAAGAGCTGTCTGTATCAGTCTCATCGGAAGACCAACATCTCTAGCAGTAAGACAAACCACATCCAGATGTGGCGCCCTCTGCATCAGAGATGAAGGATGTCCATGAGACTAGTTCAAACACTGATACATAAATTTTAGGCACCTGAAGTTAAGGTAGGCGAATGACACTAAGAGTATTACCACTCATGAAGAAAGATCTGAAGAATATATATTTTAATATCAAGCATTAACTTCATTTTTTTTTCCTGCTTAGCTAGAGTAAGACAGAGCTTTGTGATGGCAGAAAAATACAGTGCAATCTGGTAAATATGGGGAACAAGGTAGCACCATAGTACCCTGAGTGTATCACCAGCAGAGAATAATTCCTTTCTCTTCCCACACCAGATCTGGATGGTTCAAGGAGGCCTGACTACTTCTTCCTGGCCCAGTACAGTGCACTGGAAACAGAAGTAGCTTGTCTGAAGCTTTTTAGTTTACGATCAGCTACAATACTGCCTTGCATGAATGTCAACAACTTTGCTGATTTGTTCACTGTACCCCGAGCAGCATTTAAGGTACTTATTATCCTGAAAAGAAAGTTGAGTGCAAGTCCTCCACAGGCATTCTCGCCTATTTCTCAGACGTGGTTGACATATTTTCTTTTACAGTTGACTTGTAGGATTAAACAGGTTTAGCAGTCTATGTGGACCCTGTTTCATCACCTCTGCTGCTGTTACCTTCTTTCTTCTTAAAATTCAGCTGTGTTTGGTGAGCTAAGTAAGTGAGAGAAGTGCAAACAACTCTCATACTGCTCTCCTGTTCTGGCAGTGTGCACCTCCACTGGCCCCCAAACACACAACATTACTGGTGCACTTAAAAAACACCTCTCACCCAGCTACAGTGGGTAATAATGCCTAAAATGGGGAATAAAACATTAATACGTCATGTTAATATTCTGCAGGAGTGCTATTGTGAGTTATTTCGGAGAGTTTTGTTCATCATCCCAGCTCCAGGTCTGCAAACTCACCTTCATGTGTTCTGCTCATGAACTCTAACCATCCCCTCTGCGGGAACTGTTGCTTTAGGGTAGGCCTTTGCTGCAGGATTAGTCTGGGTTCTTGCTCAAAGATTGGTTTCTTCTGCCATGCATATATGAGAAAAATCCCATGTCAAACGTCTGCAGCAAAAACAGCTAAGTATTCAAGATTTTCTCTGGATTTAGCCCAGACTGGCAGATTTCTACCTTGCAAATGAATCCAAAATCTGTTACTTCTGCCACCCTCTCCTGCAGATTCACAGAATGGCTATTTCCCCCTGCCCCCCGCCCCGCCATTTCCTCCTTTTGGCAGCTGTCTAGATTGTTTTAGCATTTAAAGACCAATTCCTTCCTATTGCTGTCTTGTGTTTCTGCCATCATTGTGCCACGGTTGAACATGAACTGCATGCCTGGACCTGACCTTGCTTGCATGAGGCTTTTGGTAGGAGTTTAGTAAGACCCATAATTTGGGTAGACCCCAGAAATCAGAAACTCTGAAAACTCTAAGCAAAAAACAACAAAAAAGGACTCCCAAGACAGAAGCCTCAGCATGTGAAATAAATAAAATACTGAAGACTGTGTTCAGGATGACAAAAGGAAGCAGCTCAGTAGTGTCTAAATGATACTGCTTCTGTTGAAGTTACTGGTGATTATTCTCAATTTACTGGGTGGTAATGCCAGTCTGGGCTCAAGGCTGCCTTGCAAAATAACAACTGACCAGCTCAGGGGGATTTTGTTGATTGTCTTCACTGTCTGCATTTCTACAACATGACATGCTTCTACATCACTGACAAAATGCCATCAGCATCCTTTTTCCTGGAGCATGACTTTCATTCACTGCCACAACAGCTTTTCCCTTCCAGTTGTTGGCTTAGTTTACAACACTTGAAGAGTAATGGCACTTCCAAACAGGTCTTCCCACAATACCAGCATAATCTTGGATTGGCACAGCTTGTGAGCAGAGCCAAGACTTAAGCCTAAGACATAGGTTTATGCATCACTGAAGTGAACAAAGCAGCACAACTAGAATTTCATGTGTGCTCGCTCTTCTGTGAAGACATGTTCTTAATATAAATGACTGTCATTTTATAAGGAACATTTTTCAACAGTACAAAGAAAAGCTAAATTTGTGTTGAATGTTGTTAGGTTGGGGGCAAAAATAAATAATCTGGATAAAAGACATTTCTGGAAAAATTAACTTCCACTTACGTGGCTGTTGCACAAAAGGGATTTTGCCATAGTTTATCACATGGCATGTAAGACAATAATGTAATTTTTTGTTAATACTTCCATTGTTAATACTCCGAAGTGTTATTGCACTACCTACAAAGTGGGATACCTTCAGGTTCAGTCTATGAGGTTTCTTGCTTTTGTTGCAAAGCAAAGACTGAGAAAAGTAGATCTGAGAATGTTTGGGAGAAACTAACTGCAGGGAGGGGCCACATCTGGATGTAGTTTGTCTTACCACTACAGATGTTGGTCTTCTGACGAGACTGATATAGAAGATGCTTTTCTGGGAAATGGTAAGAGGCATACCAGCTAGGAACTTATTAACTTCCCTAAAATCGTTGTCATTCTCTCCTAATAATGCCATTTAGCGGTGGCATAATGCAAGGGGAGTACTTACCAACTTTGCAGAAGCTTGGTCCAACACATACAAACTTGTTACAGCAACATGTAACAGTAGGTAACAAGTTTCCACAGTTTTGCAGTTGTGGTTTTTTGGTTTTTTTTTTATAATATATATATATATGTAATGTTTAAATCTATTACAGGGTACTTACAAATTGCTTATGAATTTGTGCCTCTCTAGGGTAGCCTTGGTGAGGATTTCAGTGTTTCATTCCCCTAGCTTGTGGAGATGTATGCATGGCAGCTACTCAAGACAGACATGAAAATTGGAGTTTAGGAAAACATTACAAGGTGAAGGTGGTTTTTTTGTGTGTTCCAATGTATAACAACCATGGCATACTGTTTTTGTTTTGTGCCGTATTATTGTCTTAAAACTTGATGCATTGTATGTGTATATACAAGTACAAAGATCTATTAAAAAACATTCTGTAGAGAGTGACATGAGCTAAAAGGCATTGAAGTCACCAGCATGGTGAGATGAGTCACTCTGAAATGTCACCTTTTTCCCTACCACTTGTGAGGGGAGACAATGGTGGTCAGCTCATAATTAAATATAATATTTAAGTGATCAAGAGGTGGCAAAATTACACCTTAAATTTCTCTGATTTACAAGCAAGCAGTTTAACTTTATTGTTTTTGACTTAGTGCAATACCTTCTCTGTATTCATTCTTGTATTGGAGTGTGTGGTGGTGGTATCTCTTATTTGCTACCTCTATTCTGATGCCTCCTTGATCATGAGTGTTTCTGCAGTTGAACCTCATGCATGTCTGTATAAGACGTCTGTCCTTTCCTGGCCATGTGAGGAGTGCACGAACTTGCTGCTTCTGCTTGTTATTTCAGCCTTTTGGCCATTTATGAAAAATAGTTAAATCCTGATTCCCTTTACTTACGTCAACCTGTGATGAAGTTTATTTTCCAGATGGTCTAAGGAGTGAATAAGGTTTTATTTACAGCTCTTGCTTCTCTGTTAAGTGGGGAGATTTCCAAGCATCTTAGAATCTGTCACTCTATGTTTCAACGATAACAATGTGTTTGACGGTAACAAGGTGTTACCGGGAACTGTGAAGAGAAAAATTGTAACACAGATACATGACTAAACTATTTGGCAGTACATAAACTGCATTCTAAACTCATTATTATGTGCACCTCCAAAATGTTATGGTATGTGTAGGTATCTTAAGTCTTCCTAAGCACTTAGATTTGAATCTCAGTTTATAGCAGGTATTACTTGATGGGACTCAAGCTTTCCCAGCAGGGCAGGTGCATCCTGAAATGCAGTCCCATGTCTTGCCTAGTCTTTGCACTGGCAGCATAATTTTATCATTTTACACTCTTCCAGAGACTCAGGTAGACTCAACATGTTTGACAATCGCTACAGATTTACTGTTGGCACCATCATCCCTGCAAAGAGAAACAACACATAACAGGTTTCAGTGTAACAAGTCCTGGTTTAAGAGCAAGGGACTCCTGGTTACTGCCATGGGTCTACCCTACGGCTGATGTGTTGGATTACTTTGATGGACCTGGTTCTCAGAAATGCAACAGAACAAATACATGCATAATTAGATCATGAAATTACCTGGAATTAATTCACGGTTGCTTGTGAGTACTAATATCTAATCAGACATTGCTCCGGGGACAGTGTGCAGTGGTACTGTCAATTAGGAAGTCATCACAAAACATGCACACACATTTCTGAAAAACTCAGTTCTGCGGTAAGTGGATTTGGTGTTGCTTGCTGGCTTTGCACAAAAAGCTGTTCAGAAAAACGCTAATTGCATTATGCTTTGAAAATGTGAGCTGATGAGGTTCATTAATGAAAGTGCCCAAGCTTATTGCTTTATTAATATTAGCGTTTTCTATTAATGATACTGTTTACAGCTGTTCATGCAATATAGCCCTGTTTTTTCACAATATGTGCTTAACTGCTACTTGCTTTCAGTGAGGCTTAAGCAGATACTTGAATGTAAATTGTTCCTAAAGTGCAGGACCTCACTGTGAACAAAATGAATATGCAAGGACATTTCAGGACTTTCCAACCATCGTGAAGCAAAGTACTGGGAAGGTGACACTTTGCTGGAGCAATAGAATACTTTGTTGTAGGGAACGTTTTTAATTACAGTCCCACACTCAGTGTTTTGAGAGGTTGCAGATACCGCTTTTCTCTGTGTTTATTTTCTGTGGAATTGAGCAGTTCTTCTGTACATTCACACTGCCGGAAATCACTAGGACTCTAATTTTCTTCAGGGTGAGCCAGGAGGGAAGACCTCAAAGTGAAGAAAGCAGAGCCCTTACAAGTCAAAGCTTTGTGGGAAAACATGTTTTTGACAACTTTTGCCTCCACAACAGGAGTTAGCATAACTAACCAAGAATCCAGTCTAGAGAGCTAAGGGATTAGACTCCCTTGATGTTTGCAGAATAAATTGATGAGCAGGCAGATGAGGAAGATGAATTGCAGAGTTCAAGTCTAGCACTTGGGGTAAAGCACTGAGTAGTTTCTAACATGTTTTTAAAACCATCGACGATAAAGAGACAGTTGATGCTGTTATTTTGTCCTCATAGCTTCAACTGGAAGCTCAGATGTTTATGTGATATTGTCTTTATTTCTATAGCCCACTGATTTTGAACTCTTATTGAAAGTTCTCTATTTGGGATTGATCCCTACTAGTATTTACCATCCTGAATATTTGATTTTGATACTAGATTAAAAAAACCCTAATCCATGCTTGCTTGTAACTGAAATGCTGTTGGCTCAGTACAGCATGTAGGGGTTCATGTGCCAGTAGATTTAATATATAAGAGGGATTTGTCCATTTAGATTTCCGTGTTTCATGAGGCTGTGGATTTCGTTGTTACACGTAGGAGCTGTCATGCTGGATCAGAGCTGTGATGATTCATTGGCTTAATGCTGCCAGAACTGGAAACAACGTTCACATGAGAATTTCAATTAAAAATCAGAAGAGATGTAAGATATACACTTTTAACAGAGAGGGTGATTCATCATTGGGAAAGAAATAGCTTTGGAAGCAGCAAATTTTTAATTTGTGTTTGCAAATTAGCACTGGAGGTCTGTCTGGAAGATACGCTGTAGCCAAAAACAAGTTACTGGGTTCAGTACGAGGACAATTGAGTGAAATTAGATGGGATATGGTAGAAGAATGAGCTGCATAAAGAATCTTTTTAGTTCATTTTTCCTCCTTGCAGAAGATTGAAGTCCCTAGGAACAGAAAAGTTCGTCTTTCTTAGGAGGATGGGGGTTATCTCTGAGTTGTCCTCCTCCCCCAGTCATCTGAAGCTGAGAAGGTTTCACGCTGATGGCTTGATGCCCACCTTTGACAAAGATCACTGGCACAGCACTGACTCAGTGCTGAAGCTCTGTGTTTTCACTGTAGGGCTGGCTTTAGAAAATATGAGACCTTCTTCAAAGTCTGTGTATGTTCTGCATGGGAGAAAAATGATGTGGTAGAGTGTGTGTGTGAGGAGGAAGATCAAATTCATCATTTTCTGTTCCTAACAACTGGGAAATGTAATCACCGAGGTTTTTTTGTGGCTTTGAAATGTTCGGCAAATTTGAAATAAATTGCAAATATGTTTTAGTACACAGTTGTGTGCAGGGGCTACAAGTAGCACATGTTTGGTTTCATTGGCATGAATTGTTTATGTCTCTGAATTTGTTATTCATACAGGCTAGATCCCCATAGATGTTTTTGTTTACAATATCTTTTTTTTAGGACCATTGTGATCTCCTGTTGTTTTCTACCCTGGAAAGGGTCATATTGCATCTGTGGCAGTACAATAAATTCGTATGCTAATCAGGATCTGTATCAGACCCCACTAAACTGCAAAGGAACAATATCTACAAGGTGATGTTCCTTCATGTCTTTATTTTTTTTTCTGGGATGGTATGGACACTTTCATTTTGGTGTCATTTTTCTTTTATATTTCCCAGTCCTTCCTCTAATTTATCCTTTAGGATTTACACTCCTGGATGGGCACCAGTAGACATCAAACTGAAGAGCGAAATCCCACAGTCCTCCATGTGTTCTAGAGCTCATGTCTCTTGTAATTAGCAGATTTATGGGAACTGAAGAAAAGTTCAGGTGTTCAGAGCAGCTAAAAGTGCATAAAGTAATAACTCTTGTCACAATTAGTTACAGGCTTTGGCCAAAGTGGTAAAAGATAGCTGCCAAAACTTCAGTTGCAAAATCAGCCTATAAAAGTATATTACCAAAAGTGTGATGTTTTTCAAAGTTGCTGGGTATTCTCCCACTAGGCTTCAGAGTGGCTGTAGGGCTGAGGAAGATGTGAAGGTTTGCTTTGGCTGAAAGTGGGGTGCTGTGTTGTTTAACTTTGCCAGATCCTAGGAGTGAAATCCAGCAACCTGTGTTCACTGGTTATGTGCCGCGCATGAAGAGGCTGAGAGCACATCGATATTCCATTACTTCATGGCTCTGTTTTGGACAATGCCAGTGAGTCTTCTTCAAGACAATGATGGGATGTTGTTGCTGCAGATGATTCACTCCAAGCATCCCTTTCTGCAAGCAGCAGGTATGAAATATAGTCCTTTCAAATATCTCCAACAGCTTTAGCCCCCATCACCTGCAGCCACCTTTGTGCCACACTCAGTGTCCTGCTACACACACTTTTATCTTTGGGTTGTATCAACACCACTCAGCTGGGCTGCGTTTTCAACATTTCAGATACTTTGCACTACCAAAACACACACAAAGAAGAATAAATTTGTCTGAGTGTCACTGGGGTGGGACATGAAGACCAGCTGAGTGCTGTGTTGAGTGGTTATGGTGATTCTGCTCTGCAGAGGACTGCATGGAGCAAGGATCCTTCTCTGGTCCATCTTAATGAGTTTTATAGATGTAGACTAAGATGTGTCAGAAGAAGAGCCAAAATAGCAAGATGTTTAGCAGAAGGTCTCTCATTGCAGAATGCCTGGGGTGGAGTTAGAGATCAGACAGGAAATGATCAGACAGGACCTGGCCTAAAACTGTACACATATCTGGAACTTGGGCATCTGACCTAAAGCTTTAAGGAAGCACTTCCGCCAGGTTAGTGGTCACAGGTCTGACAGGTGACAGTATCCTTCTTTCTAAGATGATGTAGTGTTCATGCTCCTCCCTCAAGATGACAAGACAAGCTGGTGCTGATTCATCTGACTAACATGGTGACATATCAAGCTACTAGGCTACAGTTAAAGTCCTGGGTTCAGTTCCTGCCTTGGCCTTGTAGGGTTCAAAGAGAGCCTTGAGAAAGGGAGTGTCCTCTACCTCTCCTCCTGAAGCTATGGCACTGTGCAGCAAAGACACGCTTCATGCTTAGAGATTTTCTTTAAACCAACCCTAAATGGATGTGGTCACTAACAGGACAGGGGAGAGTCCTGTGCTGCACGTCAAATACAGTGTGAAAGCAACCTGGAAATCTGGGACCATGAACTTCTGTCTGCAGGTGAGTAACCCAGCCTGGTATAGCCTGCATCACAGTTGCACAGGATTTTTCTGCCTTTATCATTAGCAAATGCACGACTGTCCCTAATCCATTAGCCTATAATCTCATATTCAAGTGATAACCTTCTACAAGATACGCCTTTGAACCACCTCAGGTTTCCAAAGCCGGTCTGGTGCTCTAATGCTAAATGATGGGTAAGTAACAGGTAGAAATTGCCCAAACCATTCCCATTACTTTCTGGCTTTTGACAGAGGGAAAGCAGCAGCTAATTAATTTGATAAGAAACCTGATGCTGGCTGTCTGGCAGGTTTTGAGAGTGGTGGCCTTGTGTTACATGTGCCATATGAGGAGGTCTTGATCTGGCTCAGTTCCTGGGCTGTGTCAGCCTGGGCTCACTCCAAACGTGAATTAAAGCTGTAGGTGCTATGAACTTTATTAAAAATAAGACACAGTTGGAAGTTAGGTGGCCGATGACCTTCGATCTGACACTAGGACACTCAGTCTCCGTGTAAGTACTCTAGAGCACAGAAGTCCTCTTGGGTCCTGGGCCTATGTAGCCACTTGACTATACTGGTTTTCTGCAGAGAGAAAAGTATTTGACCTATGGGCTTACCTTTCCTTGAGTTGTTGTCCCAAGTACATCTCAGACTACCTGTCTGCACTGAAAAATCGGTGCTTAATAACTGGTTATTTTGAGTGAGGGTCAAGTCTGTTTAGCACTAAGGGAGTTAAAATGTGAGAGATCAGACGGAAGTCTAGCTAGGTTGACAGAATGACACATTCAGGGTGACCTCTGAATATTCCTGTGGTCATGAAAAGGGAGACTACATCAAAAAGCCTTGCTGCTAATTCCTCTTTCTCCCTGTTGTCCAAGACGACTGAACAGATGCATGTGGTAGTTCTCTCCACTGCATTTCCTTCACACCAGCTTTGCTCTATGTATTAATATGCATGATTTTTGAAGACAGTTGCTCTTATTGAATTACCAAGCCAGTCTATCAGACAATATCTTAACTTCATTGGAATTTCACATCCTGAGTTTGATGGTTATGTTATCTCCTGCCTAATATTTTTCATAAGGCTGTCATGGCAACAAAAGGACAGGAAGATTTTCGTTCAAGTTCTGCCTGTTTGTTATCCAGATGAAGTGACGGTGTGCCTCTGGCTGTTAAATGTAACCATTGTTATTAAAAAACTTCCAAATGGGCATGTGTAAGAAGGTACTTTCTCATCTTCACCATCTCCTTTTTCCCCTTACATGGAAGAGTCTAAAAAAGAGAGTTTGTTTTAAATAATCACAACTCTGGAACAACAGCTGACTCGGTCACTTGTTTTGTCACAGGTGGTTGAGGTTACTGCTAAATTGCCATTCTTTTATCTCATCTTGGGCAGGATCAGTCAGGGCTTCCAGCATCCCCAGCATGGTGGGGCCGCAAAGCAGCAGCCTTTCTTCCATGTGCTGTGACACCTCGCTTTCTGCATGAAACTTCTCTTTGTCCCACTTGCTACCGTCACTGTCCTGAGCTGGAAGAACTGCAAGCAGTAAATGAAACATGCTTTGGATGGATACAGATGGAGAAATTGCTGCAGACTCAGGCCTGTAATATGGCAAATTAAAAAAGAGAAATAAACCACCCCTGCTGCCAAGCAGTGTGGCATAGTTGCCTGTGAGATTTTGCCTTTGCTCATATTGTGTTTGTGGCAATTTTGGCAGCTTATTCTTAGAGGCTCACAGTCAGCTGCTTTATCCCTGATATTTTATTTTCCCCTGCTTAATTTTTTCTCCTGACTTCTAACTTTTATCTCCTGTGTGTCTGAAGTAATGACTTTCCCTCTTTGATAGCTAAACCCGAGGTATTTGGGTTGACATTAGATACACAAAACACCAAGCTTCAAAAGTTGCTCATTGTACTAGGAAAGTTGTTCTGAAGTTTCCCTGTGACTTATTTAAAACTGATCACAAACTTCATTTCTTCTCCAAGACAGAATTTCCTAGAATATGAACTTTAAATCCTAGTTCTTAATGATTTGCCATAACCATGAGACAAATATCTGAGTATTGTGGCATTCAATTTGCTTTAAGATTTCACGTTACTGGTCAGGAAACATAGGTGCAGATCATGAACTGTAAATTTCATCCTCCATGCTGATGCTCCCAAGAGATTTGTTTTCTTTGTTGTATGCTTTCTTGTTTTGAAAGGCATTTTGAAAAATCATGCATTGAAAGATTTTCCTTTATCTTGGGATAATTTGGATCCAGCAGAGGATGTA
This sequence comes from Pampusana beccarii, assembly GCA_013399365.1. Classification (NCBI taxonomy): domain Eukaryota; kingdom Metazoa; phylum Chordata; class Aves; order Columbiformes; family Columbidae; genus Pampusana; species Pampusana beccarii. The sequence goes on along the minus strand of VWYH01005249.1, from coordinate 475,073 downwards.
AAATATGTTGATAACACATGAAAATCACACCAAACTAATTAATACTAAAGCTAACTGTAACTCCTGAGGTATTGCTAGACAAACATCATTACAGTAATGTGAACTGAATTTATTAGGAGTGTCATCACCATGGATTTCTCTGTTAAGAAAGGATGCACTTGCAAAGACTGTTTTTTGCTGTTATTTTTGCAGGTGTAAAAGCAAATACACAATGCTTGAAAAGTCACATTGCCCTTTCAAATAAACTTCAGAAGTTTGTCTGTAAGTAGCAATTTTCTGTTTTGTGATAAATTGGTAATGCCCCAGGTCCCTTCCAGAATATTTATGCAAAACAGATAATCAACTAGACAGGAATTTAGTTCTCTTTAACAATTACTTGCAGTCATTTCTAGAACAAACCTGCATCCTTTGCCTACAGATGTTGTTTTTGAATAACCTTCATTTTCATTTGTTTTCTTGAGCTTCTGGTATTCAGGGCTAAAACTTGCTTCATATTTTGAATTATCTTTTACCTTAATACTATTAGACAAATACTTAGCAGTGATGCTCACTCAATGACTTGGATTTCTTTTCACTAGTCACTTAGTTTATATCGGTTCTTCAACAACTGGCAATGGCTTTCTATGAAAACACATTGGAATAATGTCTAGTATCAGCTCAATCTAGTGTCAGGTTGTAATATTCCTGTTATTACCTTCCTCTGCCACTGTCTTGCAGAGTTTCTGTGTCACCTCTGTCTCAGAGCCATGACTCATCTCTCGCTCCATGTCCCTGATCACCAAATGTATCAGGGTTGAGAAAAGGTGTGATTCAGAGCTGGGAAGATGAATGCTGTATGGGACAGTAGCTCAAATGTGTTTCAGCTGGCCTCCTGCACTCACCATGTCCTAAGGCCGCAGGGGAACCCACTCTGCTCCTCGTGTTTACATCACAGCGTCTGCTCGTGCATGTGTATGTTGGGGTGAAATTCAGAAATACATGCCCTGCAGAGCAGGGGAACAGGAATAGTAGTCCAATTTACTCCACTAAAACTTGAGGGTTCTGATTCTGTGTACCATGATCAGAGGGCTGGAACAGCTCTGCTGTGAGGACAGGCTGAGAGTTGGGGTTGGTCAGCCTGGAGAAGAGAAGGCTCCAGGGAGACTTTATTGTGGCCTTTCAGTACTTAAAAGCGGCCTACAAGAAAGATGGGGACAGACTTTCTAGCAGGACCTGTTGTGATATGACAAGGTGGAATGATTTTAAATTAAAAGACAGTAGATTCAGGCTAGACATGAGGAAGGAATTTTTTACAATGAGGGTGGTAAAACACTGGCGCAGGTTGCCCAGAGAAGTGGTAGATGCCCCATCTCTTGAGACATTCAAGGCCAGGCTGGATGGGGCTCTGAGCAACCTGAACTAGTTGACGATGTCCCTGCTCTTTGCAGGTGGATTGGATTACATAAAGTTTAAACATCCCTTCCAACCCAAACAATTTTGTGATTCCATGATTCTATGATTCTATGAATTGATGCCAATTTTTCCACAAATACCAAACTAAATGGAATTACCCAGCCACCTTGGACTGTGCAAATTACAAGTGTGTTCACATCGACACCACTCCACCGTGCAACTTCACCCTGCAGTAAGTGATGTCCCTCTCTATGACCTAAAGAATAATCATGGTTTTAAAACAATGGTAGGGATTTTGTACTGTGGACAGCCAGCCATGATTATCACAGGCTGAGCACTCCAAAGTGGAAATGTTGAAAGTCCTTGAGCACTTCTCAACTTTTTGTCCCACAGGCTCTGCCTTTGCCCCCTTCCACCATAATCCAACATAGCCAATGGTACTTGGTGCTTCCTGTGCCCTGCTGGACTGTATCATGTAGGGAGAGATGGAAATGGCATAAAGCTAAAATGGAAAGGAAGGATAAATTACGGCACAGTCAGGAAAGTCAAGGCACAATATTGATTAAAGGTGTGGGACTTAAGTACTGATGAAGAAGGAACACAGGAAAGAAACACCTTCTTCTGAAAATGACAGAGAGAAATTAATCCTACGGGATTTTGTCTTTCCAGACAATAAGGTCAACAGCAGCCCAGTTTGCCGTCTGTGAAGAAGGCATGAAGGCAGAGAGAAAGCATGACCAGTGCATTGCCATATTCCACTCTGAGCAGAGCCCCAAATGTGCTTCTGAAATCTTATGGATGCAAAGCAGTGCGAGAGTATGAAAAGGTGGGAGAGTGGCATTCCCGGTCTCCCAACAATATGTGCTGTGAACAAGCAACAGATGGAGCTTCCAGCATCAGCAGCCTTTTTGGGCAGGCTTGCTCACATTGCAGGCTTGTTAGGTATTTGAAACTGTGGGAAAGGCTCTGATGATGGGGTTCCTAGTACCCATATGTAACCTAAATCCTCTTAAATTGAAAGCAACGCGTAAGTGCCACTAACAATTTCACCAGAGCGTTGAACGTTTGTCCTTTCGTGGCCTCCCCTGGCACCGCATACATCCTTAATCTTGCTACATACCAGGTATTTTCAGGGAAAAGGATGGATGAAATGCCTGAATACATGGAGATACTTGCTAAGTTTTGACACAACAGGTTTCAGCTGGAGCAGTGTATCTGATGATGACTGGAATCTGTGCCTCAGTGCCAAATGGGAGGTGTGAGTTGATTGTCTGGCTAATGTTTAAAATCTAGCAGCTAATATCCGTTGTCCTTGCTGCAATTGTTTCTGTGCTGCAACAGATAGTAACCAAGTGAGATAATGGAAGCTGAATCTGTCCAGAAAATTCCACAAGCTCCCAAATTACAGAAGACAGGTAGGTGGAAGGCAGAGACACTAAGCTCCTCTGGCCTCTCTGGCAGAGCTGTTTCTCCTATACGTGCTGATTTGTCCCGTGTCCCCAAAAAAATGAGTGGTAGGGCCTACACGTTTCACAGCCTCATTTTGAGCCTACGGATGGGACAATTTTGGCTAACGTGTCACTCTTTTTTTTGTTTGGTTTTTTTTTTTTTGTTTGTTTTATGCATTTAAAGATTCAGAACTTTGCTTGATTTATTGGCTGGCTTAAAATTTATACTTCCTTTATTTCCCAGATGGAATGTCATGGCTGATGGCTAGGATGCTATTTTAATGAGCTATCAGTTCTGAAATACCCCCAATATACAGAGTAATTAAACATAAACATGATGCAGGGTGAGGAAATTGTTCTGTGAAGGAAGAGCACTGCCTCTGATGCAATTATCTTTGCCCCCAGTACAGTATAGCAGAAAGCTGTTCCATAGGAATATTAAGAAGACAGCTACTGCCCACAAGACATCTGCTGAAGTCAAAAGTAATAATAAAAATCAACCACATTTGCGCTTTTACAGTTTAAATGAGTTGTGAGACAAATAACCAGAATATCCTCTGATTTGCAACGTGCTACTCGGTGACCGATGAATGGGGCTGGTGGGACTTTGTGGTGTGGCTGACAGTGGGACCTGCTCACCCAAATTCTCGGGGGCTCACTGTCAGCATATTGCTGTGCTGAAGCTGTCACCGGGATGTGTGTGTCTACAGCTATTCTCTTGCCTTTTATTTCCTCCGAACATAAGCGCTGCTGCGTCAAACAAAACAGAAGGAACAATGACTTTGAAGTGTATGCTGAAACCCGAATATTCTTGTGAGGACCAAAGTGGCAGGAGTGGGACAGGCAGGTTGTCATTCAGAGTAGTGATTTTCATCTCATACTTGTGATTGCCCTGGAGACTTGTGTTTGCCTGTAGGAATTCACAGTCTTCAAAAGTGTTTTGTAGATCAGTTCTGGTTCAGATACATTCTCCATGTGCTGTGTTAGTCTTTACACAGCATGGAAATTATTTGAGAAGGCCTTGGAGTCCCTCCTAGGGAGTAGAAAAGAAGGTTGTTTTGGGAGAGGAAGAAGCAGGATATTAGGATTGAAGTCTTCACCTCTGTGCTGAAATCAAGAGGCGATTGGAAGGGAGAGGATTTGCACATGGAGTGCAGCGGCCTTGTCCACACTGGAAGCCCATCCTCTCCTTGGGGCAACTCTCCTCCGTGTCAGCTCTGCTACTCCTCAGGAGATCAGATCATGGAGAAGGGAAGGGTGAGAGTGTGAAGGTGGCAGAAGTCCCCTGAAGTCTCATTTTGGTCAATATGAACAAAAAAAAATCATTCTCTGATAACAAAATTCCTGTCCCTTTGCACCATCCTGTATGTGTACCTGCTCTGTATGTGTCAGCTCTTGCTCTGATACATCTATATCTGAACCAGTCGACCTGGCATCCCCCTATGGTCAGCAGAAAGGAGAAGGTACCTTCACAGGAATACTCTTTTTGTCCAAGGACAGATGCTGAAGACATGTCTCAGGACTAGCATTCACTGAAAGTTAAACAAGAGGAATTGCATTCTTCATTCCTCAGTGATACAAAACTGGGGAAATTTTATTCCTCCTCTCTACACTATGTGGTCAAAGAGCTGGAAGCTTCCCCATTAAATACCCTAGATGTTTAGAACACATCTTTGAGTTCAGTCAATGGATATTGTTCTGAGGCTGTTGTCCAAGTCCCCAGACCGTGTCTCCCTGGGCCATTTGAAGTGACAAAGTATGCCAGAGGAGCAGCTCACCCTTGTCAGACTTGCAGCCTTTCCAGGTGAGGTTTTGAATTGCCCAAGCTGCACCTGTGGGAACTGTAGTTATTGCAGCAGCTCCAGTTCAGCTTGTTTAACCTGTAGATGCATTGCTTCTGGCAGTTCTGGGCTTGAGTAGATTGGAAAAGAAGTAATGTTTTCAGAAGAATCTAATATAAGTAAGAGAAAAGGAAAACCCATTTTTTCATTGTCTGTGTATTTTCATACTGGCAAAATTAAATTCTGTAATGGGTGCAATAAGTGTCAAAAGGGAAGGAAGGGAGGAAGGGAGGAAGGGAGGAAGGGAGGAAGGGAGGAAGGAAGGAAGGAAGGAAGGAAGGAAGGAAGGAAGGGATGATTCCTCATACCTTCACAGAGGACTGTGTTTTCATTATTTTTCTGTAACAAAGGTCTTCAAGGGCAGCATGAATATCTATGAAGAACTGAAAAGTTGATGCAAAAAAAAAGATGGCACAGCCTCTCCTGTTTCTGAACATGCTGCTGTCTCTATCACGGTGGGTGCGCTGGGCACTGCAGCAGCAAGACTTAGGCTCACATGGGGTTTTGCTTCACAGCCCTGGAGGAATTTGAATATCCTCATGTGCCTCCCTTGGATTGTCCAGGCTCTCTGATCCCAGCTTGTAAGCCCACATGCAAAATGGTTTTGCTCATGGCAATCAGGACAAAAAGCTGGCAGCCCACAGGCTTTCCCAGGCCATCTTTTTAATATTCTCCATGCAATAACATCATTTTTCAAATGGCACCTTGACTGTGTGGCCTGTGGCTCTGAGTCCAATAAGGTAGTAGATGTTTTTAGGTGTGCTTCTCCACTCAAAAGATGGTGTCCTTCCACAGACTAAAGACTACCTGTAAACTACCATATAATATTCGTATTAATATCCAGAGCCTCTCTGTTATGTGGCTTTCTGCCTTGGTGAACCTCACCATTGAGTGGCGCTGGGCACCACAGTCCCTTTGCTCTCTGTTCTGATCATGGGGATTGCCTGGGGAAAAGGCACAAATGGAGAATCTTCATCTCCTGGTTGACTTTGCCTGCTATGGTGTGTCTCACCTGCATGTCCCTTTAACACAGCCCCTTCCAGCTGTGTGTGACACCATTTTTTTCACTATTATGCCTGAATTGCTTCTGCTATTTCCTGGTCTCACGTAAAAGAAAGACTGGGTCCTTACGGCTGGATCCTGCCTTTTGTAGGCAGAGGCATGAAAACGAAGGGAGGAGGAAACGTTCTCTGCAGCCTGCCAGCTGCCTCCTGTGCAGTATCTCTCAGCTGAATAGGAATAAATAGAACGGGGCCCAGATGGGCTACTTATGATTGACGGGTGTCAGGATGTGTGTGCAGCTTTGTCAGTCAAGTTGCCTTGTGTCAATTAACAACTAGATGGTTGAGAGTTTCACTTGCTTTTCCAACCTGATATGCTTACAAAAATCAAGCTAGAAGACATATATTTCAGTATTTAGCATTTTTAACCAGAACTACTTTCTGTGTCATAGAAATTCAGCCAGATTCTCCGTAAATGCTCTGGTGTACACTTTGGGTTCACCTGTGTGAACGAGGACATCAGTGCTAAGGGTATTCACTGACTGCATGGGTATCATTCAGAATTTTTAGTGCTTCTGCAGGTGACTCAGGAAAAAGAAAAGTGTTTTCAGGTTGCACGTCTTTCCAAAATCTGCATAAGCAAATACACCAACACGGTTCCAACCGCAGATTTGTTATGATTGACACTTTGAGAGTAGCAACCATTGTAACTTTTCACTTAGACAAGATGCCATTTTGAGAACCCTACACAATCCTTTTAAAAAATTCTGTTTATCTCTAGCTGTACCAAAAAGTATGTTTTGTTTGCTACATATATAGATATATTTTTTTAAATTATCACTCTTTACTTATCTTTTTTAGAAGAAGTGTTTTCCAGGTAGGAAACAGAAACAATGTCATTTGTATGTGATACATCACATTAGAAATGGCGACCAGTGAATTCAGTTAAATATTTGTAAAGTCTACATAGACTCTATCTAATGTCGATAAACTCGTTAAGAGATATTCACAAGTAATTCCACACAAATAGTCAATGACTCTCCCTGTGTACAGCACTCCCAAGAACCATCTTTTTCCTACCATAGATGTCTGTGTTGTCTTTTTGCACATTGTTTTTTTGTTAATTTCTTCCATGAAGTGAACAAAACACTGTAGATGCAAACTTGATACAAAACTTTTTTTTCTAAAAGGAAGCACAGGGATTTCCTCTATAGTCTCAGGAGGTCTCTTGTTGTCCATATTGTTCAGTTTTGTAAGGCTATGTGGGTTTTTGGTAGATTTTGCTTCTGCTCAGCAAGGTAAATGAAATGCTGGCAAAGCATCACATCTGTTGTATTAAGAAGTTGTTTCTTCATTCAAATCTCAAGGCAAAAAAAACCCAAGAAAACATTATTTTTTCTTGTGTGCAGCCAGTTCACAGGAACTCCCCTGTGAAAACATGCGCCTGTACTTATGGCGAGAGGATAAATGTTCTGACTCAGAGTCCTGAGAAATAAGCGGTTGTTGTTCCCACAGCAGGCAGCTGCTGCCTCACAGCTGAGACAGGCTCTGTTGCCTCCATCGATTCCCTGCCAGACACACGTACAAACCATCTTCTGTCTCGTGTCCTACCTTTGTTTTTCTCTAACAATTCATTTTCACTAGTTATGTGTTTATTCTATGACTAAGAGAAAGCCACAGTTCCTTCACCAGGGGTGTCACACCTCGGACTGTGGCTGGCAGATCTCATTTTACTCTCAGTGTCTTCTCCTTTCAATTCTGTGCAGAAAGGCAGCAGCTTAATACATACGCTTTTTTATTGTTTTTGGAAAGAGAGAAAAGGATTTAGTGAACATGGATGTGACTGAGTTATTTCACTTTATAGCACAGATCAGGCTTCATAAAGTCTTCGGCTAAATTTGGGTGGCATTTTCCTATTGTATTTCTTGATCATTTTCTTGTAGCTCCGGTGTTTCTCGGCATGCCATCAGTCTCCAAAGCATTTTAGTTTTACAGTGATGATCTCTTATTCATTTCAGGAACAGAGGCAAGCACAATAGCCACATATCTCATATGCAAAACTGAGGCAGTTATTGAAAAGACATATATAAAACTGAAAAGCTGTTCCTAATTGCTGTGCAGTTCAAGAAAGATATCATCCAAACGCCTTCCACCTCCTCAAAAAAATACATAAAGTAACAACCAGCAGAGAGTTCTTTGTTCCTCATACCTACCACCACACTCAACCCCAAGTTGACAGGGTCTTATAATAAAGACACATTAATATCACCTTGCAGTTGGGGAGCACTTTTGCTATCATAAAAGAGTAATTAGGTCAGCTCATCCTCAGTATTAAATTTCAGGAACTCTTACAAGTTTTCAGAAAGATGGGGTAAGGAGATGCTAGATCTGTTTGAACTGAAGAAAGACCATTTTAAACCAAGGTTTACCTCTCTTTCAGTGAGATAAGTGATATGCTTCCAAAACCCCACTTGTCTACGCAACATCTGCCTCCAGCTTTTCTTTGAATTATTTTGATAAGCATGCGCATTTTCTTATTTTTTCTTACATAAAATAATAGTGATATTCAGGAGCTTCGCAAGTATTTTATTTAATGGAAAGTGATTTTTTCCAACATAGACACTTTTATACTAAAATTAAACTGTTGTTGATTAGGTGTACATTTCATGTGGGAATTTAAAACAAACAAACAACCCCCAAACCAACAGGACTTTTTAAAAAAAATTTTTTTAACTAACACAAATCTGCACATTTCAGCATTCTGAATAGATCAGCTCATTCCCTTTTGGTCAATGGACTGTTTATGTGTATTTGCACGAGATCCTGCAACACCTCACAAAACTAGGAGGTCAGATACTTTCATGTTATCTGAGTCCCTTAACTATTTTTCTTCTTGACTGGGCTATTCCTTCAGGATAGAATATTTTGTGAACATTATTTATTAGCTTAAATTATTAGCTTAAAGATGACTTTAAACCTTTAAGAAGAATAGAAGACTAAGATGTCTGAATTACAGTCTACATAGAGTTTGCTATAGCTTAAAATGGATACATAGCTGATACTGACCTGAAATGAGCTGTTCAAACACTGTTTCCACACTGAAAACTGTATGGAAATAGTGCATGCTGAGAAAAAGAAATGCTGTAGAATTCAGTGTAATTCTTCAATAATAAAAGCAACTACCTAAATATTTGAATTTCCCACAGGACGAAAATGTTGATGTTTCTATTGACCCTACAAAAATGCAGGAGTTTAAAGCTCACGGGAGAAAAAAATTCTGGCAAAGTATATTAAAAATACACGCTAGCTTTTCTGAAATGATATGATTTTCTTCAGCTCCATAGGGTTTTAGGTACATTTGAACGTGAAACCACTTTCATAGGCACCAAATCTATGCTTAGAGGCCTAGAAGGAAATATCCAGTTTTGAAAGCTCTGCTTATTACACTTTATAATGTTCCAATCTCATGCAAAGCCAGGAAGCCTTCTATAACAATGAGCCACTTTCTTACTCTGAAGGTAGTGAAGTTTGTTTCCGAGTTACGCCGTGCACGGAACTGCTCAAAGCTACCATAGATCAGCCAGCTGGGATAATGTGGCTGTGTGAGTCCTGCCTTAGGACATCCCCAAAATCTTCAGCTCCATGCTTATTCCTAAATGCATGAATATCACATATCTGAAATGAGGATGGCAGCAGCACAGCCTGAGAACTCTTATCTGTGTGTCCAGTAGTATCACACAAGACTTATCAATAGATGCTGTATAGTGCTAAGTTTTGATTTTGCCCTGGTTCAGCAAAGCATAGGGGAAATGTACAGATTGAGAAGCACGTTGAAGATTAGGCAGGTATTTGAAAAGTTTCACAGCAATGAGGCGTGCGATATTGTCTGCAGTCACAGTCACTTTTAGCAGTGAGAAGAGCTTTGCAGTAAGCAAGTGAACGTAGTTGTCAAGGTGTATTTAAAAGGTTAAGCTTTCCCATTAAGCTGGCAGTGATGATTAAGGAACCAAAACACTTTATGGCTCATTAATCACAGGTAGACAAGTTCCTTATACAAGTAATAATCCTTTAATCCTTTGCCCAAACCAAACCTCCTCTGAGATGATAAAATACTTTAAATAACTAAGCTGTTACTTGCCAGCCCTGTGTGCTAGTGGGGGACTAGAGCAAGCATAGCAAGCACACTGTGTTTTCCAGATCTACATTCAATGTTGCGTACAAGTTCACTCTCCTGAGGACTCCAATCAGTTTTGCAGGCCTGGGGTGCGGTTATACACTGCAGAAATTCTGGCTGTGCAGCTCTACGAAAGCTGAACACCAAAGCTTTGTCATTGTCTATAATACTGATGGTACTGATGGTACTTGTAGTCCTGGCAAGTGAATAATAAATTTCCAAAGTGAGCTATAGCGTAGTAGAAACAATAGACTCATTTTTTTTTTTCATATCCTTAAAAAATAAATAGGTTTTATTTCCTAATATTTTATTCGCAAGGGTTTAAGACTTATCTGGTACTGGCATGTCACTGAGTAAATGTTTATCTAAAAGAGAAAGATTACTAATCTTTCTCCTCTGTAGTCAGAAACTTTCCACAGACAGTTTCATACAGTTTTTTGGAGAGGCATGTGAAATCTATTTGCTTGCCAAAATACACACAAGGATACTAACCTTCCAGTAGCACAAAGGTTTGTTTTCCTCTCTTGTAGGCAAAAGTGACTGCAAATATTTTCTGTGCCTTGTTCAAGAAGTCTCTTTGGACAATACACTTGAATTGTTCTTTAAAGATGTCATCCCTCAGCGGGATATGAGACTGCCTAGCACGTAGCAGTGCAGGCAATAATTCCTTCTGCCTCAGCCACAGGGCAAACTGGAGCAGAGTCCTGAAGGGAAAAAGAGGCCCGGCCAAACTTTGTAACTTAATGCTGACCTTTGAAACAGACCTTTCTTCACTTCTGATGGCAGGTAAGAAAAGTGGGATATCAGTCAGACGTGTTTTGTCCCTGATTAGCCTCAATTCAACCAGCACATTAGAACACAGCATGTTCCCAACCCTGTCGCATTCGTATTTGCAAAGGAAATCAATATCTTGTGGTTCTCTTCAACCGGGAGTCTCTTTGCCCACCTTTGAAGTTATTTTGTGCCATATTACTAGTCCCAAATTAGTGTGATGAGCTGGAAACATGTAGCATTGTAACTGTGATTCACCCCACCACACTGACAGAAACTTCTGTCCAGCACAGAAAAACGAGAAAAAAGAAGACCTTCAATGAACAGAAGCACAAACATCCATTAGATTTGTACTAGAAACCTGTTTAAGGAAAACGTGCCATTAGGAGACAATGGCAGTATATCAGGCAGATCATTCCAAACCAGGAGCAGATATGAAGACTGTAGTGGATACTGGTAAGCGGTTGCTTTCTTCAAGCAGCCCTTGCTCAGCACTAGGTTGAACCAGAAGCACAGGACTACAGCAGGATGCCCCGATTCTCACCTTCTAGTTCATTTCTGGCAGGGTGATGGAAAGCCCAAAGAGGTAATTGAGCAGCATGAGTGGGATGTGAATAGAAACTTTGTGAATAGGTATGTTAGACCAGTACCACGTGTACCACAGAAACAAGGCCCTTGCTATATCTTGAAGATATGTATGCACCATCTGAAGTTCAAGAATTCTGTCTTTGAAGATTTGTCAAACAGAAATCAGAAATCAGAGGTATGCAAGGGAGATAAATGCCTCAAACCCATCAAAAATTGAATTTGGACCACACTGAAAATCCAGAGCTACTACTGCCCAGAACTCCATTGGAACCCTTCAAACAAAACCAAGGATAAAAGACAGCTAAACACCCAACATGCAAGGGAGCTGAGAGTTGGTATTTATTTGTTTGCAGCCAAGTACTTTTGCAGAGGCAATGCAGGGGACATGCAGAATTGCTGCAGGACCTGTGTCATGCGAAGCTGAGCAAACCTGCACCTGGCACACGTTTACGTGTCTCCAAGGCAAATGCTGTACTGATGCCTTGAGCTGTACGAGAGCAGCACAGCTGTACAGTCATGAAGCAGCTGATGCTTCTCGTGTACCCTAACAGCAAACCAGCACTCTGGAAGCTGGACAAGGTGCCTTATCACCACATGATCCATGGCAGATGTGTTTTAGCTCGCGTGGAGACAAAAATATTTGAGAAGAAAACTACATCTTTCAACACAGCAGGAGATAAAATAAGGTGTTAACAAGGCTCCTTACTTCAGCTACCCAGCAACTATAAAGGACTAGATATTTTCTGAAAATCTTCCCGAGTTTGAATAACAACTTTATAACCAATCCGCAGGGACTAGAATTTAACCTGAAATGATTGCTCAGGATAGAGAGCCCTTGAAGCTTCTTTGCCTGCTAGACAGAAGTGAAGGAGTCTCCACAAACGAGTAGAAGATTATGCAAGCAGAGCACAGTTGCAAGATTTCAGCTAAAACTGTCCTTTATGGCTGACAATATAAAGCTTGCCCCCAGAAGTCATCGCAGAGTCTCACAGCAGTGAGCTGCCAGATTTATGGGTGCCTGAACGCTACTTTCCAGTGTGTCTGAAGACAACTTTCCAGTTTATGTTGCTCAGGAGTTTAGACTACACAATCACAATTGTCCCTCTGGTCTTAAAAATCCAACAAATCTGCTTCAACTAGAAAACTAATATTCTTCTGTTTCTTTGATTGTAAATGTGACTATATTGTTTGTATCACATGAAGTCAGAATTGTTTCTACTGTGAGCATGACTTCACATTAATCATCTGATACAAGAACCACATAAATGGCATTGTGGCGTTTCCGTCCTTGGGGATTCTGAAAAATTGTCAGAAGGTCCAGAGCAACCTAATATAACTTCAGAACTGATCTTGCTTAGAGCAATGACCTCTAGAGTTCCCTCCCAAACTGAGTTATTTTACAATTTTATGAATCTCTGGTCTAGACTATTATGACTTTTGAAGGATAAATAGTCTGTTAAAATAAAAAATAATTATTTCCTGGTGACCAGGTTGCCTAGTGCATGCCTTGTGCATCTGCATCACTGGACTTATATTCTAGAAAAAGAATACATCCGAAATAACATCCGAACTGTTGCAGAATGAGGAATGAAAAACTGAAATTCAATTCCAGGAGAAGACTAGAGTGTATGATATTGCTAAGCAAACAAAATAACCACAGTGTTCAAGAATTTTCCTAGTAATTCTTCTGCACACAGAAAAGCTAGACTTTCTACTAGTTATTCTCACAGAAGTGCTTTCAGTTTTCTTTGTATAAGCTTGTGCCTGAACTAAGCTGTTCTTATTATGCAGGTTCAGTCCTCTCCCTCACCCCTTCCCCTGAAGGACCAATGCACCTGAGTGTAACTTTGTGGCTTGAAATTTTAAAGATCTTAATTACTAGATTCTTCAGTCCTCTCTTGTGTGGTTAGGACTCACTGCCATGAGAAGACCCACTGAACCAGTTGAACTATCAGTTCTTGCTCTCAGCTGTGTATGAACTTCACTTCTATTAAGGGGATAGCACAAATTCCATATATTCCAAGTGACTACCTGCTCTCTCAATGTGCACTGCAGAAATTTGAAAACAAACCTTCAAATGTCTAAGGCGGGTATTCTTACAGGGATGGAGAGTGAGAACTAAAAGATCTGGTTAAACTCACATAGTTATCCAAGAATCACTACAAAGTAGTCACAATAATGAACTTTATCTTACTATTCAGGGAATGTAAGATTTTTCTGAACATGAATTTTGGCAGTGATCCTATTAAAGTCAGTTAAGCCTGTCTATTTTTTTAACAGTTATACCTATGAGTTACCAAAATGTGCTCTAAGGCTAAATATTTCAACAATTGCTTTGTAATTGAAATGTCAATTCAAAACAATTCATGTTTTACTGCCTCCATCTCCTGATTTAGGCTGGATGCATTCCAGAGCCCAAACACATACTCTGAATGTATTTAATCTGCTTTCTAATTTCACCTAATATTTTACTAGTCATGGAAAGCTTCTGGCAAATTACGAGTTACCATTCTCCTTCTATATACAGAAAATTTAACCCAAGTCAGATACAAACACTCATGCTTTAGGATCTGCATTGCTATGGGCAATATATCAGCCACACACAAAATGAGCAGCCTAATAGCTGAATGTAGCAGCAGTGTGCTCCAGCAAACACATTATAAACAAATTTTCTTCAGGAGATTTTTAGGGTATTCTAGCATGCTGAAATTGCTGCCTCTCTGTAGGGGATGATGTATTCCCTCTACAAGCAGTTTCTCCCAGTTGCTTTGGGCATTACAGGGGACAAAGTGAAAATCTTACCCTGCCTTTGCCAACTTCTTAGTGCTAGAGAAAGAAAATGCTGTTTGAGCAAGTTCTGAGATAGTGTGGCTCAAATTCACATGGATTTTCATGCCCAGTCCCCCATATTTTGGTGTACCTGAGTTCCTTGTGAATTCTCTCTCTGCATGCCTGCAGAAGTGACCAAAATCTAGCAGTGAATGGGCCAGGGATATTATTACTTTGTTTTTGCTTAATTTGCGATAGCATCACCTGGTACCAGACCATTGTCAAACCACATTACATCTCTGAGATACCTGTGACCTTCTTCCATATCTTACCCTCCCAGGGAAGCTCACACCTTCCCATTTGAGCAGCCCTAAAAGATGTTCCTCTGTACACTGAGCTGTGATTGTTTAATGTTATTTCTTACTGTTAGGAAAATACAAAGTGAAGTTAGACACTGTAGCCTATTAATTTCAGCTTTATACTTCTTATGAAAGGAATCCAAAGTCTCACGGGAAAACCATAGTCTGATCCCATTAAGCTTTTGTATCAATCAGAAGCTGCCTCCAGTCTACCTCAAAGTTGACCACAAACTGCTCTCAATGCTTCGTGAATGTATTGTGAGGTTGTTTGGACTGTGAGGCATGCCAGGTTTCAAGCGTGGTCTGAAAGAAAGAAAAGGGCATTATTGCTCCTCACTAAGCTAAGTAATGATGTGTGTTACACTCTAGTTTCCAGACGTGAATTTTCCTGGGGTGCAACTCATAAATGCTGGTTTTCCTCCTTTGCTGCAGATCTTGGTTGTGGTGAGTTGGAAAAGCTGAGCCAAGAGGGCCAGAACATTCTCTTTTTCTATAGAAATTTCAGGCAGGGTTAGGGCAGGAATCAAGTGCATGGGGGATAGGAAGGACACAAAACTGCCTTTTTTTTTTTTTCTTTGGTGAGAACAAAGGGGAAATTAATGAAGGCAGAAGGAACTACGGAAATCTAGTCTTGGTTTAGAAGGGCTTAGTATTTTGTTTTTCTTTCTGTAGATATTTCTTAGGGGAAACTAATTTTTGTTTTTTACCTACATTGCTACAGTTACCGAACAACAGTTGTGGATAGGTTAATCACTTTAAGCAGGTTGTTTCAGGAGACACAGTGCAGGTGTGAGGAACTGTCAGCCCAGGGATATGTGAGTACACACACACATGCATACATACATAGTGTGGTTGCGATAACCTCTTCGATGAGGTTATCACACTTTTTCTTTCGCTGTGTTGCAATTCACTTTTTGTTCTGGTCTTTATCCATTTTGCCTGTTTCTAGAGTTGAATGAATAGTATCACGTTGGAGAAAGCCTGTTAAAGAGCCTCTATGTCACATCAGGCAGGACTGGTGGAGCTTAGAAAATCTTGTGAGTGGTAAGGATTTTACCATTATCACTTTGCATTTCTCCATCACAACATGTGCCAGATGTCTCCTTTTTTTCAGGAGCAGTCATTAGAACCGTTCAATAAAGGTGTAGAAGGAAATTGAGGCCACTCAAAGTGCACAGCTAAAAAACTCCACTATAATAATTACTTATTCCCTATAGGAGAAGGATGGCTGAAATGCTTCAGGGAAAACAACTCATACAGCTGGGAAGATAATTCATTCCCAGTTAATCCAGGCATACCACAAAAATATCTCTATCGGTGGTTGTTCTGCATAGATGCCATTCTTGATTTGTGAATACCCAGCACCAGGGACTGGGAAAGTGTCTCATATTGACTCATGCATTCCTTCATGGGTTATTCATAAATAAGCGGTGCTATCTAATTCTGGCTAACAAAAATGCCTTATGTAAAATTAATAGAAGCAAAACCCAGAAGGATCTTTCTGCATTAAGAATCTATCCCTCAAAAGTGCTCATCTGATAAAGCTTAAAAAGGTATGTTCCTCACTACTCAGACTGCCTGCTAAGGAAAACTGCTGGGCACCCACAAACATGAGCTGCTAACGTTTTGTTCTTTGTCACTGAGGACAGAAGAAACAATACTCTGAGCAGTGAGAGTCAGAACTTCTTTTTTCCACTACCTGTATAGATTTTTTAACTTTTATGTGATGTACAAGAAACATTAAAACACCCAGAATCCCAATGAGCTTTGTCTTATGTTAATATGGACATTCAGTGGACCTCTCAGCAAAGCTAAGGGAAATCAGTTGAGGTGAATCAGACTTTGTGTGATACTAAAACTGGCACATTTTTAGGTCAAAGGGAATGGATTTCAAAAGTGCAGATGTCCTGTGGGCATCATTTTGACAGCACCTCTCATTTTTTTGAGATGAACTGAAATCAAAACGAGATATCTGCTCCAGATACAGGTAGTTCACTGATCATAAAGGGACCATAATGAGAGCAACCTCTGTGACTGATGTTAGCCTTCAAGATTAGTTCTTTGACTGGTTAAGACTTGTTTATGAATGAAAGAGCCCCCAAACCAGAGACTGGAAAAGGCCTCTTAGAGATTGCTGAGGGCAGGGATCAGAAACCTCTTGGCAGTATGCGAGCCCTTCGTTGCTGTCAAAGTGTGTATCAGACAAAGAAAGGACATAAACTTAGGTCTTTCACACCCTGAAGAGGTGCCCTCAGCACTAGATGAGGGGAGGATCCTCTCTTGTGTAGTTTTGTTGACTCATGTCCCATACCTAACTTCGTACACTGCTTTTTCTAAAATGCTCAGGAAGATGAACACAACACACAACTTACACACATCTCTTTTTCTCTTCGATTTCACTTAAAACTCAAGCAAGGTTTGGTTGTGAGCTACTGCATGCATGTTCACACACACGGAGATTATTTTTTTCATTCTGCTGTTGGGAAGAAAAACAAATGATTAAGACAGCTGTTGTACAGATTATTTCTATAGCTGGTCAACCTGTGGTTTCTGCAAAGCATGTGAAGTAATTGCAGCTGAGGCAACTAAAGGCCCTGAATGGCCAACACCTGAAGAAGACACTCCAGGTATCATTGTCATGAATTCTTTACCAGACTAAACCTGAGTGAAGTTCATAACCCGAGAGGGTTCCTCCTAGTCTCCATGGCCTTATGTTTCTAATAAACTGGGTGAAACACATGGACAGGAATGGTATCCGTAGATGAGTTAATCCACTGGTGGTCAAAGGCAAAGTGAGAGCCTTATGAGGGTATCTCTCTAAAGGTCTCACCTTGTCCTCGCTGAGACCTCACAGTGACAAGCACAAATTCCCTTGTGATGGCTGTGACTGGAACAAAACAATCAGCCTTCCCTGCCCGCCCCTGGCCCAGCATTCAATGAACCAGAGGCAGCAGCTCACTGGGGCACCTGCGATCTGTGATAGTCAACCATAAATTCTTGATCTGCCTCATAAAAACCTACCAACAGTGCTGCCCCATGGAGTGATTGCTGAAGTCAGCCAGTGCCATCAGCATTAGTGTCTGCAGCAGCACAGTTTTGGGGAACTGCTGCAGTTTTCAGTGCGGTTGAGTGAGTGACGTGTGCTAACGCTACTCTCTCCTGAACTCCAGATGAGCACTTGCAGATAAAATCCCATTCAGTGCCAGGGTGCTGAGCATCTCTGCTCCTGCAGATTTGGCTGCTGGTGCATTCTCCCATTTGGTCTCTGCCTCGTCCCTCTGTGTCCAGCTGTGGAGCACCTTGTGTGCTTCCAGTTGATATGGGGAGCAGAGAGACCAGTGGTCATCTCATGCTACCCCACACACCCCACCTGTGCTGTTGTATGGCTTTCCTGTCCCAGTTCCAGCAGCCATGGTGTTTGGATCCTCTTCTACATCTTGCATTTCTTCAGTGATGACTCCAAGGGCACCATAAAGTAGATCCAGAGGTCCCTGAGTGTTACCCCATAACACCCCTTGCTTTGTCATGTATGTGGCATTTGTATATTCCTAGGTTTTGACCACATCATACTTTGTGTCTCCTTCAAGATAAGCTGCAAATCACCTAGCGCACCAAACGTTGTTCCTGTTTTATAACATCTTCCAACGGGAAAAAAAGCCAGCTCAAGCCTGTCCAGATTTTTTTTTGTCCTTGTGGGAAAAGTAAACTCATCTGAATCCTGTTCTGGGTACCTGAGGTCCAGATTTAAATGTGGATCCTGCCTGATCGTGCTCAACAGTGCAATGGCTTATATCCATCAGTCAAAACCCAGTACTCTTAGTCAGTAAAAGCGAACAGTCATGCTTAAAAGAAAAAAAAAAAAAAAGGCCTACCTAATAACCACACTAATATATTGGTTCAGCACAAGGCTTTCAGAAAAGAGTACACAAAAGAATTATAGAAATGGGGGCTTATTTTTCGGGAAGGTGGAAAAAGTCAAGGGAAAAAATACATGATGTCATAAACTTGAATAAAAGCATAATATTTACAGGGAATAGAATTTAAAATAGTGCTGTCTTAACAGCAATGTCAGAACACACCAACCACTCCTCTTGATTAATTATGCATTGTATCTATTTTTTCAGTGTGTATATATGTATCCATGGACCATACCGTGGGTGACAAAAAAAAGAAGTCTAAACCAAATAGTTTCTTAATTAATTCCACTCACTAATGATGTATTACTGGAAAAAAGAAATAGACTCATCAGCCTTTTCACTCATCACTTGAACAATCTCTCCGTATTAGGTAAGGTCTGAAGAAAGAAACAATCCATTTGCTGAACTCCAATAGACAAACACAGAACTGCTGTGACTCTGAGAAGAGTTGAATTCCCTGTGAAAGACCATTACATCCTGGTGTCCATGCATATAGATAAGATGACGGAAGGTAAAAGTAACTCCTCTTTCCCAGCAGCAGAGGTGCACAAAAATACATCTTAGAGATCTCATCTGCAACAAGGATACCTATCATCTGGTGCTGTTAGCATGAAGAGCGCTAGAGGTAACTATACTTAATAGTGCCAGATGAAAAGGCATAAGAAAGGCCAAACCATATTCATTACTGCTTCAGAAACTGCTTTTAGGCCCATTTCAAAACACAGCTCTGATGGTATCTTCCAAAATTATCTAAAACTCAGTCTGTTCTTATTTAAACTTCCATAATGGTGTTCTGCACCATAACTTCCATAATTGTTGTCTCTAGAGGGTAATTTTCCAAGGCTCCAAGACAGGAGCTGTGCAAACAATTGATTTTTTCAGCTCTTCAGCTAACCTGAAAAATTCAGAGTGAAACAAGTTGCAGTCTCTGTCAAATAGCAACTTTTTTTATTTTTTCCTCATTTAAACAATAGACAAAATAATTGCAGAGCAAAATCTGTTTCAGGATTCAAACTTTGCAATGTTTTCCTTTGGTTTGGGGATTTTAATTTGTTGAGAAACCTTTAAGATTGAATTTTTAATGTTTTCATCTATCTCTTTGCCTTCTGGCAATGAAACTACTTGCTGAATTTTACTCCTATGTCCAAGTAACTGTGTCCCTGTTTATCCCTTTGTCCTAGCTGCATTTTCAGGGTAGAGAAATGCTTCCTTCCCCTCCCTGTACCAAGGTGCCTGTCCTCTTCAGGGTCGCCAGAAGCCCATCACACAAGGCAGTGATCCTCTCAGTTGTATGAATCTAATCCAGATCTTTTCATCCTCTAAGCAAGTATCTCCTAAGCACCGCTTGGGAGAGGGAGGATGCCTTTTGTCCGTAGCTACTGAGAGCACTGAGCTAGAACAATTAGGCGTGTGATGTCTTTATAGCACCCTTCACCTAAATAAGGGACAGTCTTGGGTACAGCTGGATGAGAAAGATGTTTTCTGGTGAGTTAGGACCTTGTCTCTGGGTTAGCTTAGCAAACAGGTTGAAAATGTGCCTGAATCAGACCAGTATCAGCAACAGCACTTGGAGGGTGGATGAGGAACCAGAAGACTGGAAAAGGACATATGTGGGGCCTGTTTTGAAGAAGAAGGCCAGAGGAACTGAAGAATTTAAAAAAAAAAAAAAAAAAGTTTAATTCAATTGTTGGAACAAGAAAAAAATGAAACTGTAAACTTCTAAGGAAAGACTGAGTAACTGTCAATGTAGATTAGAATGATAAAATGTCCTGAGATGGAAGTGACCCACATGGATGATCAAGTCTAGCACTTGTTCCTGCATATGACAACCCCCACAATTCACACTGAAACCAGTGTAGCTGAAGAACTAAGGAAACATTGGTGTAACACTGGCTGGACAACTTTTCTAGTCTCTAAATAAACGAAATGTCGGTGTTTTGTTCTCAAAAAGGAAGAGGTTCCTTGAAGACTTTAATGAAGTCTGCAATAACCTCAGTGCTGTTTCTCTTACGTGGTTTTGTCTGTTACATGGATGGTAGAGGAGGGAGTAGATATTAAGTTGACCTATAAAATAAATTGTGAGAGATTGTGAGACAGGCTCGGACTTCAAAATAAATTTGACAAATTGGAAAAGTGGCCTGTGAAAAAAAGACGATGTAATTTAGTAAGGATAAGTGCAAGATATTATACAGGCAGAAATGCTTAGGTAAATACAGAATGGGGGATAACTGGGTTGGTCAAGGGAGTGATGATGTTTTACATCATCTCTGGATGTGAACTTTTAATGACAGTGATCTCACGGAAAAGTCACATACACAGATGTGAGTATGCAAGGGGTGAGCAGGAGGAATTGATACTAGTCGTTATGATTCTATTAGATTAAAAGTCTGTAATTCCAAGAGTAAGATGCTGACACTTCAGCTGTATTGCAGACGGACCAATTTTCAGCACTGATATCGCAATATAGCAGGAAACGCTGCAACTGTTGGACTGACAGAGGTGGTGGTTATTTTGATGCCTTCAGATTTCCATGGGGAATGAAATGTCATCACATTAATTTTGTGGATTTTTGCTTTCCACCCTATTCAAGCCAAGTGAAAAGGAAGCTTGCCAGCTGCCAGCATGCAGGGGAACCTGCAGTCTGGACTGCTGCAAAGTTTATTTCCCTGCCCCATGGCTGTGAAAGAGATCAACCCAGCAGCAGTGACTCCATCCTCACTGGTGTCTGTGGGAGCATGGAGGTCAGGTGTGGAGCTCTCCCTCTGCCCTGCAGCTGGCTGGAGAGGCCTGTCAGTGGAGAAGCAGAGCAGACAACTGTATTTGTAACATCTTGAACCAGATGAATTTAACTGCAACTGCTGTGATATACTATTACAGACCCTCCACGAGAGGGAGACCCCTTCACCGGGGCAGTAGGCAGTATTACACCTTTCAAAATATAGCTCCACACACTGGCTTTTCCCTCACTTCACTCAGCAGTAACCTTCACCTTGCAAAACCCATCTGCCTACATTGCAGCTGCAGTGTCAGAATGGATGTCACCATTTGTCACCAGATGTCCGCCACCCTAAGCAACTGGCTACATTGACTAGACACAAAGCCAGATCTGATGGCTGCTTTAAGTTGCTCTCTGAAATTCTTGGTGTCCAGTGCTAGCATAGCTTGTCCTTATGCAGAAATGCTTCCTGAATAATTTGCTGAAAGATACATACCCAACGTGGGGAATATTGCAATCTAAATTGAAAACATGAAACAAGTAGAAACTCCTGAGAGCAACAGACTTCATTTACTGACAATGGACTACATGATAAAATATATCAGCAGTAATGAAAAGCAAGGAATGCAAAGAAAGAGATAACTAGTTAAAGGTACTGGTGAGAAAATGGCAAAGGAAGTTGTGCTGCATAGTACCTGTGGCAAGAGATTCCAATGCTATCTAGGAGTTCTAGGAAAAAGTGGCACATGTTAAATAATGTGCAACAGGTTGATGAAATGGAAAAACTCCATAACATTTAGATATCTGCCAGTCTTTTGAAGACTTTCTCAGTATCTTTCCCCTTACTCTGACCTGTTACTGTTTGTTGATGCTCTCCACTACAAGGGTGTCAAGGTTTAAAGCAAAGTGACAATAACAAAACCAGGACATTGGGCACATGTGGGATGCCCAGGGGTGCACACTGGATAATTTCCAGAGGAAGAATTCACTCATCTTTTCTCACCCTTGCTGAAAAGGCTGGGGAAAATGACCTTGTGGAAAGACTGGTAACACAGTAAAGTTTCCAGTGCTGTAAAAAAACCTATATAAAGTATATCTCAAGACTGAAAGTTGCTGGATCAATGCAGTCCTAGGTGGACGGGCAGCTAGAATTGCAGGCTGTTATCCCTGGGACTTCTGCCAGGCCACACTGGGGTAGACAGAGGGTTTTCTGCAGCTGTACAGCAGAAATTACTCTCAATTTAGGGACTCTACATACTTAGTTAAATGATGACAGGTCTGGAAATAACAGTTAAATCATGAATAGAAAAGGAAGTTTGCTGGTGGTAGCAAGTAGTGTTTGGAAAGGAACGGGTGTGTAGAAGTGAAATTTTTTAGAAACACCTTCCAAATGCTGCAGGTTTTGCATTTCTGTTGTGTGAGAGACCACCTATCTCTGCTAGTATTTGACCTCATCCAGCAAAGACTGGATGCTGTGCTCCCTAAAGCTGGGTGAGGCAGAAGGAGCCATTGCTAGAAGTTTCTTCAGGTGCTGCATTCGGAGTCTTGATAAAATCGGTGCAAGCCTGACAATCTGGAGTTCAGCAGGGGCTGTGAGGTGGGAGCCTGGCAGTGCTCCCACTAATTAAAACAGTCAGTAATTTTCAGCAGAACTTGCTGCCATTGAAGTTCTGCACACAGCCTCCCTCTTCCCTTCTCTGCAGGCACAGAGACACCGGGTGTCTTTGGTAAGGCAGTGCTCTTCCTTTTCACCTTCATTTCACTTGGGAGAGCTGTGTGTAGAAGGTGAGGACTTTTTCAAGCTGCTGCTCCTCTCTGTGTTTTCAGAGGAAGGAAAAAGTTGTTTGGTGGTGCTGCCTGACAGCTGCTTCCTCCCGAGAAGAATGCACAGAAAGCACTGCTCAGAAAGGCAGCTCACACTGAAAGTAGAGTTTTAATGCAAACACAAAAGGTTAAACACACCTTGATGCTCTTCTTGAAACTTGAGTGTTAGGGGGACTGATGGGATCCACCCACTAAAACAGGCAAATCAGCATTTTGCAACTCAGCCACATACTATTCTTGGCTGATAAGTGATTTTGGAACTTCAGTCACAGAAACGAAAACCAGAATGAAGTTCAGGCTTTAGCCCACAGCAGGGCTCTCACTTTACTGGAGACAGGCTTACGTCCTCAGAGGAATATGATAAAGGAAATAAAGACATGCAGAATCACAGAATCGTGGAATAATAAAACTGTTTGGCTTGGAAGGGACCATTAAATGTCATGTGGTCCAACCCACTGCAATGAGCAGGGACAACTTCAACTAGATCAGGTTGCTCAGAGCCCTGTCCAGCCTGGCCTGGAATGTCTCAAGGGATGGGGCATCTACCACCCCTCCGGGCAACTCATGCCAGTGTTTCACCACCTTCGCTGTAAAAAATTTCTTCCTTATATCTAGTCTAAATCTCCCCTCCTTCAGTTTAAAATTATTATCTCTTATCCTATCACAACAGGCCCTGCTAAAAAGTCTGTCCCCATCTTTCTTATAGGCCCCTTTTAAGTACTGAAAGGCCGCAATAAGGTCTCCCTGGAGCCTTCTCTTCTCCAAGCTGAACAATCCCAATTCTCTCAGCCTGTCCTCACAGCAGAGCTGTTCCAGCCCTCTGATCATTTTTGTCGTCTCCTCTGGACCCTGTCTAACAGGTCCATGTCTTTCCTGTACTGAGGGCTCCAGAGCTGGACACAGGACTCCAGGTGGGGTCTCACCAGAGTGGAATAGAGGGGCAGAATCACCACCTTTCTTGACCTGCTGCCCACACTCCTTTTGAGGCAGCCCGAGATACAATTTGCCTTCTGGGCTGCAGGCACACGTTGTCAGGTTGTGTCTGGTTTTTCATCCACCAGTACCCCCAAGTCCTTCTCACAAGGCTGCTCTCAATCTCTTCATCCCACAGCCTGTATTGTATACCAGGAGTTGCCCTGACCCAAGTGCAGGATCTTGTACTTGACTGTGTTGAACGTCATGAGGTTTACATGGGCCCATTTTTTGAGCTTGTAAGTTGATGTAAGCTGATGCATGCTCTTATTTGTAAGGTGATTTTTTTCTATTTTTTTAAGTGGATATTTAAAAGAAATTAGCAGCTACCCAGCACCACAGTCAATGAGGTTGCATGCTCACTGACTACAGAAATATGTTGCCACCCCAGTGACAAAAGCAGCTGAGCCATGAAATAAAGGACCACACAAAGACTAAGCGAAATGGGCAGAATGGTTGTTGCAGAGAATTTAGCTGCGCTACGACAGGGTGAGGTATGTGAAACAGAGCAAATAGAGCTAGAGGATATTTTTGTGGGACTATTATTTTTAATGAAATGCACAATATCCAGTGACAAGGAAGGAAGTCGCACTTCAGTGCAGCAGAAGATGATTCAGACAGTAACAAAGGTCAGATGAAGAGAACCTGGGAAAAGCTATTAAGACAGATACCTATGTAATGCCTTTTATCAAGTTCTTGGTTGGCTCTGAGGAGAAAAAGAAGAAAAAGGAGCACCTCGTTTTGGAGTAGGTGGTTTGAAAGGTTACCTAGACAAGTCTAACTCTGAAGGTGATGGTTAGGAGGAAAATAATATTACTAGCTGTAATATTTAAGTTTTTAATGAGTACAGGGCAAGTTCACCTTAATGACTATATCTGATCAAGGTAGTGAGTCTAGATCTAGACAGAGTTCACCCCAGCCAGCTAAGGTGCCTAAACCACAATTTGTCCGGACAACATTAGGGTTTTAAGACTGTTTAATAGCAGTGAGACACAGTGACCGTAGGCACAGAGACCACAGTGACCACAGGCACTTGTGGATTGGACCTCCAAAGATGTGCCCCTGGCACACCCCAGAGTTGTCCTTTGTGGGGAAGTCAGAAATAGTGCCCAAAAATGAGCACGTGGATCTTTAACAAGTGATTTCTTGCCAGCACTGAGAGCGATGTTCCTGCATCTGCCACACAAGCGTAAGAAAAATAGTCCATAAAAGCATGACGTATGAAGATCAAATTAAATGAAGGAAATGCAGTGTACATGTAGTGTCTATTGTAATCGTGCTCCAAGGCCTGGTGTCAGTTAATTTCATACAAATCTTTCAGTCAACAGTACCATCAAAACCTATGGCACAGAATAAATGCCACTTCTAAAATGTTTTTTGTTGTTGTTGGCTTCCTTATCTTTCCAAGCCTGAAATTCTGTATTTTATGTAGTGTCTGTACTGTCACTTCAAAATTTCTTTGTCCTCCTTCAATTTTTTGAATGCAATAGGAAATTTGGCTGCTTTGTCAAGATATGTCTACTCTATCTTATTCCAGCTGTCAGGTGAAGGTTGTCCAGCTCTATCAGATGTTTCAGAAAATGGATGGCTCTGTCTCCTGGAAAGTATGAGGGGCAGCTGTAACATTAGAATTTGTGGTGAATGACAATGCCAGCATTTGATGTTAATCTATTGCATGGACATGCCTATAAAAAAACTGAGCATTTTTTTTCTCTAGAAAGGGAAACTGGAGACACAGGAATTGTTAAGGAATAAATTATTTAGAGGCCCTAAGATCTTAGGGCCCACTTTTTGCAATAGCAAATTACACCCATAGTTTTGCATCTGCAGATTGAAATATTAGTTGTAAAACTAAGTGGTGTTTTCTCTCATTGTATTAATCACCTTGTAAGGATGTTACCAGCCACACAAATCCCCCAAACGTTGCTGTAGCTGGGGTGTATGAGCAAATTTGAGGTGCAAAGAAAAATAAAACCAGGCTATCCTCTTTGGGATCTCTCTGCAGTTATTGCTATTTAAAGGAATATGTAACAGATGCCAGGTCAGGATGATTTGGTTCTGGCAATGTGAATATCAGTGACTACTACTGTAGTAATTCAGTGCTGAATAAAGGCCGCTAGGCAGACTTCACGTTTCTGAGCTCCAAACTTGCCATCTCTGGAGGAATCACATTTTCACAGAATGTTTTTATGTATTGTAAATTAAGCAGATGGAAAAGTCCACATCAGAGTAGAGGAGATCTCTGATATAAGAACTTTCTGGTACTATAGTAAACTTGCCCAACATTTCTGTTTCTAAGGGTAGCATCCACATAGAGTAGACATTCTGAAGTTCCACTGTAATCAGTGGGAAAGAAGTAGACTAGCTTAGGCTGCCAATCACGTCATCTTTTCAAAGACATCTACAAGGAATCGTAGAAAACCCACCTATAAAATACTGCTGATGGCTATGAAGGCAATTTAGCATGACTAGCTCAGACACAGACATGACAGGTTATGAGAGTAGAGTTACTCTGACTGACACTCGCAGGAAAAGACTCAACAGCTCTGTGGACTTCACACCAGATAATTTGTCCAGATTTTCCCAGCATTCAAGATCAGAGGTATCTGATGAGCTGTAAATTAACCATCAAAAATAAAATAAGGTTTAGGTTCAGGATTAGAATAGTGTATAGATTCAGTGTTGAAGAATAAAATAGGCACCTGGAGAGATACATCTTTTGAGTCATTGATGAAGTGAGGAGAAGATGGTGGATGAGGATGGCAATGAGAGTGAAATGGGTTGAATGGAAAAGTTAAACGTGGTCTTGACCACCTCCTTACTGTGGATGTTAGCAGTGGGACTTCAAATTTAGTACACAAGCAACACAAGCACACCAAGGAACAGAATTATCTCTAAAGCTCAGAACACAAAGTTGCACTTTTCCGAACTTCAGTTTTTATTTAGGGTGATCTCCCTGAATTAGCATAAGAGATTCTTGGCTCCACCAACAGCATCCGATCTCCTGACCCAGGGCTAAACAGAATAAATAAGCTTTTGCAGTAGCCACATCACGTACAGTTTGAATTGTCATCCTTCAGTCCATTTGCTACTCCAGCAAATTAAAAGTCTCACAGTTTCTCCAGAAAGACTGCATTCTGATTCAGCATGCTTGTCACGGAGGCAGGAACTCAGCCCTGCATGCCAAGGAGCAATCTAGTTCTATTAAATAAATGCGTTTATAATTCTGAATTATTCTGGTTGTACCAGGTGCTCCTCTTCACTATTTCATACAGTGTCCTGAGTCTCTTATCCCAGCATCTCTTGTTTATCTTTTTTTTTTTTTCACATCCTACGCATTATTAAAGATTTTCATGATGCATAAATCTCACATCTGTCCCTACAAGCACCAAATAATTGTTTGACTTATTAGATGAATGTGGCATATCAGATAACACCCTGGAATATAGTTTTGTATAATTTGTTGAGGGCATTCACGTCAATACTGAAGAACAGCTTGAAACAACTTGCTGAAGCACATTTTTAAGGCTTTCCTGAACCATGGTCACATTTATCAATCTCCAAGTAATTATTTTAAAACATAAATAAATAAAGCCTTCAGAAATAAAGTGTTCCTGGGGAGGAAGAGTCCCAAGAAGAGGAGAATGTGGTAGAAGTTGACGTGTCTCAAAGAGGTTGTCTTTTCAAATCTACCTGTGCTTTTTAATACATATAATCACACTGCTGGTTTCGGAAATTGCACATACTTTTATTTTAAAAGCTTTCAATGCACCTTTGACCTGTAAAAAATTAGAACAACCATACAGTTGTGTTCAGGGAGGCATTTTCTGGTTCTGAGTTTCAGGCTTTGCTTGCATAACGTTGCTTTCTTGATTTGTTCCCCTTGTCTGTATGGATGGTTTCATTCATCTTGTTCTGTAAGACGTAAGACACATGATGTGTCTCCCTGCTGAACTGGCTCCCCTTTCTCTAACCAGTCACATCACTTTTGTTTACTGTCACTGCACTAGCAAATGAAAGCTCTGAGCAATCTCAGAAATTTTTCTTCAGTGTTTTGCAGGCATGAGGAGACAGTGGGAATAGCAGAGACATTAATGTTATGGCCAAAGGACTGCTTTCTACCTTTTTGAGTTTCTGCTCCCAGCAATGACTCACCGAGAACCCCCATGCCTCTTCCTGTTAAACACAAATGGGTCACAAAGTCAACAACAGCACCATAATATTCTGGTTTATATTGGGTAAGTAGGATGTGGAATATGGACAATGAAATTTAGGACAGGCAAACAAGAAACAGGTTGGTGAAAAAACAAAACAAACAGAACAACAACAACAAAACAAAGAACTGAAACGCCTGCACAAGGAAAAATATAGCTATAGTTATGCAGTCAGAAAAGAAATGCTGCTAGAAAAGCAAGCTTATGCCCCATAAGGGTCCCAGAACAAGCTCAAAGAATTTATTTCTGTTTCTTAAGACCTGCAAATCCTGCTTGGGGACAAAGAGAGGTGCTAGGCTATGAACCAGGCATGATCAGTAGATCATTTAATTGTCAGTAGACATTTAATAGACAGTAGACATTTAATAGTCAGAACAGTTGTGCTCCAGATACCCAGCCCCTGAGCCAGAAAACAGGGATGGGGAGCAGAATGAAGCCCCAATAATCCAAGGGAAAATGGTTAGTGACTTGCTACACCACTTGGACACCCACAAGTCTGTGGGCCCATATGGAATACACCCAAGGGTACTGAGGGATCTGGTGGAGATGATCACTGAGCCACTTCCATTATCTATCAGCAATCTTGGCTAACTGGGGAGGTCCCAGTCGACTGGAAGCTGGCTAACATGACACCCACCTACAAGAAGGGCCAGAAGGATGATCCGGGGAACTACAGGCCTGTCAGTCTGACCTTGGTGCCAGGGAGGGTCACAGAGCAGATGATCTTGAGTAACATCACACAGCACTTACAAGAGAACCATATAATCAGGCCCAGTCAACACGGGTTTATAAAAGGCAGGTCCTGTTTGACCAGCCTGATCTCCTTTTGTGACAAGGTGACCCACCTAGTAGGTGAGGGAAAGGCTGCGGATGTTGTGTACTTAGACTTCAGTAAGGCCTTTGTCACCGTATCCCACAGCATTCTCCTGGAGAAGCTGGCAGCTCATGGCCTGGATGGATGTACTCTGCAATAGATAAAGAACTAGCTGGATGGCCGGACCCAAAGAGTTGTGGTGAACGGAGCCAAATCCAGTTGGTGACTGGTCACGAGTGGTGTTCCCCGGGGCCCGGGGCTCAGTACTGGGGCCAGTTCTGTTTAATTTCTTTATCAGTGATGTGGATGAAGGGACTGAGTGCATCCTCAGTAAGTTTGCAGATGACACCAAATTGGGTGGGAGTCTTGATCTGCTGGAGGGTAGGGAGGCCACAGAGGGGGATCTGTACCAGCTGGATCATTGGGCTGAGACCAACTGTATGAGGTTTAACAAGTCCAAGTGCCGGGTCATGCACTTGGGGCACAACAACCCCAGGCAGTGCTACAGGCTCGGGGAAGAGTGGTTGGAAAGCTGCCTGACAGAAAAGGACCGGGGGGTGTTGATTGACAGCCAGCTGAACATGGGCTAGCAGTGTGCCCAGGTGGCCAAAAAGGCCAAGAGCATCCTGGCTTGTATCAGGAATAATGTGGCCAGCAGGACTAGGGAAGTGATTGTGCCACTGTACTTGGTGCTGGTGAGGCCCCACCTTGAATACTGTGTTCAGTTTTGGGCCCCTTATCATGAGAAGGACATTGAAATACTAGAGAGAGTGCAGAGGAGGGTAACGAAGCTAGTGAGGGGTCTGGAGCACAAGTCTGATGAGGAGCGGCTGAGGGCACTGGGGCTGTTCTGCCTGGAGAAAAGGAGGCTGAGGGGAGACCTGATCGCTGTCTACAACTGCCTGAAAGGAGGTTGTAGCATGGATGGTGCTGGTCTTAGGGACATGGTTTAGTGCTAGAGTTAAGTTATGGTTGGACTTGATGATCCTGAGGGTCTCTGTGAACTGGAATGATTCTACAATTCTATGATCATGATGGACCTTTTTTGTGGCCTTCAATAAGACTCTCATCATCTTTGTGAACGGTACCAAAATAAAAGTGAGCCTGCCATGAGAAGCGAGCATGGTGACACTCCTCAGGCTGCTGTGTTCAAACCCCACAAAGTGAATCTGAAGATTTTAAAGCTTTTTTGGGGGATGGGGGTTTACCTCAGCTCCAGTGCACTGGCTTCGACTTCTCTGGCACGTTTACAATCAGTCAAGGCTCGTGCCTTAGACAGCCTTTAACTCCATTCTTGGGTCCCACTGGCTTATCAGTGGGTAAGGGTGCTCACTGGTCAAAGCACTGCTTACTGGTGACTTACTGGTCAAAGCACAGAGCACTAAAAGGTTTTCTGCTCCATCATTCTGTATTTTAGGTCGTAAAATATATCTGCAGATGGGGATTTGAGGTTTGTTTGGCTGCTGCTAGGCTGTTTGCTGAGAGGACCCTGCAGGATGATTCTCAAAATGTGAATTAATTGGAAGGATACAAAGTACTACCATGATTTTAAATCAAAACAGTCAGATCCTGTTGTGGCTTACTGATAAAAGACAGCTGAAGGAGGACAGGGAAAAGGTCAAGACAGAGAAAAGGGCAATCATTGCTTAGGTATCAAGAAAGCGTGCGGGGGCAGTGCTTGTGTTACTGTGGCTTGGAGAAACTGAAGCAGCAAGGGGGCTAATCAGCCAAGCTCATTAACAGAGGGAAACAGAGGGACAGGGAGTGTACCTGCTGCTAGGAAAGACTTCAGAGAGAAGAATCTAGAAAGCCTGGAAAATGTCATGGTGCTACCGCTGCCATCAGCTCACTCCCTGCCCACCTGCAGCTGTGAGGAAACTGTCCGGGGAAGGATCCCTATGCTGGAGACATCTGCTGAAGCCCTGGGCTTTGTTTGCTAAGACCATGGCCAGTGCAGTCCCACTGGAGGAAGATGTGCAGGGTGTGCATTGTGGTGCAAAAGACTGGTGTGCTCCTCTGTGCAGTGGCAGGGGAAGCTGGTCCAGGTGTGGATAAAGGACACTGGGACTGAATTCAGAAGGAGCTTACTGAGATGCTTCGTGAGTTTGAGGTGGAAGGGTTGCCAGAAATGTTGGGTGGTGATGTCCCCTATCTGGTTAGGCCATGAGCAGCCGTGGAAGCAGAATGATATGACCTGAAGGCTGAAAAAGAAGAGGCAAAGATTATTTTGCAAAGGTATCCTTGTGACCTGAGTGATCGCTCTGGGAGGCAGTAAGAGGACTGCCCAAGCTCAGTGTGGGGTGCTGCTCAATAAATAATGTTTCATCAGGGTACAGCTGGGGTGAATGAAAAAACTCCAACAGAAGAGCAGAAGATGGCCAAAAAAAATCTTCAGATTAGTTCTGGATCTGGGTAGAAACACAAGGAAGTCCAGAACCTTAAAAAAATAGGAGTCCATTGCTACGGTTAAATCTAAAACTGGTGAAGTGCTAAACATTAGGCATATTTCACTAAGACCGTGAGTAATAAACAATATATGTTTTAGCATATAGTAATGCGCTTGACTGGTGGATAGGACCCTGGATGTGCGAGGAGGGCTGTCTGTGGAATAAAACCCCAGCCTGGAGCACTGGTGTGGACAGGTATTGCTTCTTCAGGAAGGACTTGCATGGGAAATGGAACGAGAAATTGTTGCAGTGAACATCATGAGTGAAAACCTATGGAGAAAACCAGGTTTGCTGAAGAACACAGCAGATGAATTCTATTCCTTTTTCACTGAGCTCTTGCCTTCATTTCAGGCCTTTTATAAATGCCTCATCAGGTTGCTTACCCTCATATGGCACAAGTGACATTTTGTGAGGTGTTTGGCAGTGTCTGCTAGATTAGAAAACATATTTGAACTGTGATAAGAAGTGACAAGAAAATAGGCAAGATTTCATTTACATTGTTTTAGACATAAGCCATTTTTTATTAAATGGGTGAGAAAAACAACAGAAGAGGATGATCAGCCTGACTTGAAGTTCTGTACGATATTTTATAAATGAAAACACAGTTAATTCATGTTATAACCTACAGGGACTGATGACAAGCCTCATGAGGGAATCAATACAGATAGTGGTTTTAATGAGGTTTTTGCAATAAAATAATGATTCTTCGGTGAAATAGGTGGTGTGTGGGGCGTAGAAGAATGTGTCATAAAGAACAATAGAAAAGCAAAAGTAGAACACACTGTACTGGACTCAGAGAGTGAATAGCTCTAAACATATTGTTCCTTAATTTATATTACTGGGTAATGGGTGGTTGGGTCAAAAATATCTTTCCTATTTCTTTACTTCCTTTCAGGCCCCTGACCAGAGCTGAATGAATCAGAGCGTCGGTGGGTATGCTATAAGGCCGTTTGTTCCCTTATGGGTGCGTGCAGAGAAGCAGAGGGTCTCACCGAGCAGGGTCTTCCCTGCAGGAACTCCTCTGGTGGATGTCTTTGCCCTGTGGAGCCCCATGACACATGGCAGTCAGCCAAAGGATGAAGATGAGAAATGGGCTCCTCTGATTCCTGTTACAGCCACTAGTGACAGACTGTGGATGTTCTTATTAAGACTGTAACCAGCCATCTGGTGGGAGCTATCTGTATTAGGACCTGGGACAGCCATTTCTAATTTTCTTGATTATTTCCTGAAAAGATACAGCTGGAAGCATGCGGGGAGAGGGTCTGTTTCTCCAGGATTCCTCCTCCTATGCTGGTCAAAAGAGTGTGAGAATGAGAAACATGAGGAACAATGGACATGTTTTCTGGTTGTGACTTATAGTGATACTGCTGATACAGTGCACATAATTCTCATCTCTTTGACCCCTGTAGTAAAAACTGCTCTAGAGGTTGAACCCTGCTGAACTCCAGTCAAAGTTTATTATGACCCTTACAAGATCTACTTTGATTTAAATGTTTATGCTTGTGTGGAAAATATAAATTAGAAACTTAAAGGAAAATCAATAGATTTTAATATATAGGGTAGGAGAAGCTGGGCAAAAGGGAAAGAGAATAAGATAAATTTGGACCTTTTGCTGTATATCAGCCAGATGCAAAAAGGACCCAATGTCTATTGAAGATTTTGATTTCAGTAGATATTGGCTCAGGCCTAGAAACACAGTTTAATACTGAAGAAATGTAGCACGAAAGCTCACTAGAAGTCTTTGACATTCTCAAGAGCTGTCGAACACCTGAAGGGTGATTTTCAGGTTGGTTGGCAATATTATACATCATATTTTTTAAAGACCTGACATTGTGCCCAACAAAGGCACAGCTCTTCTTTTCTTGGGTTAATGAATGTGCACAGCTGTCCTGAGCACAGCCGGGTTTCCCATTTCACATGCACATTCAAGATGTTAAAGATGGTCCCTTCCTGCTAGAGGAGAAAATTCATGTCTTTCACAAGGTCTTCTGAAAAGGTGGAGAGAGATAGAACAGCTCATGCTAAACAGATAACAGCCTCGTGGCTACAGGATCTCCAAGACTGTAGGCAAAGGTAGCTGAATTTTGCTGTGCTTTCATGAGTAGCAAATGAAGCTGTACTCCACTTTCCAAGTAAGTGCTGACCCACTGGTTTATTTGTTCTTCTCAGGAGGAAGCAAATTTGTCCGTTCTGCCCATCTTATTCACTATGCTGCTTCTCACAAAAAACAAATAATAAAAAGGACAACAACAGTCTCCCCTTCCCATATTGCTAGGAGAGAAGGATTGCTTAGCTGGCTCTGTAATCCAGCAGACAGGAGACTTGCCTAGCCTGTGGGAAATACAGATTCATTTTTCTCTCTCATCTGCTACTGAGTTTGTTATACAAACTGTTAAAGACATTCCACCTGGGATAGCAGTGGGTTTTTCTTCTCAGAAACAATAGAATGAAACAGAGGTAATATTTTGTTGAAATTACATTTTTAAGTCCTTATGCCATTCAGCTCCCTTTTCTCCCATACAGTCCCCTGTCTTCTTCAGCAGATATAAACAAATAATCCATATTGTGTCAGAATAACTGGAGTCAAAGGTGTAGACTAAACTCAGCAAAACTGCAGCCCGGTAAAACTGAAATATTTTGTCTTCTGTTTATGTGTGTTCTTGATGTTTGTGTGCTTATTTTTACATTAGTACAACAAAAGTGTGCAGTTTCAGGGCAAAAAGGGTTTTAGTGGAAAGGGTAGGTCTTACACCATTGTCCAAATTCGAAGATACAGTTAAAAATCTTGTTTGTCGCCATCAGAAACATAAATGTCTCAAAAGAAATCAGAATTTAAAATAATGTGGAGGGTTTAAGTCCTGTCATTTGTAAAAAACTTGTAAAATTCACTTGTTCTGAGTTTTTCACCAGCTCTTCATTCTTCATACATGACTCACAGAGAACTTAATGCTGTCTTGAGAGGAACATGTTGAATTTCGGGAGTTGAAATATCCACGCCTTAAAATAGCATAGAGCATTTTTTTCCTCCAGACTCCCCAGAATTGGCACTAGACAGCTATTTTTATGCCACCACATTTGCCAGCTCATTGTCCACTTTCTCAACCAGTTTGTTGGTATTCTCAGAAACCCCTGACACCAGCTGAATAGGGAGGTCTGAATTACCCCAAACCTTCAGTGCCCTTTTGGTAGACTGTCACTTTCCTAGCATGAGTGTCTAGGGTTTCTGTGCCCCGGGAGCAGGGACTTTCCTGCTGTTTCTGACAGGCAGTGGAGAGCTCTGACCACTCTCCCCTTTGCAGAACTTCATGCTTTATTTAGAAGACAGTATTTTAACTGGTACATTTGCTTGAGAAGTCAGTGTGATGAGCATAAGCTCAAAACACATTTTCCTCAGCTGCTTATATCTTCTTCTGCTTCGCCCAGACAACGTGAAATCATGTGGTGGGAGTGACCCCTCTTGATATTTTGAGAAATCAGTCGTAGGTTACCAGCATTTGCCAACTACTTGGCAACTATGAGCTGTTTGGCCTAGTGCACAGACTGGATTGCCATTGGAATTAGGATTAACCATATAAAGATTCCGAGCAATCATCTAGCAGTGTGTGTCTTGAGAGCTTCAGAGTGAGACTTCCTTGTGAAGGATGACTAAGTATGTGAAAAGCAGATGGAAAAGCTCATTATTGTTCCAGAAGATAGGATCCCACACAGTTTATGCTATGCAAGGATGAGGAGCTTGATGGAGCAGCCAGCTGTGAATATGGAGCTGGAATATGTCATTCAGAAAAGTAAGGACTGGATTGAATTAAAAGAGCTGATAAAGGCATCACCTTCTCATCTCCTTCCAGCTTCCAGAAACTCTTACAGCGAAGATGACTCACAAGCTCTATTTTCAAGAAAACCCAAGAGGGAATTATCTTGCTCAGGCTGCACTGAAAGAGAGAGCTTTTGGAAAATCTGCAAGTGCAGAATGGTATTTTCATGTAACTACCTCTTCAGTTTCCAATTGTGCAAAAAATATGCAGTGCATATCCATATTGTGTGGCCTTCAGTGAGCAGCACACATGAAAAATTAAACACTTAATAGTGTATAATCTATGAGTCTGTTTCTGCCAATCAGTTGAGCTGCGTTAAATATCAACAGAAGCTGAAGGTTCTCAGAGTTCTTAAAAATCAGCAGGCACTTGGCAGAAAGCGCTCCAGACACTGATTTGGAAAGGACCAGTCTCCAGACTTGGCCCTTTGTGTATTTTTGTAATGGTGTTTCATATTCTTCTACTGATTCAAGGACTAGGTTTATAATTCTCCAAGGTGAAGTGTTCTCTGCTCTTTTAAGTTATCCCTCCCATGTTACAACTATTCCTAAACAGACTGTATAACCTGTCCTGGAGGGATGTGCAACATGCAAAGCTCTTGGTTTATTTGGTGTGAAGTTTTCTAGGCTGCTGTGAAATCTTTTTGGAAGTCTTTTATTCAAATAACACCACATTTCCCTCCCTTCCTGATATGAAAGTGACCAATTTCTGCCTTCTATTCTCTTTTCTTGTGCCTGTGATGATATCTTAACTGGAAGAAATTTGTCTATGCTATTCAGCTCTGTGAAAGCAGTTGATATACCAGCATATACCATATTGAGTATTGTAAAGTGGGAGGCAAGTAAGTTCAAGGAACCAGATCCCCAAACCCCCCAAATACTCCAAAAACTTAAATTTAAAAGAACTTTGCTGAGCACTTTAATAATTTAAAACAGTGCGCAAATTAAAAAAAAAAGGCAAAAATTTCATCAAAGAATGCACATATATTGTAATTTAACAGGACAAAACCAGTATTAGTAGTAAAACTTATGTGCATTTTAAGTTCTTAAAACACAGGCCAGCCTGTCAGGGATAAATCTTGCCCAGGCATTCGATTTTAAGCACAAAGTAGCAAGGTTTCATTTTACCCACGAGTAAGACCTTCAGCCTGAGCTTGAGTGCAAGGTCAAAAGAGTACCACCCAAGGGCAAAGACCTTCTTTTATCTATCACCAACACAGCTGTGGTAGTATAGTAAACGCTCTATACAATTATCTTGCAAATATAGAAACTAGAAACGCTTAACCTTGTCTCCAGACAGACTAGATGTAACCTTTAACCTCCATTTTGTACCCAGTGGCGATGATATTCAGTAGTGAGTCTTCAGTGAGAAGGTGAAGAGCCCTTCTCCACAACCCTTTACCTGTGGCCTGTGCTTTACCTTATAAATCCATAACTTCAGAGTCCGTAAAGGTTACTAGTGCTACCATAGCACCTCTTTAAAATGGCCCTTTCTTAAGGCATTTGTTACTTGCTCTTTAGGTCTGGGGCTGTCTTTGTGTGTGTACAGCCTCCAATGCCACAGGGCTTCAGGGTACCACCTATGATTTACAATTACTAACACAGCCAAAAATAACCTCATCAAGGTGGAACTCTGCTTCATCACACACACCTGCATGCAGCTCTGGTGCCCAGCCTGGGACTGTAGGCTTGTTCATGTTGCCTTATAGTCAAAGGAGGGTGGCATCAACCAGAGAGAAGTGCAAATCTCAGATGAAACAAATCGCCCTACGGAGGAGATATCTTGCTCCTATTTCACTGCAGGGCTGAGAACAACCAGCTTTGGCAACTCAGTTTGCTGCTTAGCAAGGAATGAGCCTGATCCTACACCTCCCACAGAGTAAAACCATGTGTCAGGACTTCACTGTACTGGGAGTTTTTTCCCTGCAAAGTGGTGGTTCATTCCGGGAAATAAGAGGGAAGTTCAGTCATGGATTGGATCGTATTTCAAAGTATTTTAACACAATGTTCACTGTTTGTAGAGGCTTGTGACGTGAATACTGAGTGCATGAAGCATTTATCACAGCAACTAAAGAACTATTCCAAGAATAGACTGCACGGTGAGGCCAAAAGCAGAGGAGGGTTGAGCAATATCTATTTGTCATGTCTGTGGACAAGTGACTAATACAGCACAGTTTGCTAAGCTGCAGTAATGTGTGTGACTGAGAACGACTTTAAGATTGCTGCAAAAACTAACAAGCAATTTGTAATGGTCATCCACATGCAGCATTGAGTGTTGCTGAACCAAAACCAACTTCCTAAGTTAGTGTGAGCACAGGGTGAATGTGTTATTTCCCATTGTGGCGGATGCACTTGACCCAGCCCCAGCCAAACCAGAGCAGTTTGGTCCAGGCTCCAGAGGGGGTAAAGGCCTGAGCTGCAGTCAGGCCAAAAACTCCTTCCAGGAGGCCCACAGGGAAGCAGAACAGCACACTGAACGCCGGTGGCTTGTGGGCACAGGGAATCTCATGCAGACTTTTCCTACTGTATGCAATTTGGCTACGAGTCAACCACTTCATTTTATAAATACAACAGCGCGGCTGAGCCCACTTTGAGCTCTCCCTGCTAAATAAGTGAGCTGTATGGCGACGGTTTTACTACTCACAGGTCAGTGGATGAGCCAAATTCAAGTTCAGTGTCGATCGTTTAGCTTAAGTAGGTGCACACCAAATGTAATGGATTATTTAGAGATATAAGGTTGTATAATTTTTAGTGTACTCTTTGATTCATGTTACTTGGTAGACTAGATTTGCTAAAATTTTAAGCTATAAGGTCCTGCTTGTATTTACCGAAAGCAACTGCAGACTACACTAAATGCCTGCAAGTTAAAGTCTAACTTGCATTTTGCTGGGAAAAATGGAACTGACTGGGAAAACAACGATCCAAGGCTAACGCAGAGACATCACAGACGTCTGCAAAGCGTGGCCTGTATTGCACTCCACTGAGAAGAAAGGATTCATCCAGACAAAACAGCACCTTCAAGGATATGGACCGAAACCAACATCTATAACTGAATGAAACAAAGGCCCACATGGAGTCAGGGAAAAAGGGTCCAACGGAGAGCAAAGGACCTGGTGGTGAAATTTGCGATTGGACTGGATCTTGGTGTGAATGGTCTGTAAAGAAATAAAAGTTTGTAGTTTTCTATGCTTGGGCAGACCTCTGTGCAGGTACCCAGCTTGAGCCAGACCTTCTGCTATTCTACTCCATTAAATTTTTTATTTTCTGAGAATTTTGTTTCCTGAAAGTCTGTTTTGTGTGCGGTTAAGGGCCTCACCTGAAAGTTTGCAAGTGGAGCTTTAAAAATAGGCTCCAGAGCAAATGGTTATCAGGGAGAGAAGAATCCTGAATGTTTTTGTCGCGACGGACACAGGTCTCGTCTGAGAGTTTGCCTCTGGAGCTCCAAGACACAGCCCCTGGAGCAAACGGTTATCAGGGAGGGAAGACACCTGAAATTTTGGTTTGTGAACGGATACAGGCATCTGGAGAGAAGGCAAGCAGCATTCGGCTTGGCGTATTTCCACCATGCAGTAAATAATAGAGCAAACCTGCCACCAAACTCTTTAAGGTCGCACTTCTCTTTGAGAAATCTAAACACTGTTCTGCAGCAAGCAGAACCCTAAATTACTCCCCTGCAACACCCGTGCATAGCAGTATAATGATTCTCTTTACCCGTGTTTAGGTTAAAATCAGTATTGTCAACACTCTTTCAGCCTAGCAAGAAGCTCAGGACACATCACTGGACTTGTGGGCTCCGGGCATGCTGGTGTACCAGCATCTGTGATCTCTGTGCGCCCTGTGGTTATAAGAGCCTTGTAGCATTAAACTTCTTCAGAGGAGAAAATTCACCATTATAGACAGTCACTTATAATTAAACTTTGCAGACCAAACGTTTAAACGATAAAGAGAACAAATGATCTACACAAATGCAAGATTTTTTTTTTTTTTTCTGGAATGGTTGTTACCCTTACAAACACACTTAGCCATAATGGGAAAATTATCTTGCGAATGTCTAATAAGATTACATGTATTTAAATTTATGCTGTATTGAATTTAACTCTGCTCAGAGCTATTGTTGTGAGTCATTGAAAAGGTACTTATACATGGGAAATATTTTGTATAATTAAAAGAGCCAACAGTGCAAAACGCACAAGTCCCAAACTCCCTTGTAGTTTAAAGCCAAGTCCATGTCTTTTGGTGAATATTTTCATGCTAGTAAACCATGACATCACCCTCAGAGAGCCACAAATTAGCAAATTTCTCCCAAATGCTTCCTCCATAGAAGCTTGAACAGTGAACCAATCACTTATAGTGCAGCTGGCATCATTAGCAGTAGCTAATGCCATGACCAGTGGGTATAGTTTTATAACAAACTTTCTCTTTTGATCCTGAAGGGTACTGGCTTAATTTGCAATGATACGTATTTCCCAGCAACAATAAAGTGCTAATTAGACAGTGTCATCGTTGATAAAGAGTTTAAAGTAGCTGGTCTTGCTCTGTTGGTCCATTTACCCTTCCTTGCAGCCTGGAAGGTATTGTTGCAGAAAAGGGAATTCTTATTGTGCAGTGCAGAATGCTGACTCCAAGACAACAACACAGATCTGTTTCAGCATTTTCTATTAAAAAGTGCTATTTATGTTTTACTTCTACCATTTTTCCAAGAAAATTCACCAGGTAGATTTATTTTCATGTTAGGCATAGTTCTCCTTCCAGAACTTTCATTATACAGTCCTCCACACCTTTCTATGCAGCTAGAAGATGGGGTTTGTTACCCAAACTCGAATCAAAGATCTGTTTGGTTCTAGTGAGGACTCTCCCACAATCCAGCACCAGATACTTCAGCAGAATAAAGAAAAAATACTGAATAATACAGTCATAAGAAAACTGTCCTTTTCAAGTCTGTGTATACCATACATGTGCAGAATGTCTATAAATATATCAATGTTATTCTGTCACATAAATAATGGTTATACATAAAACATAATCTCTATATTTGAAGTTATTGTTATCTGATAAAATGATAATTCTGTTTTCAATTTCATGCAAGTCTTGGACTTCAGACTAATTTGTGGGAATGTGTTGCCCTTTTTAATTGTGCTTTGTATTTGAATGTATTTAATCTAGCTGGCTTAAAAATGTGTCACCTTTTAGTTCCAAAACACAGTGACACAAGAGAAGTGGATTTTAATATTTGCAGGCTTGAACTTGAATCTTTGTCTTGCTGGTGAGCTTTTCCACCATGAGAATGCTATGTAGAAGTGTATAAACCACCAAACACCACCAACACTGTGTCCCACCATTGTTTGCTGAATGGGCTGCTCCTGTTGGAGTGTGTCAAACAAGCTCAAAGCCTCACTGTGCCTCTGGGTTATAAGAAGAAAATTTAGGGAGCCTACTGTACTTTTCCTCTGTGACTAAATTGTGTTTGCACCCATGGTGCTCAGGTTGTGGCTTCCCCACGTCAAGAGAACAGGGTGAAATGTGCCTAGATCTGGCCTTTGTACAGATGGTGTTGCTCAGATTCTCCTGAACTTGCAGCTGAATGGAGAGAGGGGTTAGCCAATGCCTCCTGATCTCCCAGAGCTGATGCCTGATGAGGAAATACAGCTGAATCAACACTCCTCCTGAAGCTGGAGCTGACTCTCCACAGACGGACTCATGGTGTCATGCAAGAGAGCCAAAAGTAAACCCAGAGTAAGTCCTTGCTCAATTCTAGGCCATTAGATTTTTCTATTTGTCAATTAAAAAAACCCATAAAAACAAGATAATGAAAGGCACTTGGGAGCAACCATTCACAAAGTGTTTGCTAATTAATGTCAACTTATTGGTGAGGTGGCATGTGCCACTTCAGACAGGAGTTATACAGGGGTTATGGTGCCTCTGAGGTACAACCCAACAGGCGCCACAGCCCAGGCTGGCTATTCAAAGGCAGATCCAAAGGTATATTTTCAGAGCAAAATATGTGCACACCCTAGAACAGTTGTGAACCCTTCTTACTAATAAATGACCCTGTTTTACATAGGAAAATATGGTGAAAGGTTGACTTTATTAGAATAAATTACACTAGTTCATATCTTTGTAGAGCTATGTTTGTCTTTGCAGGTGCATCAGAGAGAGAGAAGTTTCCTTCTGGTCAGTTATCTATCTGCCAAAATCCAGTGCGCTGTTTTTCCCCTGGGAGTTTTATTAAATTATTTGTGTTTACACAGAGAAGATTCTGCTAAGTGCTGCAGATGCTTTGAAAGATAATCCTGCTGGAAATTCCACTTGTACTGAGTCTAAAACCTTATCAAGGCTAGAAAAGCTTCTAGAAAATCCACAACCCAATTTCAGCTGCAGCTGTGCTACTCCACTGATTGCTACTATTCTTCATTATAAATGTTTTAAAGATATCTTCTAATCATTTTTTTTCAGAAACAAAAACCTATCGTGATGTTGTGACCTAATTTTCTGAAAACATTTTTTTCCTTTTTCTTTCAAGCTCTGCTTATCTGCAGAAGTGCCCCGAATCCAAAATGTTTGTGTTCAGATCACTGAAAAATGTCATGAGGATTAATTTGTTATTTGTTTTTTTTTGTACCACTGGTAACCTTTTAGGAAA
Source organism: Pampusana beccarii (assembly GCA_013399365.1). Taxonomy (NCBI): domain Eukaryota; kingdom Metazoa; phylum Chordata; class Aves; order Columbiformes; family Columbidae; genus Pampusana; species Pampusana beccarii. The sequence goes on along the minus strand of VWYH01005249.1, from coordinate 433,375 downwards.
GCAGAGAGTTGTCGCTCAGTGTTTTTCGACCCTTTCCCTTAGAAATGCAAGCAGAGGAATAATCCTTAAATTTTGTTTAACACCAATCAGTCCTTTGAGCCTATAAAAATAAATGCTCCTCATGCTCTGCACTGTATTTTAAGAGATCTATTCCCAGTCTCTGCCTCTTCTCTTGTTACCTCTTAATTTATTCTGGTACTTACATAAATGAAAGCAATAGGCCTTCATTACCCTTTCCCACCCCTGCATAGAGTCTGAAATTCCCTTAGTAAAAAAACCAAACCAAACCAAAGCCGAAACAAAACAAAAAAGTCCACAAAATAAACAAACAAAAACAAAGCAAAATCCCAAGCATGGCTAATTCTGTATCAGAAATAAAACAAAGTTAAGTGTTAATCTGCCAAACTGTGTTAGCTTTTGCCTTCTCCTCATGTGCTTTTTCTGCTATAAAATCTTTGAAAGCAGAACAATGCCTTCCAGTGTGTTTGTTCAGTACATAATACAATGAGGTATTGACTGTCAAGAGCAATTGTGGACGCCAATATAACATCAAGCAGCTGCTAATGAAGGTCTTTGCTGAGCATTGTTGCTCATAATGGTTCTAGGTTTGACTACTGAACAAGGCGCACATTGAAGAATTAGAATCCCATCCTTAAGGACGTATTTTTGTTTAGGACATCAGGGAAACAGTCATTTCTTCCTTTCCTAAAGATTTGAGAACTTCCAATCTGTTTTTCCAGCAGCACAAGTATGAAACAGCTCCTCCAGCTATGCAGACATGTCATTCTGGTGCTGTCAAACTGTGTATCTGAAATGTAACGAGACATGGAGTGATGTCACCATGGTGCTGCTGACTTACGCAATTCTATCGTGAGCCTCCCTGATATTTGATGGTTTTATTAGGACTCTAAACTGGGTTTAGAGGTATTTTTTTCTTAATAGTAGCTCTGTAATTTTTGGGTGCTGTTTATGTCATTCAAAAAATCAATATCATGACCGTCATGTTGATGAGAAAGCTTCCAGAAAGCATGAATTAGAAGGAAAATAGGATTTTGATGATGACGCAGAGGTTGTGTTAGTCCTCATAAGGCAGTTAGTGCCCTATTGACTTTTACTGATCAAAAAGCCCAAAGTAAATGCCATGTTGTCTAGGTTGAACTGTGGGCACAGAGTGATATGAAATCATTACAAACCCACACATTTCAGCCGGTGCAGGTGAGCATGTGGGTTCATTTCTTCAGACATGATCTTCCAATAACACAAAAAGCCAAGAAAACTTCTAAGCAGATCTTCCTCCTTCAATATACTGTTTGAAATTGTGATAGGAAAGAAACAAGTATGAGTCTGGTATAGGAATTTTGTTCTCCAATCGTGTAACTGGAACACTGAAAAAGTTGGCTGATAAGAAAAAGTCCTGAAAAGCAGAGGTGACAGATTGTCTATTAAATTAACCCTGATTGTCTATTAAATTAACAATATACAGGCCCAGGGGAAAAAAAAAAAAAAGAAAAAAAAAGAAAAAAGAAAAGATTATTTCAAACTGGAGTTGTTTGTCTTACATCCTGTTCCTTGGCATGTTCCAGCAAGACAGAATTGACACCTATCATGTTTTGGTTGGAATTTTGCAAGACCTCATCTCGACTTTGTAGGTCTGTTTTGATAAGTAGTCATCCACAGGGTTTTGCTGGACAAAAATTTTAGTGGTTACCAATTAACAGGTCAATATCCCATGAAATTGGTGGTGTAATTGCAATACTGTGGGGAAATACTGGTGTTCTAGTGTGGGGCATTGGCTACCATTCTCAAATACCAGAACACAAAGTAGTGACGTTCCAGAATTCACAAGGAAAGGATAGAGAAATTTGGCTCCTTGGCAAGGCAGAGTTGTTTGCAATAAATGCGTATGTGTTAGAATTTCCAGGACAACAAAATAAAAAATGCAGAATGCTTGTAGTGTGGTTGACAGAAAACGCTTTAGCAAAATATCTCCTGAATTTAGTTGTCCTGATGATCACCACTTTTCTGAAGAAAAGGTAGATGCATATGCGGAATGGAATAGGTGGGTGAAAGCTATAAACACGCTGCTTTTCCTCTGTTGTTGCACATCCCTCTGTACCTACCCCAGCACAGAGAAATTAAAACAGTTGTGAAAAGGTGGTTAGAGGAAAGGAGTTCAAAGCAGCCCTTCTCTGTAATGTATCATTTGTAACAGTAATTCACAAATTAACTGGAAACTTCATGTTATTTTAATGCTGCTCTTTGCAATATGAAGTTCCACTCTGGCTTCTCCTTCCCTTGGTAATGTAGTAAATGTCAAACAACAGTACACCTGTCAATCAGACCATATGCCTTCAAAGTTGAGGGTGAAGATGCTGCTGAGGTCTTGACCTGTCACACAGGTGTCCTGAGTTCTGGACCAGGATTCCCAGTGTGTTCTCAGGCTCTGCTAGACTGTAGAAACCATCTCTCTGGTTTTGCTCTGTTATTATTTAATCGTCCTTCCAACTTGTAACAGAAGCTGCAGCTTGAGTCACTAGAGCTGCCCATCCTCCACTTGTCTGAAATGAAACAGCAAAGAAATAGGGTGAGAATTTCCAGCTGAGAGGAAATTCAGGAGGCAAGGCTGAGAAGTTTTCGCTTATAAAACATGAACGCCAACAGTTCACATCCTGTGATTAAAATTTGAAAGTCGACAAGGATACCCCTTGAAGGAAAACAGTAGATTTCTGAGTCACCAAAGATGAGTGAGATCCCTGTGCTTAAGGAAACATGGCTGAAAACTGCCTCAGGTCCAGCTGGTGGAGAGGAGCCCTTTCACACCAGGGCTTCAAAGTACAATGATGGCCACTGGCTGCTGCTGGTGCGGCATGTTTGGTCACACACAGGAATGCATTTTCCCCGTGGAGCTGTCACAGGACCTGGCTGGGTTGCCTCTTCCAGATCCTCTTTCAGCCTCCAAAGGACAATGCTTTCAAATGCCTGACCATGCTACTAGTGGTGTCTGGAGTGGGGCTCTGCGATGCTCCCTTTTTGACAAGATCTCAGCTTGTAAGTGTGTTGCATAGCTGGCTGAAGAAGCTGGTTTCTGCACACCAGGATTCTGTCAACATAAATGGCACTGGGCTTACTCAAAACCAAGCACAGTTTGTTTATCAAGACAAATGTGGAGAGATGAATCTGTGAAAGGAAATCAATGCAAGCTCTGTCTAATCATAGAACTGTAGATACATTTTAGTTGGAAAAGACCTCTAAGATCATCTAGTCTAACCATTAGCCTAACACTGCCAACTCCACCACTAAACCATTTCCCTAAGAACCTCATTTATGCATCTTTTAAATACCTCCAGGGATGGCGACTCCACCACTTCCCTGGGCAGCTTGTTCCAATACCTGACAACCCTTTCTGTGAAGACATTTTTCTTAATATCCANTCAGCCTCCTTTTCTCCAGGCTGAACAGCCCCAGTTCCCCCAGCTGCTCCTCATCAGACTTGTGCTCCAGACCGCTCACCAGCTTTGTTGCTCTTCTCTGAACTCTCTCCAGCACCTCAATGTCTTTCTCGTAGTGAGGGGCCCAAACCTGAACTCAGGATTCAAGGTGCAGCCTGTCCAGCACCAAGTACAGGGGGATGATCATTGCCCTAGTCCTGCTGGCCACACTGTTTCTGATACAAGCCAGCATGCTGTTTGCCTTCTTGGTCATTTGTCACATTCGGCCTTTCCACAAGCTTCTTGGTGAACCTGTGCTGAGTCTGCATGTTCCCTCACCCTTCGAGGGGCCAATTTGTGCCTTCTTTACCCACAAATCTTGATGACATCAGCCTTGAGCACCTGTCAGCTTCCAGCTCCTTTTGTGCAAGGAGTACTGCAGCTGAACAGTTTCTTGGATCCCTACAGTCTCTCTTCAAGAATGGTTTCATAACTCTTGTCCCGTCTATCATATTTGCCAGTTCTGCTCTACAGACTGTCTTTGATATATCACAGAATCACAGAATGTTAGGGATTGGAAGGGACCTTGAAAGATCATCTAGTCCAATACCCCTGCCGGAGCAGGAACACCCAGATGAGGTTACACAGGAAGGCATCCAGGTGGGTTTTGAATGTCTCCAGATAAGGAGACTCCACAACCTCCCTGGGCAGCCTGTTCCAGTGCTCTGGCACCCTCACTGAGAAGAAGTTTCTTCTCATAGTTAAGTGGAACCTCTTGTGTTCCAGTTTGTACCCATTGCCCCTTGTCCTATTGCCCCACGTCCTATCATTTTTTGTCACTGAGAAGAGCCTGGCTCCATCCTCCTGACACCCACCCTTTACATATTTATAAACATTAATGAGGTCACCCCTCAGTCTTCTCCAAGCTAAAGAGACTCAGCTCCCTCAGCCTTTCCTCATAAGGGAGATGCTCCACTCCCTTCATCATCTTTGTTGCCCTGCACTGGACTCTCTCCAGCAGTTCCCTGTCCTTCTTGAACTGAGGGGCCCAGAACTGGACACAGTATTCCAGATGCGGTCTCACCAGGGCAGGAATGCAGTGGGTTTGGATGTGGAACCACATTACATTATCATTCTTCATCTGGTACGGAATAATAGAAAAGGGCATTAAAACAATACCAACCCACTTCAAAGACTGCAGAGGCAGCATCTGATACACAGCAGTGTAAAGCTGACCAAGGGCCACGCAGGTTTTTAAGGCTGTGACTTGTCCAGGGGAAAACTAAACCAAAATACGGTCAGCCTGGCAGAGAAAGAATCACAGTGCCTTGAAAGCAGCAGGTATCAGATGAAGCAAACCTAAAAAACTCTGTGTGGTCTGGTCTAACAAAAACGATGTTGCACCTATGTCTGATGACAGATAATGGTTGCAAACAGCATGGCACAGGAGGTCTAGCTGGGGTCACAAAATAAATTCCAGAGTGACACACGTCACAAAACATGTAGGTGGCTCCCATCATCAAACTTTAAAGGGAATACAGATAAGAATCAACAATTTATTGGTTTGTTTGAAAGTCTCAGACAAACAATATGCACAGAAGGACTGAGGCAACTGAGGCCTAGTACACAGCACAGCCAAGGACATTTCCAGTACTGCCTTTAACAGTGGTAGTGGTACCTCTAGAGGGAAGCATGCTGGTTTACCCAATGGTTAAGGGAGGCTTGTAGACTAATTAACCATTGCTTTCTTGAGTATGGTGTGTTTAACTTCCCTGCTATGATTATTATTCAAACATGAGGCTTGCAGAGGCAAATGTGGGGAAGTGCTCTTGGAAAAGCTCATGCATGCTGCCCTCAGCACTGACTGTTTTGTTCTGCAAATGCTCTTTGTCAGAAGCTCACGTGGATCTACAGAATCCATACATCATTCCCACCCTGCATGCCAGATAGGTCTCCTGGCTATTTTCCTTGACTGCTTCATCAGCTCAGCTAGCTTTTTCTTTCAGGCTATGCTGGATGCCACATAATGGTGTGACTAATTGGAGTTGTTTCTTTCCCTCCTCCTCCTCCAGATCTCTTGATTAATATTTTGTTGTATACCTTAATTAGCACATTTCTAGCTCCTGGCTGCTTGTATCTCTTAGAGCTTTCTGAAGGGACACTAGTAAAACTTTACACATTGTATTATGACAAATATTGCAGACAGAAACTCCTTACTAGATTTGTAATTATGTCATGCCTACAGAATTCTATTAAAAACCCAGCATGATACCACAGATGGTGAAATGGGGAATGGGCTGCTTCCTGTATGCATGAAATTAATTCTAGTAAATCCCATCATAATCGTGTTACAAAGACCATTAAAAAGAAAATAGCAATCGTTAGCCTTTCTAATACAGTTTGTATTTTCCAGGGGTTTTATTCAGCTGGCTCAGTTTCGTGCCTACTGAATCGTGCTCTCAAATGGGGTTTATATACAAAGACACAGAGGTTTATATACAAAGACACAGAGGAAATCAGTTCTGCCTTTAGTTTTCCAATGAAAAACATTTGTATTAGCTATAGGAAACAACTGTTATAATTTATCTTAAAGAAATTTGTCTTCAACTTCTGCATTTGCCTTACATGCATGTAAATTTATCCCCACTGAGACTCAAGACATCTTCACAACGGATGAGAAAGTTTCAAGTTTTACACAATCACAAGAGGGTTTGAAGAGAGATGGGGTCCCAAACTTGGAAATCTGTAGTATTTTCTTTAGAAGCAATAAAGCCTGATGAAATTTTGTGCCTGTTGATGTGATCAGACGAAAAAGGTCTCCTTTGAGACTCCATGAACACGGCTGTGTAAAAGTGTGCCTACTTTAAGCTCTTTGCATACGTTTTGCTTTCTGTTTCGGTGACAGAACACCGCTACTACAAATTTATTTGATACAACCACTTCTATTGACTTAAAACTATTGCTTTCACTATTGCTATTAAAAATTCACATTTTCTGGGAAAGTGTGAATTTCCTGTGTTTTCTGTCAGGATCTGGCTATAGAACTTCTATTAATATTGTGATGAACCCGTGTAGCTAAATCCCTGTGAGCAAATATGACTCTTTTATATGCCAAGCCTTGACAAATCCACAAAATGGAGAAGGCAATAATGCAGAAAGATAATAAGCTAAGCCCACTGCTCTGGGCATGTGATCATTGAAGGAATGCTTATTTATTTTATTTATATATTCTTAATAGAGTTGCAAACTTCAAGCATTGCGTCACTTATTTGGAACAGGGATTATGAGAACTGATACTTTACCAACATCAACCACAATAGTATCAACCATGTACATTTATAAAAGAAGAAAGACATCAGTAAGTGAAACCATTGTGCATGCGCTCTCCCTGCTGAATAAAGCGTGGTTTTGAGAAAAGATGGTTGGATAGTGCACAATAATAATCCATCTTTCTATAAAGACTGTCACTCTGTGTCTTATAAAAATTAAATAAAGCAGGCACATAGAGCCAGATGGTTATTTCCTGTTATTAAAGGTTTAAGGGACAAATTAATCTCTGCTGTAACTCCACTGACTTCAACAAGGTCTCTATAGCTTTGAGTGAAATTACATGGAAGATGATTTGGATGTGGGTTCTGGAGGATGTGGAACATTTAGGAAGTCATCTGTGTACACCTTCTGCATATCACTTAGCAGTTGTCAGTTGTCTGTATCTTTGGATACAACTTTACCGTGCAGTTCCTTGTACTACTAATACAACAGCTTTGCACTATACTGTGGAGCATGGTGCTTGGAAATAGCATAGCAGACATAACTGGAATAAACAGCTCCAGTTCTGAAACAGCATTAAAATGCTGCTGAGTTTGGAATGGGTTCAAATATTTCTGTGAAACTATAATGTAGATGTACCCCGAGTCTCACAGTTGTCTTTTAGTATATTCTTGCCTCTCTTTTTCACTTGGCCATCCATTTCATAAAAAGTCATCGGTTAAGTGCTATGAACACCTGAGTCAATCCTGCAACAGGAGATCGAAGGAGGAAGAAGCTTCATCATACCACTGGACTGGGTATCTGTGCTTCCACATCCCAGCCCCACTCACATCACTGTCATGTGGACTGGGAAGACTCAATGGACTGGAGGGAAGAACAGACGGAGGCTTTGGAGGAAGCAAAGACTCACTGGCTGGTTAACAGATACTAAAGGACAAAAAGTATTTCTTTTTTGGGAAAGAAGAACCTATCTCACTGCTAACACTAAGGGTGGGATTAGGTTAAATTCAAGTGTCTAAAAATAGTGTATCTAGTCTAAGACAACCATAGTCTGTTCAGATAGTGAAGAGACAAGCACCTCCCATGCCTAATAAATTCCATCCTAAAGCTTGTGTCTGAGGAAAACAGGATAGAATGCTCTCTGGAGACAACGCTTTATCTCAATGGACTGTAGAGGGCACCTGACTTTTCAGCACTGCCTGTAAAGTGAGAGTAATCCAGGTCAGTTTGGGCAAGAACATTCCAGGTGGAATGTTACAGTTGAGCACAAACCTCTTAAAACAGGGGTGTCAAACTCACTTTCACCGGGAGCCACATCAGCCTTGCGGTTGCCTTTCAGAGGGCCTTAATGTAAATTTAGGACGTTATAAATGTAGGAGTAGTTACATAAATGTAGGAGTTATTACATTTATACAGTACACAGAACAGTTTATACAGTATACAGAATAGGAGCAGCTTCTTCTTCAAATACACCCTAGAAAAAACTGTGAGTCTTGATGAAGTTGTTAGAAGAAAGACTACTGTAAAATATTTTCTGTCTTCTCAGTCCCAGATATGTAGACAGTAGTCTCCAAAGCCTTGAAAGGACACTTGAAGCATCATCCATGCTCTCAGCATTTATTTTTCATCTGTCTGTGTCTTTGGGTTGTGCTGTGCTCTACTCGCTTGTCTCCATCAACACCTCCAGAACGAGTGGGTTGGGTGTTACGTGGTCCAGTTTAAGGACTCTCTATCTCTTCATTCTTGTAGTAAGGAATTTGAACTAGTGAGCCCCAGCACCAGAGACAGGCACCTACCATTTCTCCCTGCAAAACAATTACTCTCACTTGACCTTTTCTTCCCAAATATGAACATGGTTTCTGCCAGCTGGTTTCAGGTGGTTGGGGCTGTAAGGATCCAAGACAATGCTAACAAGATGCCTCAGCAGGGCTGAACTGAACACAACATGGGCTTTCATGAGCAAAGAAGTACTGCCTGAGATGTCCAGCTGCCATTTGGTATGGAAAAAGTACAGCCACTGCTGCAGAGATGAAGACTGTCTCTGAATCAGATCCTTCAGGCCGGGTCCCTGAGGGAACCTTGGCATTTCCTACCCAACAACAGACCGTCCTGCTGCATGTGGTTCATTGTAGGCTAAAGTACCTATGCAAAGAGGTGTATATCCTTACCTAGGACTCCTAAAATCAGCACAGATGAGTAAGAAGCCTTCAAGACAGCCTGGGAAACATGACAAATAAAAGCACCCTGCCTCATTCCCAGCTCTCACAGTCGAGAGATCACTTGTATCTGTTGTATTTACAGGGCCTTATCACCTTTTGGGCTTCTCAGCTGTGAATTACCTCTTTGAGTCTGCAGAAAAACCCAGTCAGCCTTGTATTACAGAAACCAGGGACAAATGCTGCCAAACTGTTGGCAATGGCACTCCCAGGATGTGTTCAGAAATCTCACTCTGGGTGGTAGTATAAAGGAAGGTCTCAAACCCAGCTGCCATCCCAACAGAGGGCAGGAATCACCGAGGTCTAGGGTATTCCAGGCTTAGCCTTTCTCAAACTCTTCTTCTGAACCTGTGCCATCTTTTGTCTAATCATTAAATATTAAGAGAATAAAGGGCATGAAGTTCATTTCCCTGTGAGCTGGGGAGTTGATGTAGAGATTTTGATGGTTTCATGCATGCCAGCCAACCAGAATTTAAACTACTTCAGCACTGGTATCTGCTGAGCAGGAGTTTTGAAGAACCACAGGGTTTGAAAAGCTAACGTGCATCCAGTGCAGCCTTGTGCTCTACTAATCCCATTCTGCTGATGCTACAAGAAATGCTGATGAAAGATGAGCTGTACAGCTTTGACCAGCAGGCAACATGCAAATCCCAGCACTGCAGACTGAGAAGTTAGCTGTAGTTGTCAAACTCTAGGGCTTTTTCATGAAATTCAAATATGAGGGATGTTAAAATAAATCAGATGGTGAAAAGTATATCAGAGTGCCCTTAAGTGTTTCGGTTTTAAATCAAGCTTATTGTGCTATTTATTAAACATTTTAGGATATTATGGTGATTTATTTGGGAGTATCAGATGGCAGCTGATTACTTCTGAATGAGACAGTGAGGAGACTGAGGATAAAAAGACAATGCTTTTTACCCCAGGGCTTTGAAGGGCCATCTGCCACCAGAAATTAAATATTAACTTTAGCAAAGAGGTGGGACTTTGTGAACTCCAGAGAAGGCTTTGTACTGCCCTTGGGGTGCTCTGGGCATGGCCCATACTGCACCCCAGGGTGAAGCTACTGGGGCTGGACAGGGCTACGTAACTACTACGATCTCTAATGCAATGGCCCAATGAAGGGAATAAATTTCAATGGGTTTAAACCTACATTACTGGAAGAACTGTCCAGATAGGAGACAAAAAAACCTCACAATTCCTTTTTTATTTTTGTACAATAACAACACATTGGTGCCTTTCATCAATAGTACAGGCCATCCTGTATTATCCAGGAATGACAAAGCCAGAGCATGTGTGACAATTTGAAAGGAAGCTGTTAATAGAAAAGCATGTTTTTAACTATTTTCATCTCTTTATAACCACAGGCTGTTTCTCTGGTTATAATGAAGATGAACAATTTCATGTCTGTGGTTTGACCTACTCTGGAGATATTGAGAAGTGGGGAACATTATAATTCCTCTTTCATTCCAAAAATTGTTTGCAATATGCTTGATTAGTCCTGGTAAAACCAAAAGCAACAGGAACAAAAAAACACAGAAGGAGTTCAATCCATCTTGAATTTTCTTGGCTTGGAATTAGTGCAAATTGTGGCCAAATATAGCCACGTGCAAGCAAAAATATCCTTACCTTTCTTAGTTTGCTTGAACAAGTTATTTGAGCAGAGAAGCAAGAATCTGCCTTTCCCTGTACCACTTGGAAATAACACTGAAGATCAGAATAGATTTTGCTTATCCACTTACTTACAGCAACTTAGGGCTTTGCTGAAGCCCTTATTACTGTTGAATAGAAATGTTGGAAGCAAAGGCATTAGCCACTGCCTGAATGTGCTGTACGTAATGTGCACTGATTACAAATAGCTTGGGGAAAATTGGGAACTCATTAAGTAGTTAGTATTTAAAAAGACACAAGAAGTTCTTTACTGAGCCTGAACAGCTGCAGTTATGTGTGTTTTTCCAGAATCAGTAAGATAATTAGTTTTGTTATTGTTTTTGTCTGGATGTTTTTTATTCCATTCTAAGATATGGCTAAGAATGTAATGCACTGTGCCAATGTGATCAGACTGCCAACAATCAAAGTTAATGCAAACAATAGAAATAAAAGATGTGGGAATCTGACACTTACTTAGGCCAAGATTTTCAACTCAAGAGTTCAGGGTTTGGAAAAAAAAAAAACAGGTCTTGAGACAAATTTCAGGATTGTAGGTGTATCACTGGTTAAAATACAAATAAACCCTCAAAGTGAGAATGAAGAAGCATTGTAACAGTGACCCAAGGAGGCTGTGGAAATCTCCATCCTTGGTAGTTTTCAAAACTTTACTGGACAAGGTCATAAAAAGTTTCTTTGACAGTCTATAATATGGTCTTTAGGTAAAAGCCTATTTGAATTGTATCATGTAATGAGTTTTTCAGGTATTCATAAAGTAAGAACTTCTGACTTAAAAGTCAACTAAGGTTCTTAAATGTCTTCTTAGAATTGCATAACTACTGATGGAATAACATTCTGGAATGCAGAACATCTTCAAAAACTTAATAACCTCTCCAGGTATCTTTGAGCTGGTCTCTGCAGATGTCATGACAGGTCTGTTGCACAGTTACTAAGTCCCATTTTTCTCTTAACAAGATAAAGTCCTGCAAAAACCTGAGGAAGGTATCCCTTTTGCCGTTGGTGAAACGTTGTACAAAACCAAGACTTCACCTCAAAAGGGAGTTCCATTTTGATCCTGGTTTCCCTCTCCCACTATGCAGGCTCTCTGAGAAGGGTCGGGTGGGAGCTGGGGGTGGAGATGTGGCTCTGTCCTTGTCTCTGAGGGGTTACCTGCTTCATGAGGCATTTAAACTCTCCTCAGGTCTCTAGCACCTTACCAAGGTGCCTATGCAAGGACCACAGCTAGGCAGCCAAAGTTAGAGAGAACTAAGCTTTCCTCTGATTTCCTGGACTGAAGGGCTATCTGAGAAGGTTTCTTTGCTTTCTATCTGTGCCGCTAACTTCATTAGTAGAAAGAGCTACCAATTTCAGGGGCTTGTTTGCTTCTACTGAGACATCACACTACAAAGAACTGCCTGTGGATGTTCACTTAGAAAGAACTCCTGCCAGACCAGAGTGTATCCACATTTAGATGATGACCTGAAATTATGAATGTGACCTTTTTACTTACATGAACAGTCGTGCCCCAGAGCCTTTCCCTAGCTGACTGTTCCTGGCACCAGTTGCCAACTTGTGCTGGGTTCAGGGTAACACTGGTCAGCATTACACAGGAGCATCCTGAACTATAATGGGTTTTACTTTCCTTGCCTGTTTTATAGGATACCATGACAAAATCTTTCAAAATGAAAGTTCCAGTGATGCTGCGGATAACTGAGCAATCCCACCTGGCTTCCCAGGATGTCAGGGCCCTGTGGCACTGGTGCATTCCCCTGATGGCTGAAGTGTTACTGCAGGTAAGAGTTGTGCTGGCTTGGGCTGTGTGGCACGCAGCGATTTTCAGCTGGGAGTAAAACAGGAGTCAGAGCAAAGTTGAAAACTATTTTAACTGGACAAAAGTTAGTTTGGTTGCCAGGCTTAGGAGTGGGATTTCCAGGCTGTCAGGTCACAAGAAGAGACATTTTCAAGGAGCCCCTTGGCAGAACTGTAAATGTTGGCGTACCAGCTTGCCAGTGTTGAGGGCATCCTCCGTGTGTGTAAATATCAAGAAAAACAACCCATGTGCTAATTCACCAAGCACTTTAGCAAAGGTTAGAAGTCACAAGGATATCAAACAGTACCCACTCTGCTGCTTTCAATGGCCTTTAGCTGATGGCTAAGCTGGGCACTGTCCTCAGGAATCCTCACACTTTCGGAGATAAAATGATGGTATTTTGCTCTCAGCAAAGTCTTAGATTGCTTCTCCTTCAAGTCTTTCATGAGAACACAGAGCAATGTGTGAAAACATCAATTAAGTTGATTAACAGCTTCTCGACAGTGAAGGAAAATGCGTGCTTTGGCTAAAGTAGCATTATATTGTTCACCTGAAACCGTCCAGTGCCAAGGCAGTGGGAGAGAGGCAGCACAAGCCAAATTATAATTATTCTCTCCCTACTCAATGTTTTTAGCTCACACTTGACTCTTTCCTGAAAATGTAAAAATTACCACATAAAATGCTTCATGATATCCAATTCCGCATACTGTCATTACAGCAAATAAAATGTGCAGAAATGTGCTGTTATTTTATTTTTTTCTTAAGGCTAAATTTCACCACTGATGTGTCCCAGAAATCCATTGATAACCCAGAGAATTCACCCAGAAAGACTTTGAGCTCTAGAGTGGAATGAGAAGAAGAATCATAGAAGAATCATGGTTACTTCAATCTCTCAGTTTCACATTNAAGGGTAATAGGACCTTGAATAAGAAAACAGAAATTTGGTCCTAGTTCCACAAAGTGTTTAGTTATACCCATGGTTGTGGGCCTGCTGACTGTAATGGGATGCATCAGAATCCTCAGCTTAAATTAAGCCTGTGCTTTGGACCAAGGCTCTATGAGAGCTTCTACTATGTGTCACATGCATCCAAAGCCTTAAGATTTAAACATATGGCTTTATAAAATGTCTGGATCATAATTTTCGAAGGTGAGTGTTAAGCTGAATTAGTTGGCAATAGACCAAATTAATTTACAAGACAACTATAAACGTTAGGATAGGCATAGCTGCAGAAATTATTTCTTCTTTTTCACATATACATCTTGTGTTCTCTGTAGGAAATTTTTATCCTTCCTACTTGTCTATGCCTCCTTCCCTCCTCCCTCAAACCATACTTGAAATAACATTAAGGTTTGTTTTTCCTAATGCCTCATACTCCTCACTGCAGCCTAGGGATAACAAAGAGGAAGTCTTGTTCTGGACTCTTTCTTGGCTTCTAGAGCACCCACATAATAGACACACACGAAAATGACTCAAAAAGTGATGGAAAAAAATCTTACTACATCTGCATCTTGCTTGTAATCCCACATTTTTATTAATTGTTCAAGTTGCAATAACCATCTGAGTCTCAAGATCATTACAGCCCTTTAAATACCTTAAAAATGAATTATTTTGCAATATTCATGTTTTTCATTCACCCACAAGTCATTTTAAAATAGATATAACTTATGACAACATTGTAACAGAGGAAGAACTACCAAATCAGAATATTCTAAGAAAAAAAGAATTAGCAATCATCAGCCACAGGCCAAATTATCAAGACAAGGGAAACAGCCCAGTTTTCCTGGTATAATGAACAAGTGGTTCACAGTGTAACTAACTAATGGTTTTGGAGGACAGATTGTACATCCATCTGATGTGTGAACACCTGTGCAGGGTTAGCATGTGAGAGTGAACTACTAGCCCCCAGGGCTTCATTGCAAAACTTCCGCAAGAACTGAGTTTAGATTCTGTTGCAAATCTTCCTTTGATGCTTTGGGCATATTTAAGTCACCTGGCATGCAAAATCATTGTATTTTGATGATCAGCTACTCAGCTTGACTGCAAGAACAGTAGTAGTACTTCTGTTTTCTCAACCTAAAATTCTGGATTTTTCACAGGTTCTGCCCTTGCAAGAGGAACTTAAATGTCCATCAAGGTACAGTCCCCATGTTCTCCCATTCTTCTAGCCTGTTGATCTGTTCTCTCACTATTTCTCTGCCTCTTACTTTCATTTTAAGCTCAGTTTTACAAAATATCTTACGGCTTGCTCCATATCTCATTCCTCCACTTTCTTTTCCACTCCATTCTGTTCTTTTTCCCTCTGCCTCTCACCCATCTGGCACAGCACTTGTCCTTTTACCCCTCCTTAGGTGGTTCTTCCTGTTTGTCTTATCTTTTACTCATTCTTCCCAGAAGATCTGGCAGAATTATTCAAGGAAAAGATCAGCACAAAGCAGAGGCAGGTAGCTTTTCTGCTGCTCCATTTGAGAAGACCACAACAAAGCATGTCTTACTGTGAAAAAAGTGGGAATCCCAAAAGTTCCTGTATTAGACACTGACTCCACATGTTGCTCTCAACTCATCAGCGAATCCTCCATTTGCCAAACAGGTAAGAAGAGTGGGCATTATGGAGGTTATTTTTTGGAATATTTCCTTAATGGTGGGTTACACTGACCTCTGTTAACTCACAAGGCCTGTGGGCTGTGAGCATGCACTGTCAGCAATGACATCTCAGGCTGGGGAAGGGGTCTTCTTCAAAGAAGAAGGTGGTGAGGGTCTTCTTCATAAGGATTAGCTTATTTGTTTACAGTCCTCTGTCTACACCTCTAATACCTGGTTGGAGATTACTTTTGGAAGATTATTGTCATCCAGATGAACTGGAATATTGGTAAGTCATGATGATCAAGCCCTGGAGATTTTGCATGATATACTCTCATGTTATTGCTGAGTCCTTTAAGCATTGCTGAAACTGCAGTGAATTTAGCTACCTTTACCCTCGTGGTGGTGAAAATGCAAAATCTATACTGCAAGAAACTCTAGTCTAGTCTCAAGAAGTTCACTGTAGATCTAACTTTTTTTTTTTTTTTTTCGGATTTGTTGAACTGTAAGCATGCTGTCCTTTCTAGATGAAGAGTCCAGAGGCTCATTAGCAAATGACAACTCGATTATTAAGTTAGATTATTGAACTCAAACTGTACATACAAAATAACATCCTTGCTGAGAACTAGCTCACTTCCTAAAACTGTTTGAATGTGTATCTCCCCATGGCTTGGCTAAACAAGCAAGGGAGAACTTTTCCCAGTGTTTTCCCAGTGTCAATAGGCTAGGAAGTGAAAGTGCCTTTTAAATTTAGTGTTGATACTTACACTGGTACTGAGTGCTGAACCAGATCTGATGTTGTCCAATACACGTCTACTATGATGCATTCCACCCAGAGCTGCTTGAAGATTGAGATCGTCATTCCTTCCTTCCTTGATCTGAGTAATACTAAGACTATTAAAATACTTATTTTGCAACCTGGAAATTCAGATAAAACACCTGCTCATAGGGGCTTATAAGGAAAAAAAAATCATTCCTGACCATGTGACTACTGAGAATTCTTGATAAAAAAGCAACTTCATGGTGAACACATGGAAGCTACTGAGGTTAGTGTGGTTGAGGTGGTTGGAGAGGAGAGCTTGGGTGAATTAGCCTTTTCACAACAGGCAGCCTCAAAGCTCCTGGATGCTTGAGTGGTGCAGAATCACAGGTGCTGAAATTTTACATCGCTCTTCCAAAGTGCATCTAACATGACATATTTTGAACAGATTTTAGACTTTACCAAATGGTATTTTCTCGTGGAAATCTGGGACGGTATTGACAGAATCTAATTGAAACACGTAAATTAGTGTCGTGTTTTAACCCCAGTCAGCAAATAAGCACTACAGTCACTCATTCACACTCCCCCAGTAGGATGGGGAAATGAATCAGAAGGGTAAAAGTGAGAAAACTCATGGGTTGAGATAAAGGCAGTTTAATAAATAAAGCAAAAGCCACACACACAAGCAAATCAATAAAAGGGATTCATTCGCTACCTCCCATCAGCAGGCGGGTGTTCAGTCATCTCCAGAAAAGCTTCATCACACCTGATGGTTACTTGGTAAGACAAATGCCATCACTCAGAATGTCTCCTCCTTCCTTCTTCTTCCAGATTTATATACTGAGCATGACATCATATGGTATGGAATATACCTTTGGTCAGTTGGAGTCAGCTGTCCCAGCTGTGCCCCCTTCCAGCTTCTTGTGCACTTGGCGTAGTGTGAGAATCTTAAAAGTCCTTGGCTACTTAACAACAACTATAACATCAGTGTCTTCTCTTTCTAAATCCAAGACAGCACTCCACCAGCTATGAGGAAGACAACTAACTCTATCCCAGCTGAAACCTGGACTGTTAGGTAATTTGGGAGATTTCAATACATCCCTTGAAAAGGTAAAGCAGAGCACCTGGCACTTCTGGAGAGTTCTTCAGAGCAGAACTATAAAATACACAATCTGTGCACATATATACATCCTCCTCAGACTTCTATCTCTCTCTAAATACCCTGCAGGGAAACCAGGCATGCTGCATTCCTAAGTCAG
This sequence comes from Pampusana beccarii, assembly GCA_013399365.1. Classification (NCBI taxonomy): domain Eukaryota; kingdom Metazoa; phylum Chordata; class Aves; order Columbiformes; family Columbidae; genus Pampusana; species Pampusana beccarii. Next base: position 416,410 of record VWYH01005249.1, on the reverse strand, counting down.
GTGTCCAAACTTGGTGTCCCACTGCCAGGGACGGCTTCTCCTTCATTTTCTGTGTGAAGTCAGTGGCTTGGGAGCAGTGCACGAGGAAGCAAACTGTTTAAAGAGCAAGAGGGCAGAATATCACTGTATTTAAATAGCTTAAAGAAAAGGCAGGGGTGCTTTCTGTAGATTAAATGCTGGAGAAATCTCAGATGTAGTGAAGGGATGAAGATAGATGAGGCATTTTCAGATTTCTGGTAGTTTCAGAGTAAAATGACTGACATTAAGATGTTACATTGCTAGTATCTATGTCCATTAATCAGATTAACTTGGATCCTGAGAGTGAACATAACCCAAGGGTGACGGTGAGAACATGTAAATAGCTGCCAGCTCCCTATGAGGTACTGGATTTAGGATGTGGGGAAATGTCAACTTCCAACAAAGGGCTCAGATTAAAGGACTTAGGCCGATGTGTGACCACAGCTAGATATAGAAACTATACCTAGTTGGCTTGGAAGCATGCATAACAGTATAGTCAGATTTATCTGCAAAACTCTGGGTAGCATTAGCATAGGCTTATCCAAGAGAACACAGTCTAGGGAGCACCTTATACACACAAAGTTATCAGCTGATAAGTATTAGACAGTCTGAAAGAATAAGCTCATGCAGAGCTCCTGGGAGCTGACTAACCTTTGACTTGTCATAAAGGATAACTCTTCTTATTTTAGTTGTTTTTTCTTAGAGTATCCTACATTTAAAACCCACTACCTTCTCAGTTTTGCTCTCCCTCTGCAAAAATAACAGTGATTAGTGATTTGCAGCAAGTGTGGATTTTTTTAGTCTGGATTTTTTTTTGTTTTCATAATGCTTTATGTGAAGAGGTTTGTGTTCGAAAATCAGGAGTGGCATAAGGGAGGGGAAATTTCACCTGGACAGCAACATCAGAAAAGAATGGTGTAAAAACCACTGGGAATGAAAGGTTGTTCAGATAACTGGAAGAAGCCTGAAACAAATTTGAGTCTGAGGTTGCTGGAGATAACAGAGGTGCACATGTCCATTAGAGTAGAATCTATTACTTTTTGGAGGCAAGTTTGAATAGACAGTTATTTAATTCTGTCTGCTAGACACCAGTGGCTGGGTAGTCTCTAGTGCTGCAAATCTAGAACATCTTGCCAGAATTCTTTTGCTGGCTTGCCAGTAATGACCTATTCCCTTAAAAAAGAAAAAAAAATATTGAGAGATTTTTGTCACTTTTAGAAGCAAGTCTATATTAAACAGTAGGCACTGTGAAAAATTCAGTATTTGGTTCCCAAAATAAAAGACATCAGCAGTACAGTGGAAAAAGGAGTGGATCCATGGAGGTCACCCTTTCCAGAAAGAGGGGTACATGTGGAGCATGGATTCTGCCAAGAACAGAGCAAATACTGCATGCAGGGTTCTACTAGATTCTTCTAAATGAGATTGAAAGCAGTGTCATGTTTGACAAAATGTCAGAGGAAATGTACCAGAACTGGAATACGTGATATTTGGATATTTCCTCCAGAGCTGCAATTTACAAGTTAATTTCTTACAGAATTCATAGGAAATAAAGGACAGAAAAGCAACTTTCATCATGCAAAATAGAACTTGAAATTCTTAAGAAACTCTTTAAATGTAGAGACGCTGAAGATGTTTGAATTCTTTGTTGGATGTAGAGGCTTCAATAACAGCCAAGAAATACATGACTTTTCTTGTAAAAAACCAAAAAGCATGGAAATAAAAGTGGGGATCTCTTTGCTTTGAAAACCTTTAAAACAGACTTCAATTTTAATGTGCATCTACATGTGTCACATATCTGCAAAACCAAGACCAATATTTTCTTTTAAAAAAATGAAAAAGAGGTTAAAATCAACAATATCCCAAAGGATCCATGTGGATCCTGAGTGTATATAATGTCTTCGAAAAAGCATATTGTACTGCTAAACTTGATGCAAGAAGTAAAATAAGAAGTATTTTAAAAAAATAGATTTGACTAAAATAAAGCTTTTTTTTAATGTGCTTCTGAAGTGTTCTGCTATTCTTTACATTATCCTCTGTTATTTTAATCAAGGGAGAGCATAGTTCTCAGGCAACACAATGGAACTGGGCTAAAAGCAGCAATTATATAGAATGTTGGGAATAGCAGAGTAAAGAATGCTCATCTCGTTATTTCCAAAATTGTGCTGTATGTGTCTTACTTGTGGTAAAGCCCAGATCCCCATGAAATAGGCAGGATGTCAGGCAAAGAGCTTTGCGAGGAGTCAGACAGGGTGTGTGAAGGAAGTAGCACTCAGCTACAACTTTCTTCAAAACAATAAATTCCAATCAGTCTTTTTCATTTGCTTACACAAGAAAGATGCTGCAAAGACAGGACCCTTATTCAGGCAGGTCCTGGGAAATGGAGCAGTGCAAAGTATTACTTAATATTCTCAGAAGTGTTGCTGAAATCAGTGAGTGAGTGCAGTCTGGTTCAGAGCTGATGTTTCATATTATTTGTTAACTGGATAAACTGTCTTTACTAAATTACAAGCTCTTTTCATTAGATGTCTCTTTCCTGCCATACAGACAAGTGCTGTTTCTGATTTCATAATATTTTCTTTTTGCTTCTGATTTTTTTTTTTTTAAATTCGTGATCCCACACGGACACCCTAAATCTCGTGGGGATGAAATGAACTTTGCTCTGACATGTGTAAAGCAGGAAAAAAATTCCCATTGGGACAGTTTTCTGCTGGAATTTCCCCGGCATTTGTGCTGAGCAGCCAGGAGGGTGGCAGGCTGCCCACTGGGCTGCCTCCTACCTGCTGTCCTGCCTGCCCCAGACCATATTGGTGTGTGAGCTGCCAGGGCATGGGAGCAGCCAGATCACCTACAAGCTCTCCTGAGCTCCTCACATGGCAACATGGGCTTCCAGGGTTCCACAGATGACCTGAGGTCTCCATCTTCTGGGTCCCCTGTGCTACACTGGGGCCAGATACCTGCTGTAGAGTCCCCATCAGCCCACTGGAAGTCTGGGTTCAGAATTAAGAAAACATGTTTTTCTGGAAATTTTCTGTAGCTTATCAGTACAAAACCCCTCATGGTGTAAGTTTTAGGAGCTGCTAGTTAAAACCTCACAGCTCAATACACGTGGCCTCAAACTTTAAAACTGAGAAAGGGACCAGATCAACCTTATCTACTGTTCAGTTGCCCTAATGATAAAAAAGTACATTGAAAAAAAAAAAAAGTGCTGCTGTCTTCCAAACTTCAGAATATCTAGAAATGAAATCTGCTTATCTGGAAGTAAGAATCTTCATAGGTGAGTGGATCTAATAAATGAAAGAACGAAACGCGCAAGCAGTGGAAGCAGGGACAGGTATCCTGGGAAGAGTGTAGGGACGCTGCCTGCTTGTGCAGAGATGGGGTCAGGAAGGCAAAGGTGCAGCTGGACCTGAACTTGGCAAGGGATGCAAAGAATAACAAGAAGGGCTTCTACAGTTAATGTCAACCAGAAAAGGAAGGTCAAAGAAAGTGTATCACTCAGATAAGCAAGACTGGTAAACTGGTAACAACAGATGAAGAGAAGGCCGAGGTACTCAACAACTTCTTTGCCTCAGTCTTCATGGGCAAGCTCTCTTCCCACACTTCTCAAGTAGGTAAACTGCAAGACAGGGACTGGGAGAGCAAAGTCCCTCCCACTGGGAGAATCAGGTTTGTTACCGCTTGCAGAACTTCTATATACATAAGTCCATGGGACCTTGTGAGTTCTAGAGACCTGAGGGAACTGGCTGATGTAGTTGCCAAGCCACCGTCTATGATATTTGAGAAGTCATGGCAGTCAGGTGAAGTTTGTGGTGACTGGAGAAAGCGAAACATTGCACCCATTTTTAAAAAGGGGTAGAAAGGAGGACCCCGGGAACTATTGACTTATCAGCCTCACATCTGTGCCTGGGAATGTCATGGAACAGATCCTTCTAGAAGTTATGCTATGGCACATGGAGGACAGGGACGTGATTCAAGACAACCAGCATGGCTTCACTAAGGGTAAGTCCTGCCTGACCAACCAAGTGACCTTCTATGATGGAGTAACTACATCAGTGGACAAAGGAAGGGCTACAGATGTCATCTATCTGGACTTCCGTAAAGCCTTTGACATGGTTCCCCACAACATCCTTCTCTCTTGATTGGAGAGGTATGGTTTTGATGGGGAACTGGCTGGATGGTCACACCCAGAGAGTAGTGGTCAATGGCACAATGTCTGGATGGACACCAGCGGCAAGTGGTGTCCCTCAAGGGTCTGTACTGGGAACAGTACTGTTTAATATCTTCATCAATGACATAGACATTGGGATTGAGCGCACCCTCAGCAAGATGACACAAAGCTGAGTGGTGCAGAGTTGACATGCCTGAGGGGTGGGATGCCATCCAGAGGGACCTGGACAAGCTTGAGAAGTGGGCCCACACAAACCTCATGAGGTTCAACAAGGCCAAGTGCAAGGTCCTGGACCTGGGTCGGGGCAACCCCTTGTATCCCTACAGGCTGGGGAATGAAGGGATTGAGAGTCCTGTGGAGAAGGACTTGGGAGTACTAGTGTATGAAAAATTGGACATGAGCAGGCAACGTGCACTCGCAGCCCAAAAGGCCAATCGTATCTTGGGCTGCATCAATAGCAGCATGGCCAGCAGGTCGAAGCAAGCGATTCTGCCCCTCTGCTCCACTCTGGTGAGACACAACTTGGAGTCCTGCGTACAGCTCTGGACCCCTCAGTACAGGAAAGACATGGACCTGTTGGAGAGGGGCCAGAGGAGGGACATGAAATGATCAGAGGGATAGAACAGCTCTGCTGTGAGGACAGGCTGAGAGAGTTGGGGTTGTTCAGCCTGGAGAAGGCTCCAGGGACACCTTGTTGTGGCCTTTCAGTACTTAAAAGGGGCCTGTAAGAAAGATGGAGACAGACTTTTTAGCAGGGCCTGTTGTGACGGGACAAGGAGTAATGGTTTTAAACTAAAAGGGGAGATTCAGGCTAGATACAAGGAAGAAATTTGTTACACTGAGGGCCCAGGTTGCCCAGAGAAGTGGTAGATACCCCACCCCTAGAAACATCAAAGGCCAGGCTGGACGGGGCTCTGATCAACCTGGTCTAGTTGAAGACGTCCCTGCTCATTGCAGGGGGGTTGGACTAGATGACCTTTGAAGGTCTCTTCCAACCCAAACTATTCTATGATCCTATAGTAGAGGATTTTGCTAGTTGCACTAACGTTTGATCAGGTTTAGGCAGTAGATCTTCCATTAAGAACACACATGTATTTATACTTGCCTAAATCACCTCCCACATAAGCCTTAAGCTTGAAAAAAGCAGCAGAAACTGGTGAAAGCAACTTGTAGTCACATATACACGGGATCATTGTATTCGATGCCCTGTACAGTCTGATGTCTTTATGGATCCATTGTGTCCAGATACAGTAATAAGTTTCCTCAGTGTTCAGGCTATATTCCAATTGGGTTGGCAAACTGTGCATGTAAAATCATTTAAGCACATAAATGACAATAATTACAGTTAATATTACTATTCTGTGGATCTAATTCTTCACTGTTGTAGATCAGCAAATCTCTAATGATGACAAATCAGGGGAATTATGCTGGTTTATTCCTAAAGCAACAGGCTGTATTTAAAAGGATGACAAACTCTGACACACATTAGCCATTTCCCTGTAGTGCATACCTGAAAGTATTATCCTCTTGATGCAATAATTATTTCTGAGCTATGTCATTGCTCATCCTTCAGTGGATTTGATCCTCAACTGTGGTACTACACCATAAGATAATTTTGTTCAGAATCCTCTTTACACTAGCCGTTCTACTGTGTTCATCATGAAATATTGTGTATGTAGGAACTTCACAGGAAAATGGCAGTCATCATCAGTACATTTACAAAGCCTACAACAATATTTATTTGTGAGGCTGACAGGGGCTGATGGAATGTATTTGGCCAAAACTCCAGAAATCAATCCAAACCTGTCCCTAAAGAATTCAGTTGAGAACACATTAGGGATTAGTTTGTCTCTGTATTTTAAAATGACAACACTCCAATAGCTTTTCCAACTTAGTTTTGATCTTGGGATGATTTTATTGTATGAAGAATATTGACCAAAATTCCAGCATTAAATCTTTCCCACCTGCACTGCCTTGGATTTGAGCAGCAGTGTGCACGGATATATTTATTGAAGGCAGTGGGCCAATTTCAATCAGAAAATAAAGGTCTGCATATGAGCAGAGGCAAAAGAAGTCTGTGGATTCTTATCTGCAGAACAGACTGAGAATATATGACAAAACTATTTGAGACTTTGTGCCTCAACCTCTGGGTATGTAAGAGAGTGCAAATTTAGATGAGGAGATACTTCGTATTTCCAAAGAAATTAAGCTATCGCAACTAACTGAATTAGTTGCATAAGCATGACATGTACAAAGGAACAACAGACCTCTCATCTGGGATCAGCTTTGGATGCATCCTGGAAAAGCCTTTCATGTCATTTTATCTGTTTAGGAAAATCTTTTCTGACAGAACCCAAAACCAAGTAAGTCAATCAACAACTAGGTGCTTGCCAGGAAAGAATAATTATTGTAATCAGATATCCGACATGTTTGTTAAATTTTCAAGGAAAGATGAAGAAAGGTGTGCCGAGATAATGCTGATGACAAGACTACATTATTTCAGGGTGTTGAAAGAATGTCCAGTCTGGCTACCTAAGTACAGAGCTGCTACCTAAATTTTATTAAAGGATTCCTTCTCAGTTTAGGAACTTCACTAGGACAGTATCTCCCTCTGGATATTTCCAAAGGCACCTCACTCTCTGCATTTCCTGTGCGTATAGTACAGTCGCGTTTTTTTTAGGCAGATTGATTTATTAGCCACTTGACTCTTACATGCAAGTTTGAGGCACTAGAACCCATCATTTTCTACTCTTTGGCAAAGGCATAAATATTACATATACTTAGACCTGGTTAAACATCCCCACTGAAACAGTGACATAAAAGAAGAATTGCATCATCTCAGGCTGTATGCGTGTCCCTTACCCCAGGTCCTGCAGTACCATTCACCAACACGTACTACCTATATATGCTTCCTTCCTGATGCATGTGGAAAATGAGGTTTTTAGGAAAAGGTTTCCGAGTAGCTAACATGCAGATCAGGAAATGCCACAGAAGATGGTAGACACAGGAATCATTCAATCGTCTAGAGACAAGACCTGTAGGGATGGAGGGACAGTTGCACCACACTGCAACTTCTGGTTGGGATGTGCAGCTGAGTTCCCTTTCCAAGGAAACCACGGCATAGGAAGGTAGGGCTGGTAGTCACCCAAATCTTACCCTGCTACACAGCTGGGACATGACTGGCATTTGCACCGAGACGGGATTGCAAAAGGGGTCTCAGTGTCAAGAATACAGACTAATGGCAGCACAGTCCTGCACTGGGAACAGAGACTGGAGGGGGTAGCTTCAGGGGTTTTATTTGCAGATAGGGACATGAAGTCATCATAGCCTGCCTTTACACTTAGTGGAAGGATAGACATCTGTAGAGAGTCATCTGACCTATTTCTTATGCACCCTTCTGGCACCCAGTTGTGTGATAGCTCTGTCAGTCAGTGCCTGACAAGGTTGAACACTGGAGACGCATGAAGATTTTTCAGGGGACATGGGTTATTGGCAAGCTGACAAGGAGATCTTTATCCAAAGCATGTGCTTTTGCTTCAACCCAAGGTTGTTGTAGAGGTTTGCTGGGTGCCGCAGGTGTCCAGACCATTCTGGGTGTAAACAACAATACAGAGTCCTTAGTTCTCTGTTGTGAAGAACAAATTTCTCCTCTTTCTTCCCAGCCTGCTTCCTCCAAACCAAGATCAATCTATAAAAGGGGGAACTGGGACAGTGACATCTCCAACCCCAACTGCCTTGAGGTATAAAGAACTCTGGTGATAACACAAGGTGCTGGTGGCAGATTTTACTACTGCACTAGACTGTTGGGTTGTTGTTTGTTTGTTTTTAATAGGATACAATTGTATTATCATTGAGTACCTTAAATGTAATCTACAAGGCAGGACAAAAATAGTAAAAGTGACTGGTCGTGAAATTAAATTAGTCTGAATCTTCTTTGACAGTGTGCAAAATTTTTTGTTACTAGAGTGCTCAACATCATTACAGAGACAAATAATAATTTAATAGACATTTAAGAGTCCATAGGCTAGGTTCCTCTTTAGTTGGATCAGTAAAATAACTTGGACTGCATTCAGCTTCCTCGGTGCAGCACTTCACATGAAGTATTCAACAGTGAGGAGATTCTGCAGTGTGTCTGGTTTTTAATGCTTCTCTTCCTCCTGCCTGCCCAGGCAAAGAGATGGGAAAACCGTGCAAGATAATTGAACAACAGTAACAGTCGTTTTAAGTAGTTAACAGGTAGTAGAAAGGATGGCAATAAAAATAAATATTGAATGCTTACTCATCTCTACAGATTCACGAGGAAAAGCCATTCTGTTGCAGAGTATAAAATGATGTTGCTGCTTTCCTGAGCTCTCTGGTAAAGCATGGGATGAAATCCTACCTGGAGCTGAGTGAGGTTCCTGTGTCTTATTTTAGTATTGTCCTGTATGGAAAAGTACTGTGTAAAAAAAAAAAAAAAAAAAA
>VWYH01005249.1:261862-407736 GCA_013399365.1 Pampusana beccarii | reverse complement strand
GGATAATTATATTATCCTATGGTCTTCCCTGGTTGTCTCCAAAACTCACCATGCCTTATCTATGCTATTTCCCTTATCACCTATGTGATAGCTGGTAAGTAGATGTCTGTCACTTGCAATAAAAAAGAAAGTAAAAGCCTGCTCCTAGTAAAATCTATCTCTTTAAAAGACATTTAGCATTATAATTCTGAGATTTCCCTTGGCAACTGTTAAAGAAGTGGGCTGCCTATCGGCATCCACAGTCCTGAATTAGGGGTGTTGGCTGCCTGTACAGTGCACAGGAGCCGTGCAGAGAGGGCATCTCAGATGGCAAGAAATGTTATGGGAGGAATGTCACTATTTCTCTTGGGATCAAGGGTGCTAATGTCCATGCTGGACACTGAATTCACAAATTCGTAGCTTCACAAAGCATGGGAGTGAGTTTCTAAACACCATTGTTTAACACACTGAAATTCCCAACTGAAATTCCGCCAAATCAGTCATATTGCATGGTGACCCTGGAAACAAGGAGGCTAAAGAGGGCTTTTTTCCCTTCCCTCCTCCTCCTCAGCCCAGAAACAAGGGATGATCAGTCTGAGTACATACAGGAGAACCAAGCAGCATCCACCAAATATAGTCTTGTCTTTGAAACAGGTTCAGGTATCTCCAACTGGAGGGGAGAAATGAAACTGAGATTAGTACAGCCTCAGAAGGTGTGTTGACCAGGAGATTGTCAGACACAATAGCAGCAAGAAGGTAAAAGCTTCACCTCCTCCAGAGCAAAGGTCCTCATAGCTGCACTCTGAAGACATCAACTGATTTAAATCCTGAAGGTGGAAAATGTGTAGGAATATGTGTATGTCGTCATCATAATTGTATAGCTGCTTAGCACTGGTATGCTGGAGAGTATTCCAGTCATGCCCAAGGTAAGATGGCTAAATGTGACAGGACCTTTATATACGACTGTGAAAGTCTGGGCAATAACTAAGGAATTTGGAATGTTAGGAGTCTAACTGGCATGCAGATAAGGCATATTCCATGTTTGTAAGGCTTTTTGTGACTCTGGTATCCTAAAAATAATGAGAGTTGTCATTTCTCCATTTTGAATTTTTTAAAAATATGCCTATACATATAGCATGCAAAATATATGTATATAGTGGCACTCTGAAAGCTTCATGCTTCCGTTTCAAATACTTCCTCAAGTTTCCCTGCATCTGGGTACCCCAAATCTAGTAACTGTGACCCCTGAATTTTTACCCCTTTCTCTACATCTTGTGTTTAAGATCTGTATATATACATCTGTTTAAGATCTGTATATGCAGGAGATGCAAAGACAGCTGCTACTTTGTTCCCAAACCAGTGGAGACTGTTGTGGAGAAATACTGGACAGATTTATTTCATTGCTAATTTCAAGCTGTTCATTCTGCTTGATTTTTTCTTGCCTTAATCTTCCTTACACAACAGCTTAAAATTAGAAATACCATTGTTTCTCCTTATGTATAAGTAATCTTACAAATTGCACTGCTGCATGATAAATCCTTCTTTATAAACTCAAATATTTTTAGCACAATGTAGAATAATGATACCACAAGCTATATCTTAAAACTGTGAATGTAGGGAAGACAATGTAGGCTCAGAGCTACTGCAGCAAACTCTAGGACCTTCTTACCTGAAGCATATTTTTCCTCAACTCTTTCTGTAGGCATTGGAACATGGCAGGTATCTTCCCAGAGTGATCGATCTCTTCCTAACATCTGAATTACTCTTGGAGATGCTTACAATTCATCATGGATAGCATCAAAGCATGAGATCTAGTACCCTCAGTTAGGTGTCTTATATTAGAGGAGACAATTTAGATTTTAGGTGCCCATGCTGCTATCTGGTATGAAGAGTATCCTGTGTCAGTGTGGTATCTCACTAAAACAGATAATTAGAAGCTTGCACGCAGACCTAGAGCCTTTGCACATTTTTCTGGTAAAGTTATGCTACTCTAAACATAACAATTAAGGAGAATATACAAGAATAAGCAAATAACTACAGAAACACAAAGGTTTTCTCCCTGTCGGACAGCTAGACAAATTTTGCTTTCACTGGTGTTATTATGAATAACTCCTTTCTATTCACAGGCATTGCTCTTGATTCAGCTTGGTATAATTTTAAAAGAATCTCTCCTGTTCTCCAGGATCTCTTTAGATTCGGAGTTTTCAAAGAAATCAGGAGTTGCCATTATCATTTTCATACAGTTTTCAACATGATATGCTATGTTCAATCTGATGAAACACTGCATCATTACAGTAGTGGGGAACAACCTGACGTAATTATTTCTTACACAGCCCTGCAAATGACTGATTACTCTTATTATTGAGACTTGAAATGATGAAAAAGAAAAGTATTCAAAATTTTGCAAGTAAATTAAATAGAAACTGACAGGTATAATTATTTTGTATACTTGAAAGGAATTAAAATCTCCAAAGTGAAGGGTTCTATAAACAGAACGGATGTTTTAAAAAGAAGAAAATGAAGAAATCTTCTTAACATAGTAGCAGCTGGTGTCCTGCAATTACTCTCTGCACATTGTTTTTTGTGATCATTACAGCCTGCTTACAGATATTTTTATTGGTATGTAATTTGCATTTAATATTCTAGCATAGTTTTATTTTTATATAGCAAAAGTAATGTGTGAGCTCAGACTCCGAAGCTGTTTGTGCTGCTGCATGACCAGCAGAAAAAAGCGTTATTGGTCCTTCTAATGAACATCCAGACTGCTTGAAGACACAGTGCCAAGATCCAGAAAAGCTAGATGCAACTTCTTTGGACTCCTACGTACTGTTGGGACACTTTGCCCAAAATAGAGATAGATCTTGAGGGCGTTTTGACCTGCCTCTGCTTTCAGTTAAAACTAGTTGATGGTAGCTGTGTGCTTATTTTCGTTTTCACGATTGAGAATCAGCTTGCCTTGACTAAGCTGCTGGCAACTGGAATGCGTGTTTCAACCCAGGGTCCTCATTTCCCTTCTGTAAAATCAAATGAAATGTGCATTGCACCTTTTAGGATTCAAGTGCTCCTGAGGACTTTTTGCAGACATATTTTTAAGTATCACTGTGTGGGAGCTAGGTGGCAAAATATAGGCACTTAATCTGTCTCTAAAATTCAGCTACAGAGTGGAGCACATTTAAAGTGTTGTTTGCGCAGACAAAAGACAGATGTAACACTTTTGTGGCCCTCCAAAGGTATGTCTAATATGGGTATATAATCCCTTCCTCTCAAGGCCTTTGAGGTCCCCTGCCATGGAGGCAACTGATACATTAGGTATTCAATTCAATTTAAAAAAAGCTTTACTATATTTTGGATGGACACTAAGGTCCCAAGTGAGAAGTGGTGAATGGCATCTCCTAACTCAGGTGTGCTCAGTGGCCAAGGCAGCAGTCGCAGGCAGCTTGTGCCAAAATCTCATCTTATATGAAGTTGCCACTGTAGAGTCTTCGAGGCTGTCAAATTCAGCAGGGCTCTGAGCTTAGTTTGAGGCTCCTGGGGTACAGCAAAAACAACACAACACAATTATCCGTTTCAGTTTTGCCCTTTAACAGTGAGAGTTAAAACTTTGTATGGGAAAGTTTTGATAACTTTGAAATATTAATTTTAGCCATTGCAACACAGAGGCCAATGAAGAGTGTGGTGACAGCCTGAAAGGCTGAAAATTTGATCTACAATATACAACTATCAGTATTGCATGTGGTGGTCCTTCTTTTTTTTAGAATGGGTGGAACACAAAGGTTAAACTGGCCTATGACACTCTCTCATGAATATTGTGAACAGCGGTTCCTATGTGCTCCATCACTATTTATCTTAGAACCTAAAAGAAGAGCAGAACAGACTTTAGGAATATTTCTTCTTCGACAAGGAAAGGAAGATATAGCAACACTGCAACTTCCTGCAAATTTATGTTTATATTCTCATGTATTGTAAAGTATTTTATGTACAAGAAGGTAAATAAACCCCACCCTCTTTTAAGGCAAACTTCTGTTTCAGTCACTTCAGTGCAGAAGCACTGAGGTTCCCTAAACCCAGAGGAGCTGTTGTTTGAGATACTCCAGGGCATACAAGACATTCAGATGGGTCTGGTGCATACAGCAAATGTCATTGGAGACCTGTGCCACTCTGCAGTGGCAGCTGGAGCTGATACCAAAGAGCATGCCAAAAGGCACTAAAGAGGTACCCTGTCCTTTGCTGGTCACCATCATCCAGCAATTTCTTCCCATCAGTGAAATTCAAACACAGTGTGTCCTGCCTGGGCTCTTCAAGGGATCCTCAGAGAAAAGGATCCAAAATGTGGCAGTGCTGGGGGCTGCAGGGGAAACAGGAGCTGGGAAACCTCAGGCATGCAAGGGCCTTTTTAAGAAGATTTGCTGTAATTTCTAAAAAAGAAGAAATTCTGCTTTTCAGAAATAGTATAAATACTATTTCAGTGATGTTTACATGTTTTTCAGATTTTTCCTTGTCTTACTCACGTTGCAGAGCTGGAGGATGCTTTGATTATATAGTGCTATGTCAGATGCTTACTTGAATAGTAATACTAAATTCATATTGAGCTCTTGAAATTTTTGCATTTCCCACTGCTTTGACACTACCCACCCATCAAGAGTACTAATTAGAGGGAAAATATAGCTCACACCAGTCATTTATTTTTATATAGCACCCCTTGGCACAAACTTCCTAATGTCTTTTTCTCTCATTAAAATCCAATCAACTAAAAGTATTCTTTATTAAGTGGCCCATGAAATAACTTTTTAATTTTAGAACAAAAGGATATGAGGGCTATTGTCTGTTTGAAATACTTCCTAGCAATGTACTCTGGAGAAAGAAGGGATACATGTATCTTCAGCTCTCTGAGGAGATCTTAAGAAAACAGTCCCATGAAAGGATGGCCAGCATTTCATTGCCTCAGTACCTGCTGCTTCTTTTCCACCATGCATTCTCCACACTTAAAATTGCAGCTTTGGAAGAAGAAAATGAAAATAAAAGACAAAATCAATGATAATAATAAGAATATTAAGAAAGAAAAAGAGAGAGGCAACATGGAAATAAGAGAAAATAAATGGGTCTTTGCTGATAACAGGTGTGGTAACAAAGCAATTTTTTCAGAGAATTCTCTTGTCAGAAAATCTCTTTACTACAAAGGAAAGGAGAGTGGGAAGACAACCACAGTACCAGCAGGAATATTTGCAATTGTATTTGTCCAATAGTTTTACTTGTTTTCGCCTAGGTAATGCATCCATTTAAACCTAAACCTCGTTGTGGAAGTGTGTAACACATCAGCTGCTAGAAGCAGAGGTAGGACTTGGCGTGCGGTTGCTGACACCTCATGCCAGCACTTCAAAGAGGTGCATTGTCACTTGTGTGACTTGTCACAGCAGCACTGGGACATGTTTCCTCTGCCTCCCCCCAGACTGTTCCCTGTAAATGTCAGTCTATTTCCTTAAATCCTCGTTGAAACACCAACTGCAACCTAAAGAGGGGTCTTGTTCTGTGGAACTGAGGGTTTTCATATGCGTTCTTGTGGGATCAAACCCACCCTTATTCTGGACTGAGTGAATTTATCGTGTTTTCCCTTCATGTACGTTGCTCTTCAGAGCATTAAAGGCTTCTCCCTGCTCTAGCTATCACCTGGTGGTGTTGATGGAGAGGACATGTCACTTGGATTTCTAGTTTTTCATCTGTGTTTCAATAAACAGCACATAAGCCTGGTGCTGACTCAGATGCGTGAAGGAGAATACAACTGGACTGAAACGCCTGTCTGTGCAGCAGCACATGCCAGGCAGCCTGGCAAACAAGGTCAATTATTAAAACCAGAAAAGTCCATGTAGACAAGGCCTGCTGTCACAGGGTGCAGAAGTGGCGTTTATAAATGCTGAGCAGTAATGCTAATATCTACCTCATTTAAGAAGTTTAAGGCAGACTAAAGAGACAAATATTCCGGGAGACATTTCCTGTTGGGGGTCTCTAACAATAGGATCTATACAGCTGTTATCACTGCAACAGTCCTGCATCTTTCTTGTTCGCCAAAGCAGCATCGTGGATAAACCATTATCTGGAAAAGAAGGAGTTCAGCTGTCTCTATGCTTACAATCTACTACATTTTTAAAGAAGGAAAGTCTATGGGACAATACTTGTGTTACTCTAAGAATCATGTTGAGATATGGACCTCCCAGGATCCTCCTGTTTATATATTTATTATTTAACTATCTTTAATCCCCTGTTTTAGATCAATATAAATTTTTCACTGTTTAACTAGCTTTTGTTAAACCAGTCCTGTGTGACTTCCAACTACTTTGGGAAAATCTCAACTAGTCGAAAAGACAGAAAAATAATAATAATTAGAAACTGACCAAGTGAGACTCCAAAACAATGAGGTGACATACTGCTTTCATTTACATGTCAAGTCACAAGGATTAATGGCTACATGGGGCCAAGTAAGGGTAGAGTTTAACCCTAAATTCCATTTTAAACTGATGACATAGTTTCCAATACCCTAGTCTTAGACTGGCTAAAGAACATTCACAAAGGGAAATGAAAGATGTTTGTGGCAGGGATACAGGATTGCAACAAATATCCTACTTCATCTATACATTCTGCGTCAGACCTGACAAAAATCTTTGTCCCAGTGGAATAAGCACCATGTGAGGGCTAAGAGTTAGCTATTGCCTGGGGCAATGAGGGAATCTACAAGGAAACAGAGTGAAAAAAAGCTGCTTAAGGTGTTATAGCTGGCAGTGATTATAATCCAAGCTGTATGCTGGCATCTCAACTGACATACAGCTTGGATGCTGAGTGGTATCTAATATGCAAGAGTCTGCTGCGGCTGCTGCAAACAGGCCTTGAGAGAAGGGGCTGCTTTTTGTCAGCTCAGTCTTTTTTGATCTTATGACACGGATCTAGTGAAACTGTTTTTTCCTATCAAATATTTCACATGTTTTGGAGCCTTTAGTCCCAGTTTAAAAGCTAGGCAGCCTTGGATTTCCTTATCAGTTCAGTTCATACTCTCTCAGCAGGCAAATCTTCGCCAGTTCGTATCATCAATTAAACACATCCATCCCTACAACCACTCATCCAAACTGTCAACAGCAGCTTCTTCTGTAAGAATAAAATGTTTCTGACAGAAGAAATGAAGGAAAGATCCAGCTCCGTCATATCTTGTGTCTGGATGAAGAAGTGTAGAGGTGTCTTAAAGGAGAGGCTGGGGCCCTGCCCAACCACACGCAGAAGTACGACTGGAAGTGCCAGTGAAGGCCATGTCTGTCCAGAAACCTTCCTCCAGAGTAAGCAGTCCATGGAGATCTGGGTCCATTCCTGGAATCCCAAGTGTGAGAAGGATACGGACATACTGGAGCAAGTGCAGGAATGGGCCACAAAGATGGTGAAGGGACTGTAGCATCCTTTATACAAGAGGCTGAGACTGTGTATAAATACCTGATGGGGGAGCAAGGATTATAGAGCCAGGCTTTTTTCAGTGGTATCCTGTGAAAGGCCAAGAGGCAATGGGCACAAATTCAAATTAAAAAAATTCCTTTTAAACATAGGAGAAAATTTCTTACTGTGGGGGTGACCAAGTACAGGATTAGGTTGCTCAGAGAAACTGTGGAGTTCCCATCCTTGGAGATATTCAAATCCTGACTAGACATAGACCTGGGCAACTTTATTTAGCTGGTCCATCTCTGAACAAGGGGTTGGACTGAATGGTCTCCAGTAATGCCTGTCAGTCTCAACCTTTGATTCTGTGAAATATAGAGCACACTAAATATGCTCAATTAATCCCATGTGTAAACCCAATTGTACCAAAATTAAATATTTCCCCCTTAACTACCTGGATCTCAATGAGACAGTCTAGAGTTTCTTCCTTCTCCAGACAAATCCTACATCCAAGACACCTGAGCCCCCGGAGCTGATCTGCTCTGAGTTCTGCCCAGTGGCAGCAGCACATGAGCAATGAGTTTTCCCTCTGCAAAAATTTCAAGGGGGCAAGTGGGCTAGAATTAAAAGGTCGAATATCACGGTCATGGCCTTGGCACCCACCTCTGTGCACATCGGTCAGCTGCTTTGCGTCCCTAGGAAGGTTGCAGGCTGCCTGTGGTCTGACCTCCCGAGGTGGGTAATGGGTTCCTTCACCATGTGGTAAGTGTAAGCTGGTCACTCCTGCCAGGGAAAAGGAGAGCAAATCGTGGCTCCCCAGCTCTCACACATCATTCCTGCTCACAGGGCACTTGAGTCCGAGTAACCACCCTCCCAGGAAAATCCCTGTAAGGATTAACATTTCCTCTAATATACCTGGGCACCCGTCGCCCAGGAAAGTTGCTGAGCATCAGGCACTTCAGTAGGAGCAGAGTGTTAAATAACTCTGAGAACCTGCTCTCACCCCATGATTGTGAGCATGGTGATAAAGGAGAGACACAGTTCAATTTTGCTTTTATTAGATCCTTTTTTTTTTCCCCCAGGTTTTACAGGCAAGAGCCTTAGAGCAAAAGAGGGAATGAGTCACTGCAATAGCTTCTCATTAAACTAATGACAAGAGATATAAACAGAGGAAGCTCACTTGGCTAATGTTCCTACCATCCGCAATGCTAAGCCATAGGAAATTAAACCAGAAAAAAAGTCATGTAGTGTACCTTGGACTGGGTGTTCAATTAACCTTAAATTGGAAATGTTAACATTTGATTTGAAGACAACAGTTAGGCATTTGCACCAGGTGCCCTGTAGCTGGATAGGGTAAAAAAGAAGTAAAATCAAATATCAAGCTCTGTCGCTTGCCCTTTTGAGTGAATATGCACTGGGTAGTAGCATCTCTGTCGAGCCACATTTCCAAATGCAGTGAGTTCCTTGCTATTCTCACTGTTCTTAATACCAAGTCAATTACCCAGACAACTCCTTTGGTTATGGTATGTGCTGAATACTTCTGAAGATGCTTGCTCCGTAAAAACCATTATTTGCCAGTCTGACTCCATAAAAATCAACATGCCAGAAAAAATAAATTCTGAAGAACCTCGTGCTAAAACCTCTCCTTAGAGAGTACCCTATTTTCAGTAGGGAAGCAGATATGAATGATCCTCACCCAATTCAAAGAGATTAAAAAGTCAATAAAATGTTAATCTGCAGAAAACATCTTGTAACAAAACTCTTCTACAGCATCAGTCACAGATTGCAGGAAGAATAGGATCTTTTGGTTCTGAGTAAAAAATACTGAAATTATTTTTAAAATTGCAAACACTTTGCAGTGTTCAAAACAGACTCATTTTCAGCAGTGTTTCCCAACTAACATCTACTAACTTTTTAAACTGACAATCATAATTGAAATAAATGAAAAATGCAATCAGTATTTTGAAACATTTTGGTAACATTTTATTTTAAGTGAGGGTTTGCAGTTCCTGATATCCTTGACAAAATGTGGACATAGCAGTATTAGCACCAACTAGATTTTAAGCAAATAACTGAGGATCGTGTTTTTCTAGCAAAAACTCTATGTAATTGCATAAGATCTCAGTCCTCTCTGTCTGATAATTTTAAGTTATGGAGCAATTCATGTCGAAGCATCTCTTAGAGCTTTGGCAAAAAAACTCACCAGCAACATACCCTTTTGCCTCTTAAATACCTTAAAAATAGCTAAAGCTTCCATGGCTAATATAAAGAAAATGAGGAAATATGTTCCTTTCAGTTCCTCACCTTTATGTAAAGGCCAAGGTAAAACAGAAAAAGAAAAATCATCTAGAATTTTAACTATTATTGTAATAGGTGATCAGGACAACTCCTCTATACAAAGATCCTTAAGAACAGAGAACAAAAAGAGGAGAATGTTAAAAACACTAAAAACTGTACAGAAATGTAAGGTTGACACAAAAATAGCACAACCAACTAAATTATACATATATTGTATATGATCAGCCCATTAAATTTATCCATTACAAGTTGCACAACACTTCTATATGATAAAACATGACAGCTGAGCTATCATTCCTGGCATTGCTCAGCATGCAGTAAAACGACAAGCAGAAGAATGACTTTTACACTGAGCAGCCCTCACTAACAAACAAGGCCATTATCCTGGCAATGCAAAAAATAATCACAAATAGTTGCAGCTGGGTGGGTGGCTGGGTGGGGGGGTTGCTGTTAGACTGTAAAGGAGATATTTTTGAGCCTGAAGGTACAAATAATTTTGCCTACTGACTTCTAGAGAGAGCTGTTTCAAAAGTGGTAGCTAAAAATAAAATGGCAGTATTATTATTAAACACCATCAAGCTGACAGCCACTTCTCTGTTAAGATGCAAATAAACTCTTTATGTCACAGATGATGACTCCTGCTATTTTCAGTTCTTTGCCAAACTTGAATGTTTTGGACCAATGGTTTTCTTAAGAAGAAAGTGCCTCAGTTTGAACACGTTTGTTTAGCTCTAATGCTGTTCAGCTTTTTCTGAGAGGGACTAGGGAAAAAGATGTTTTCTTTTGCTCATCACAAGTTTTACAATGCTTTTTAATAGTGAAGTTCTGGCACCTCCAAGTGACACAGAGAAGATGACATTCATCTACACAGACTTGGTGTCAAAGCTGATCTCCTATAGATCTCCTAGACCTCTGTGCTTAATGAAAGGGTTAAAGGAGGAGAAGTCTGGGTCCAGGAGGAGAATTCTGGTTAAAAGAGGAGAATTCTGAATTCTGGGTCCAAGCGCACATTTGCACACTTGCTAAATCCAAACTTTGTCAACCAAAACATCTAGTCTATTTAAGTAGTTTATTAACAAAAGGCAAAAAGAACTAATACTATACCCTGAGTAATGCAGTTATTCAATTATAGTTCTTATTATCCAGTGCCACAAACATGAAAAAGTGTGAAATGAATTGACAAAAATCGAACTCTTTTGTATCTAAACATCAAGGCAATTGTTGAACAAGGGATTTATGATCAGTAACCTAAAATATAGCAGGTAGCTCAAGAAGAATGACTTCTACAACTCTGAATTGTAGCAACAACGAAACTGTCAAAGAGGCTGAGAAAATCTTTCTCCTACCAGAAAACTGACTGATAAATTACTGATAGAGGTTGAATTGAATAATAATTGCAGTTAAGTAGTTTAATATGACTAAAGACAATATGTTCTTTAACTTCAGAATTATCTACTTAGGCACTATTGTGAAAAGACAAATTGGATCCAAAAGCTGTTTTTCAACATTGGTAATATTAATCTAAAAATAAAAATTCCCTAAGGTCAAAGCGGCATTAATAGTTATTTGTGGGTTAGGTTTCTGCAGAGCAATTCCACACAGAACTAACATTTAAAGTACACCAACTTTTCAGATTCTGCATGTGTTATTTAAGATGAATTGGTAGATGAACTGAAAAGACACATGTTAAACACATTCTTGATTATTCATTGAATTCTCTTAGTGCTCTTAATAAGCATGATCACCTGGTTTGAGACAATTTGTTCATGCATATTATACCTAATCTCCCATTATTTATGAACAATATTTCCCTGGAAGCTTTTCAGGAATTCAAATGCTGGGATCGGAAATCTGCTGAAATGGGTGGACAAAAAATAATAGTCTGAGCTACAAAACATACCAGTTTCATCTGTTTCTATGCTGAATCCTTACATTGACTCTTCAAACATACACTGACTCCTGAAACAAAATATATCTAGTGCACTTGCAAGTCTGAGATGGTTCTTGGCTGAAATTTAATACCATTTCACAGATGGATTTTAAGAACAAAAAGCACAACCATGTTAACGAATCAAACATTTGTGAGGTAGTGGGTAAGGAAAAAAGACCAGTAACATAACTGGATTTCACAGGAAGCTGTCCAGATGTGAATCTCAACAGTATAATTACAGAGAGGCCAGGCGGTCATCAAGCGAGGCAGCTCATCACACAACACTCACCACCATATTTGAATGCAGATGTGGACTCATGTTAGAATAAGGCAAGAAGCTATTTTCTCATTTTTCTCCATTTTAGAATATTTTAAATTCCTCTACCAAGCTGGGACAAAAACCAAGAACCCCAAAGAGACCAAAATGAAACAAACAACTCCCTTTCCTGACAAATATAGCTTTAGAGCAGTGGAAATGTTTACTGTTAGATGTTGATCTTTTTCATTAAGTATCTTACTTTTCACTGTCGTTAAGTTCCAGTAGTATTTCTGAAATGAAAAAGCAAAGCATTTCATTTTGAAGATACTGGAACAAGATATTAAACAAATGTCAAATCTTTTTGACTTGGAAAATAATACTGAAAGCAATGCTTTGTCATAAAAAGTCTAGTATTGACAGATTGCAATTTTCAAATGAAAAAAAGATTTTTCTTGTAAATCACATTCATCTCTACACATCTCTCGGATGCATTGCAATGAACTGATTCTTGTGTGATTATGTATGTGCATTAGGAAAGAAACCAGCCATGGGGTGACAGCCAGATGGCCTCCTATGATCTTTGGACTTCTAAATGTGAAAAATAAACAAAATGAGGACTAGCAAAAGGAGGTCTCATATTGTAGTATCCCTTCCATGGAGTTCTGAAAATGTTTTTCTTCTGGATTCTGACTGGAATACAACAGAGATGACTACCAGGAAAAATTTCTTTATTAAATAATTGCTTGAGTTATCCCCAGTACTTTTTCAGTATATATATTCAATTACATGTCTATTAGTAGGTGTATTTCATTTGTGGAAGATGATACCACAACTTGAAGAATTATTAACTGAGAGCTTAATCAGCCATCTGAGTACTCGTGAATATAATTTGTAAGTATAATGAGTTAATTTTTTCTCCTTAGTTACACCTTTATGCCCCCAGTAATTGCAGTGCTCAAGTGGAAATGGGAGCTGCATGTGGCCCTGTATCCCAACAGCAGTCAGCAAGTCACATCAGATTGCACAAGTGCCTGGGTTAGCTATCTCAGGGTGAGCCATTCTCCTTCTCACGCTGTTCAGTAAAATGTTGAACATCTTAGCAAAATAGCATCTGGATTGTTCTTGAAAAGGAAACCTGAGGCAAAAAATTCTGCCACTTTTCCACCCTCCCGACCTTGGGTCTCCAAGAAGGAGGACAAAACACCCAAACCACAAATTTTAGAGCAGCCTAAATGTAAAGTTGATGAGGTGGTTTCACAATCACTTCCTTGTCAAAGCTCAGCGAGACCCTCTGCACTCCAGTCCCACTGAACTCTGATGACTGCCAAGGTAGATGATCTTCCTTAGCAGGGACAGGAAGGGGCTGGCATGAAGCACCCCATCCTCCCTTGAGCCACAGAGTACTTGGCTCTTTGCCGTTCTCTTTCTATACAGGCAGTTTATAAAAAATTTGACTGCCCAGGAAAATTGGATGTCGGTGGCTATTGCACTGCATATTTTCCTCTTTCTGCAGATGGAAATTTCTTATCAATCTGATGCACAAAATGGCAGGCAGGGCAGAGTGCTATCAGAGCTGGCAGGCTGGAGCAGACGAGGGCATCTCATCATATGACGCTTCAGACAAGAGAAATTGCATGAAATGGAGCAGTTAAAAGGTAATTTTCACAAAAAGAACTCGGGAAAGGAAATCTGGCTGACAACAAATGGATTGGAGGTAGGAGGGAACACCAGTCAGTCACCACAGACACATCTTATCTCCCAGGAAAATACAGCCAAAGATGAGGAGGAGGGGACGGAGGACCAGGGCTTGCTGAGAGCAGAGCAGATGGCTGAGGAAACGCGAAGGCAATGCCACCCAGTCACCAAGTGTGTCACAGGAGGAGAATTTACAAGGTATTTTTTAAGTACGCCCTCGCATTTGTTTGCCCCAGACATGTGATAAAATAAGAATAAACCTTCTTTACTAGTGACGTTTTGTTGTCATTTATCTATGTGCTTATACAGCACAGCTGACACGGCTCCATAAACAATGTTCTGTGGCCAACTACAGCAGTGATGAAGCTGTAAAATATGTGCCAAAGCAATAGGTGAATGATGTTTTTAAAACCATTAAATCTTTCCTGGTGAGTTTGAGTTCAGAATAGATTTCTTCTCATTATCATTGTTATTATTATAATTATCTTTGTGACTGTGACATATAGAGGCTGTCACATACTAAAAGATTTCCCTTGCCTCACAGAAGGTCCCAATTTTAACGTAAGACAAGAGAATATTAAAACTACCATAGAGGTGAAGACGGATCTTCAAGGAAACAAGTGCTAATTGGCAAGATGTGAGGGGATATTAGGTTGCCAAAAAAGACAAGTTTTCCAAATTTTTTAGTAGCTATTACGTAAAAGAAAGTTAGAAGGAGCAAGATAGATAGCAAGACAGCAAGATAGAGTAGAAGATGTTTATGGTATTGTCTCCTCAGCATGGGTAAGCATGGAAGAGAGTCATCACAAATGTCTTTGGAATTTAGCAAACAGGAGAGCAAATCATAAAGCAGTCAAAGATAGCAGAGGCCTTTGAAGAACTGAATGACAGGTGACAGGCAGAGTAGGGACTAGCCATGAAAGGCTTTGAAAACAGAGATGTCACTTAAATTTAGTGGCATAGAGAAGCAGAATGCAAAGACTTGGGAAAATAATAGGTGAGTGGTACCACTCTAAACAGAAAAGAGGAAAAATGTGCATATCAAAGCCAGAGGAAAATATATTGCAACAGCTCAGACAAGCTGATGACAAGAGCTGTAAAAAGAGGGTGGACTGCAAGCATGACATTCATGCAATGCTGTTCAGGGTGAACTTCAGGATGTCATGAGGTGCAGAGAATCTACTCATGAAGTTGATGAACAGGCTAATGACACAGGAATGGGTACTACCCAAAGAAACTAATGCCAAAAGGAGGAGGGGTTGATAAAGCACTCTGGTAAGTATTGGTGATAGCTGGACAGCCATGATGAGGTGTCAGACAAGCAGGCTGAGATCTTAGTGTGTACCAATAGAGGAAGGCTGGTGAGAGACATGGGCTGGAGGAAGATCCAAGTGAAGACAGTCACTGAGACCAGAGGAAGACAAGGTTTTCCAAAGAATAACATGATCAATGATGTCAAAGCAGACAACAGGTCAGGAAGGATATTCCTGTAGCACAGATGCTCAGCCTCTCTGTGAGGGATTAAATGTGAGTGAGAGCTTAACAGAACAGTGTAAAAGATGGAAACCATGTTCTAAAAAAGATATAATCAAAATGGAGTGAAGTTCTTGCCAAGGCGTAAGGCAAGGAACAGTAGTCAGAAGAGGCAAGTGGAGTTAAAAGGAATGTTTTAAGACAGACAGGTGGAAAGTTTTCTGCATAGTGAGGAAAGCGGTCCAGAGAAGAGTGAGAAGACAAGAGGAATTGTAAATGAAACGATAAGAAGAGTTCTGGGGAGACCAGCAAGGGTTTGCCAGGAGAATGTTAGCATTCTCTTAGGTACTCTACCCTGTCTCAGTGATTTAGTCACGGGTTTGTGAGCTGATTAACTTCACTGTTATCTGTTTTTTCCCCTGCAGAATGGAAAGAATCATAAAAGTTTAAAAGAAAAGTGAATGGAGAATTTTGCTAACTCTTCGTTCTGATTCAAAGAGAAGGAACAGTGATGAAAGAAGACTGTAGAGGATGGTAGAATTTTTAGATTTGTTTGCTTGTCACAATTTAAAAGGTCATTCCTGAAGCTGGATTGCCAGAAGATTAGATCCTATACTGGAGGAACTGAAAAGTTGAAGTGACGCTTTTAACAGCACATGATGGAAATGACAATGTCTTCTGCAAGCTGCAATGCTGAATGCCATCACTCTGCTGTTTGTTTTACAAAAATAAATATTCGGAAAAGAAACAATGAGGGCTTGGATCAATGACTGTGGCCCCCAAATTATATAAAGGCTTAGCTCTCCTGCTCTTGAATACCCAGTGATGCTATGATAAAGTTAGTGGGTGATATTCCACTAACTTCCAAAAAAAATGTCTCCCTCATGATCTACGGTAATGCCTGTGTTTTACCAGATGACTGGTGGATAGAAAGATCCAAACAACAGTGCTGATCAATCTCTTTCAAGCTGGGGTGAGCTTCTGCTCCTTACTGACCTCTGTATCACCAGCCTGGGTCCTTCACTAAATAGGAGGCACATAAAGCTGTCCCTCACATCCTTTAATTTCAAAAGGTTCTGGAAGTGTTTGCCTGCATTACTATTACTGATTGTAAAGCACTGTCCACAGACTCAGCTCTGGAAAAGACACACAAGAAGTCACAGAAACATAGGATCCTGGCGTAACTCAGTTTGAAGGGACCTCTGGAGGTCTTCCAATTAGCATGTAGAATCAGGTTGCTGTCAGGGTGCTGAAACCAACAGGAGTTCTCCCATCAGTGTTAACAAGAACAGGACTAATGGCATCTTCTCTGAATTGCTATAATCTACCATGTTTTTTTTGACCTCTGACAACTTCCAAAATTTTAAAAGTGATACTTTTGAAAGCTGCCTTAAGGAGT
The DNA here is from genome assembly GCA_013399365.1 of Pampusana beccarii. NCBI lineage: Eukaryota > Metazoa > Chordata > Aves > Columbiformes > Columbidae > Pampusana > Pampusana beccarii. The sequence goes on along the minus strand of VWYH01005249.1, from coordinate 391,296 downwards.
AACATGCTGCCTCAGATAACCAACAGAACATCAGAGGCAGAAGCAAAGTTGATTAGAGACAGGAGACAGATGTGTTTGTGGAAGGGCATGGAGAAAAGGCCATGGGGGAGCAACTGTAAAGAATAGTTCAGGAAGAGAAGTCCAGGGATAAATTTCCCTTTGTGTCATCCACTTATATGTTTAATTTTCATTGTTATTGAACCACATGTTTTTACAGGTAATATGTACTGCATCCACACATGCCTCTTGAGAGACTAAAGTGCTGGAGCCTGAAAGTTCTCTGGGATCCCAGAGGAAAGTTCTTTTCTACGGCAACGAGTTTTTTCCATTTAGCTTTCTCTGATTATTCCTTCATAGGAAAGAAATTACAGTGTCTTTCTAATGTTTATAAGAAAACACAGGGGACCAGGAGAAGTGAGGGGGAAATGACCTAAGTAATGTAAGTGTTGATGCAAGATTTGAAAGAAAAGGTGGTTTGTTGGCTGAATTGGAAGAAAAGAAATCCAAGCACAGGAGGAGGGATGAGTAGAATAATGAGACAAAACACAAACTAGAGGCATATTTAATTTGCTAAGCTGTAGGTAGAGAAAGCAGACTTATATAAGGATTAATTTGAGCTGCTCTAAATGCTGCTGTGAGGACTTTGAGGAAGAAGTAACTGGTGTGTGAATGAGAGTGTGGGAATGGAGTGGGTGCAGTCAAATTGCAAGATGTGAGAGCAAAGCCAGACAAGGCAGGATATATCGGGAGCTGTAAGCAGGCAGATAACACAATACATTATTTTTTGCATGTGGGATTTCTCTTGCCAATCTCTACAGCATCTAAAATACACATTCATATCTAAACCTAAACGTGCCACCCTGACTCTCCCTTTATAGTCAATGGAGAGAAACAGGCACTTCCAAAGGGGAGTTGTAAGAGGAAATACTAGACTTTTAGATGTCTAGATTAAAGCAGGTATTTCCTGCATTGTGGATGTGAGTCCCTTATCTAAACATTAATGTGTGTTGTAATTTGAGATGCCCTGAAGTGTTGCTCTGGCACTTAGCTATTGGTAGTGAGGGCACGGGGCTCCCTTAGGTTTGTTGTCATGTCTGCCAGCCCTGATGGAGGCCTGTGATACTCCATGATGCCTCACATGTCTCTAGGGGCCTGGTTTTGGGAAACTGAGCAGAGCCTCTTCTGTCTGCGAAAGCAGGGGAATCTAGACTTTTCATTTTGGAAAAAAAATATCTGCATTTTGAAATTATGATTTTTTTTCTCTGTCCGTTTTCTCTGTCCTTTTCTAGAAATCAAGTGGTGATTTCTCCTTTCACAGACTGTACTGGTTTACCCTGAAATAAAATGCTCATCAAGCTACAGAGCTAATGGCCAAACTAGAATCTGATGCTTGTCATTTCAGCACAAGATTCTTCTTCCCTAAGTGTAGACACCTAATTGGCATTTCTGGAGTGTGAATTATCTCATCCTCAGACTGGCCCATTCACTGGCCCATTCTGTGGTAGTGCCTATTCCTGTCATTTGGTCATAAGAGGAGAATACACAAACACAGATCTTATAGATGCTTCTGTTGGAGCAGGAGAATTAAACCCATGAGTGAGATTTTTTTTTTTTAATCCATTGATATTTATGGCAGAGATCTTTATTTCTGAGTTAATTATATTAGACTCCCTTTGTGCTCACTGGGGAGAAATAAGGACACAATTAATTTGACCTATTTTGGTCTAATCTCATTTGAATAAGACAAATTGTGTCCTAGAGGTGCCTATTAAGGGAGTTTATGGTGACAAGCTCAGATGTAAATGCCCCTATTCTGGGTATCTTAAAGTGTCATGCTTTAAATGTGTAAATAAATTTACCCTGTAGCCAGATTTCACAGATTCATCAGGTCATTGGCAAGATCTGCTTTACTCCCACAGGCTGGGTGGTCTAAAGGGCACAGTGATCTCATATATGTCCTTCACCATGGGCTGGTGTTGGATGTAGGTAACTTCTCAGGCTTCCTTCCACACCTCCCAGCGGTGGGTCTGGCTTGGAAGAGGGGACGTGTGTGGGCAGAGGGCACGGTGTCCGCAGCCAGGGACAGCTGCTGCAGGAAGGTACAAGGTGACCCCGTCCCTGATCACAGAGAGTTTGGTTAACATTTGCAGGATGCTCATTGTCCACTCCCATAGCTCTGCCAGGAGTTCTCATTAGACAAATGGGAAGTGCTGTGCCCCCATGGGTGGCATTTAGCATGCCTGGGACAGTGAGGTCATAGAAGGTCTCTGGCTCAGGAGAGAGGAGAAAGGAAACAGGCGTTTCCTAATGCAGATCTGCCAGGCATGACCGACCCGCTCCAGGAGACTCTTGGTCTGTCCGCAGTTCCTTCCCCTTCCACCAGCTGGCCTGGAGATGCCGCTTTTTCAGCCTCTCTAGCTCCGTTGTTTGTGTAGCTGCCAAGGGGAAGAAACCTCCAGCATGGCAGCAGCAGTGATCACCCTTTATTGTTTTTTTCTCAAATCAATTACCATTTGTGCCTACAAGGCAAAATTAGCAACTCTAGCTGCCAGCGGATGCAAGCTGGAGAAAGTGATGAACACATTAAACTTTTAAGACCTAAGCCTGAAACAGAGAATTCAAGCCAGACTTAGGAGATCTCTGGCTCACAGGGGACACGGGTACTGATCTGGGTCTCCTTTCTGTGTCTTCACTCCATGTTTAATTGCAGGCCTTCTCACAGTCAGAAAACAAGAACAGCCTTGTATGAAAGGACTTGTCTGAAGCATATGGAAGCACTTCGGGAAAAACAGAGGTTTTATAGAGCTGAATAGTAACATTTGTCATGGAACTGTCCAGGGAACAGCTCATTAACTGAAGCAAATTGAAGTAAAGTGCACGCTCTTAGTGATATATCTGTATAGTTAAATTATAGTAAGTGACTCCTACTTAATTACTCTATAATTTTTGCTGCTGGATTTAGTGGAAATGTGTTTAAAAGGGAGTCGTTAACTATGAGAACAAGGGAAAAATACCCCCACCATCAAGATCTTTCAGCTTTGAGATAAGCCAAGACAATTGGGAAAAGCTTTTGGTGCTTCTCACCATTTCTATGTGATATTTTTACATGCCATTACCTATACCTAGCAATCAGAAAGGTCAGATTAATTTTGTCAAATTCAGACCTAGCAGAGGGTGCGCTTTGTTTCCAGCTGGACCCGTCCCCTACAGCAGGTCACTGCCCATGCTCAGGAGCAGGGCAAGGGCAAATGCCAGGTTTCAGCTGAGAAAGGGACCCAGTTTCTTTTTGGCAACTGCTAATTGACAATGTTAATTAAACTGCACCCTGATGGGGCGATCTCATGGCAGATTAGGCCAATCTACACGTGGGCTCTCCTTCACAGCCCCTGCCATCCTTCTGTACGCATGCCTTCCTAAAACTGCTCCCTACACGATGAACTGCAGGAGTACTGGTCCTGGTATGTGGCAGATGATAGGGGACAGGGAGCAAAGCGAGAGGCTGGAAAATGGGTGGACTGTAGCCTAGAGTCATGGAATCACTTAGGTTGGAAAAAACCCTTAGGATAACTGAGTCCAACCATTAAGCATGGTGTTTCTGCCTGGTTTTGAACAGGGGACCTTTTGCATGGTACACAAATGTGATAAGCACTACACTACAGAAACTCCAGCTAAAAGGGTTAAATTGCACTGGAAGTGTGCTTCTGGGTAATGTGGGGGCTGTGCTCTGATTTGGACCCAAGCATGATGGGAAATTATTACCAAGATGTGGAAGACATTCTGAAATTGTTGCTTTATTTTGCTTTGTTTGTCTCCAGCTCTGAGGTTTTGGGTGGGAAGTTTTCCCTCTGAGGACATCTCTGTGTGGAAAAATGTAAAAATGACCAAGCTTGTTTTCATCATAATTAGAAATATTATTGGAACTTAAACAAAATCTGAAATTACAAATGCAGTTCATGTTGCTGTTTCCATTTTTCCTTTTCCATTTTTCTTATTATTTTAAAAATAGTGGTCTAAGTGTTAAAAAAGCTGTAGGTTTTTTAGCTTTTCCAAACCTGCTGTTGACTCCTAGCCCTATTCCTCCAACGTCTTCTCTTTCTCTGCTAAACTACATCTTAATGTCTTAAATTACAGTTAACATCTAAGCAGCAAGATGTTCAGACTTCACTGTGAATCTTTCCTGGGTCACCCTGGAGGTTTACGTGCACAGGGGGTTTATGTGCACTGCAGACTCTCAAACTGCATCAGGGTACCCTTGCTGACCTGCATGATTTAGCTCAGGTACCAGAGACAGTGTGACTGCACTGGTCATGTAAAATCCACGTTGTTGCAGTCTGCTATTAATAATTTTAACTAACGGTATTAACTTTTATTTATCTTTCAAAGAGTTTTGGGAGTGAGGGAGAGGAAGGTGGCAAGAAGGGTCTATAGGAACAGCTAGGAAAAGTTTCAGAAACTGCCAGGAAAGAGAGGCTCAATGGATTTTGCAGTTGTCTTCCCTGAGCCCTTGGTTTCATTACATTAGAAGGAAATTTGGAGAGAAAGAGGCTTTTCCAGTTCAATGGCTGCTTTGGAGAAGATAGACATGACTTTTGCTTCATTTTAGTTTCCAAAGAACACACATAGAAGAGAGAAAGAAAAGCCTAGGGGTTAGCTTAGATGACAGATGACTGCCCTGTCACCAGGGCAAGTATGAGACTGAAGAAAAAAAGCTCAGAACATCTTGCACAAGTTATACATATAATTGTCCCTCAGCAACGTCACTTCATTTTAGAAGAATTATATGTTTTTTTAGCTTTCAACACCCATGAAATTAAGGATCCAAGCAGCCTTTTTAAAAATAAGCTCATCTGAAGGTCATTATTGGTGTGCAAGCAGTTGGTGGGGATTCTGGGAACATGTCAGTGACCTAACAAGAAAAGCTCTGTGCTGGAAAAATGAATGGCACAATGAACACAACTAAGAGTACCACCAAGGCAGGTATGTATAACACTACTTTATTTACGTGGAGCATTTCCACTCTCCCTGGTGGAAAAATGCTTGCAGACATTTCACTAAAATGTTCTTGTAGTCTGCTTTCATTGCTTTCATTAGTGAAGTTGTAAGTAAATGAGGCAGTGGATATCTTTGGCACAACCGTGGTATGTTCCCCCAGAGCACAGAGTGCTTGACTGAAGCTACAGTGTAGACCAAGACCTTTCAACATACCCCTTTATTTGTAATTACTATACTCTAACGTGCATTAATTGCAAATCCGACCTCTCTTTCCTACATCAGTGTTGAATCACTGGACTTTATAAGCCAAAAGCTCCTGAGTTTGTATACTTCAATTAAAGAAAGAGTATGATTACTCACCTTATCTTTGCTATCTCTGATACTGAAGAGAAATTGCCAGGTAAACAGCTTCTCATCACAGGTTTTTTAAGGGTATATAATATCTGCTTCACTTAATTACTTCTGATTTAGTAAAGTGAAGTCGGCTAAAAAAGACAAGCTCTGCTTTGTGAAACTACATCAGATGGTAGACAAGGTGTAGGCAAATGACACCATAAGGACAAAGTAATTGCCCATTTATTAAACTCTACCCAAATTTTAGGGGGGGTCTTCAAGAAAGGCAGAACCTAATTAATTCAGATTACCAGTGTTTGACAGTGATTTAGGTTATTTATACACACTTATATTTAAAAATTACAGAGTTAGCAACACTGTAGACATCACAGCGTCCAAATACAAGAGGAAAACAGCTGAAGAGATCCAATGCCTCATGTTACACTAGCTAAGCAGGCTGGAAAGGACAGTCTCAGGCGTACAGGCTTTTGTTCAAACAAGATGTACAAAACTCATATGCACAAAAGCCGTTCTGGTTTTCACAGCTGATATTGATTGGTCTGAGATAGTATCACACCTTACTAACCACGGAATAAAAGAACTGGCAGTGTTTTTGGAAAGCATAAAGGTGTACAAGCACTTAGGGTCATTTCCTCCAGGAACAAAGCTGATACTTTGGCCAGGGCACAGATAAAATATAACCTTCAAATACTCCCATATAAAACTTTCTTATCAGGGTGGGAAGGTTAATATGAACACCAGTGAGAGGTCTTGAGAACACTAGAAATCATCTTGAGGAGGTAGAGCTCCTCCTTGCTTCCACCTTGCCCTTGCAAGCTTTCAGGTTTCATGGATAACCAATATCCCACAAAAACCCAAGGTAGGTGATGCCTTTTTCTCATTCAAGCTGGATGAGCAGGAGTTCCTCCTGCAAGAACAAGAAGCCCATAGAGGGGATAGCGGCAAAAGTTAATGGGTAATGGATAAGTTCAGGAGAGGCTGAATTTTAGGCTGAAGTTCAGGAGAGCCACAGGAGATTCACTATAGAGCACTTCCAATGAAAAGAGGAGCACAAATAATGGGACTTGGAAAGCTGCAGACAAAACAAGACGTAAGACTTGCTTTTTTTCCAGTTTGGTCATTTTTGTGAGCTGATAGTTGAGGGTACTCAAAGCAATAGGGGCCTGTGGCCCCTGTTGTTGTCTTTGAAACTCAGCAGTTAAAATTCTGGTACAACGAATTTGGTACAACTATGTTTTCTGTGACCGATGAACATATAAATAAAACAATTATAAGGCCATAAAAAATAATGAAGTGCAAACTTTGAAGTTGTTCCTTCATACTTTTCTAACCTTTGGAGAAAGTAGCAACTTTTAAAGAATATTGGATGACAATATTGAAGGGAACTTAAAGATCATCTAGATCCAGCCCTGCTGCCACAGGCAGGGACACCTTCCACTAGACCAGACTGCTTGAGCAGCTGGTCCATCCAGCCTGGCCTTGAGCACTCCTAGGGATAGAGCATCCTTGCAGTTGTGGCTTCATTAGGTTTGTACAGCAAATAAATCATTGTATATTGGTCTTTTGCAGTGCTGATGTTTACTGAAAACTGTATGAGTACTGCTGCAGCTGCAGAGCTCCAGCCCCTTGGCCTTGCAGAGCTGCTTTCCTAAACAGTCCCCTCTGCTTTCTGGGCTTACACACTCTCTGTGACTTTTTGTTAATACTGGGCAAGTACCATTTGCTTCATGCTGCACCTGGACCACTTTGCTACTTCCAGATTGTCTCCAAGCACATACCACACTACATTAAAAGCACCTGCCTTCACTCCCTGCTGCTTTTCCATGTCTGGAGATACCCACATCCCGTCTCTCCGAGGTCAGTCACTGTGAAGTTCCCAAACTTAAAGCTTTCCAGCAGCTCCTGACACGCTCCTTCATCATTTGTGCTGTCACTGTCTTGTTCCAGGGTATCTGTGGTTCCTACTCACATGCCATATTCCTGATTTGGAGTCTGAGCAAAATAAAAAAGCAGGCCCCTGTTCCCTCGCAGAGGAAGGGCAGATAGGTAAAGAAATTATGAATCTGAGGGAAGTGAGGCAAGGCTTGCACAACTAGAGCAAAACACACAGTCCTGTGGGCAGCAGAACAAATTAAAACTGAGCATATTGAGGATTTACATTTAGAGGAGAGCATTCCTGTGTGGATGCTCCAGTTTCTAACCAGAGCTGACCTAATCCAGCAGTCCTTCTCTTTCTGAAATCTTTAACAGTACTCCTTTACTTAGCTGCTTATTTTCATGAGATATGGCAAAATTTAATATCCTTAGGAACTCCACTCCCCTTTCACATGTGGCTGAAATTAGCCAATATCTTCAAAACATATTACTGAGGAAAAGACATACATATGTTGAGAACACTATTATGTACACCACACATTCCAAAGAAATCGGGCTAAAAATAAATTACTCTTTGCTGCCTTTGGATATTTTCCTGAAGGAAATCTGGTTCATAATGTTTCAAAGTTCTCTTGCCTAAAGACAAGGGTGTGCAAAGGCATGTGAAAGTTTTTCAAAAGCTGGATACAACAGCTTTGGAGCCTCTGTGTGTGTGTGTCCCATGAGAGGCAGTGCTTACGGATGGACTATACTACCTCTCTAAGCACCTTGTCAACCTCAGAGATCTGTGCTGCTGCTCACACCTACTGTATTTGTATTTCCCATGGAGAACACTCTTATCCCACACACCAAGCGTGGAACCTGAATGCTGACCTTCCCCATACTTGCTATGCAGTTAGCGTGGCTCATCTGGTTTTTGCAGTGCCTTGCAGGGTTTCACGCTCCCATGTGGCTTATGAATGGTCCACGTCTTCCCTGATATAGTTCAGAACTGGGCTAGTGATGTAGGAATGGAAAAACTGGCATATACTTTCTTTTGAGGACTGATAGAGATTATTTCTATGTGGAAGATTTCTGATAGTAAGAAGGCCTACAACATACCAAGAGGCCTGGCTGGAACATATTTAGCTTCATAAATCTCTGGAAGCTAAAATATTATTGGGGTATTTTGAAGAAATCATTTCTTCTAAGAACTATCTGAGAACTTATTCCAAGAATAAATACTTTCAAAAGTTTATTCTGGGAACAAAGTTCTCAGTCGTATCCAGTAACAAGAAGATAACTCCTCCCCTTAGAAGCTGTTATTACTATACAGGGCAGAGAAAACCAGTAAAACTCTCATGGCTGCCCTAGAGATCTGTCTGGGTTTTAGAGACAGTATTTTGGCTCCTGTATTTTAAGAAGGCGCATCTTTTGGGACTTCTCCTTCATCGTTGAACACACAAATAGGAGTCTCCACAAAAGTTCAATGAATGTTTAGAACAAAATTAAAACCTGTTTTATTATGCTTCAGTGAGGATACCATTCCCCACTAGTAATATGGTTCACACTGTGTGTGCAGTAGTATGTATAATCTAGACTATGATCTTGCTGATACATATATTAGGCCAACAAGTGGCAAGAAGAGTTGGTGAGAGGCAGTGAGCATGACTCAATGAGTTGTAATCAGTCCCTTGGGAAATACCATCTCAGAATGTTACTGGCAAGAGACAAAATTAATGGAAAAGGGAGAACATATGGGCAGCGAGGGAGGGGAAAGGGAGTGAGGAAGATCTTTGAGCATGTTTCCCTTCATTCTTCATCTCGGAAATATCCCGTTTCCACTTCCCATCTTCTTTTTCCAGGAATACAAAACCAGTGTTTGATAGCAACGAGTACACAGTAACTGTGTTTTCACTTCAACACGTCAATAATAAGCATTTCTAAACATGTCACTGTACAAAGCTGGCATTGTATAAAGTGATTACCAACATCAGTCAAGCACACTTACACTAATTCTCATGTCACAGGAAATCACAGTGGATGTGTCTGCAATGCAGGCAACCGCCACGGAGCATGGAGGTACTTGGGCTTGAGTCATACGATCCAGTCCAGGTAGTGGTCCAGCACCACTGCAAAGGCCTCAGTGCAAACGAGGAGCCATTAATAATGCAGCTTCTCTCTATGAAGCATGAACTGAATTCAAAACAGTGGAAACAAGCCCCAAGTGGTAGTATAAAGCCACTGTGGTCTGTCTACAAGGCATTGCAGCAGAATCAATGTGGGTTCTTGGCAGGTATAAACCATAGGCCTTAAGATATCAGCTGACCATCCTGAGCTGGAAAGAACAAAACTCCCAAGGTGAAGGCAGGGGAGTTCTAGGGTTGTCTTCACCTTATTTAACTTTAAGCAATTAACAATGCTTAGTTTAGGCTCAGATAATCATCTGTGGCATTATTTATTTACATACATATAGACATAAATGGTATGTTAGACATGCTGTGATACCCTGTCTGACCTCCTGCAGCCACTTCTAGGGAATGTGGATCACCTTTAGCATCAGACCTGCCAGCCCTATGCAGATATGGTGCATCCCATCCCTATAGTCAATGAAGACAGAAAGACATCTCTGATGTAGGAGTAATCCCTTGGTAGAATGGGTGCCTGAGACGTGTGTCAGGTGTATGAACACAGACATCCAGTGCTACCTGAGATTCAGCAGTGTAAGCCTACATTCTCACAGGGCTGGCAGATACCACATAAGACCTGTATCCTACTGGAGCATCATCTGGATACTCAGAGGTAGTCTAGGAAATCTCAAATTGCACCATACCCCTGTGTCTAAAGAACTGAGTTGTGTCTGGAGAGGAATGGGATGAGTTGCTGTCAGCAGGTGCCTATTCTCTCAGCAGCTGGAGAGGGAGACTAAATAACTGCTTTAGATGGGTTTTGGATGTCTGTAGTTGGGTGAGATGAATCACTATGTGTATGGTAATGCATATGGTAATGCATATGAGGGCAGTAGTGTGAATGCCAGAAACTGCAAACATGTGTGCAACCACAGCAAACCATATCCTCAGCTCCACAACTGCCTTTAGGCTTTGAATTCCTTCATTTAACACAAGCTACTGGCTGAAGATGACACCTCACCCAATTAGTTAAATATAAGGGACAGCACTCCTGTTTTCAGTTGCACACGCAAACATGGAGACAGTGCACAAAGATCTGCGTAAAGAACGGGAGAATTGGGTTGGAAAAGATCAAGTCATTTCACTAATGAAGCCATTCCTCCATTAATTGCATTAAGTGCTCTGAGAATTCAAACATCAGGAATAGAATTGGAGCTGAGGGACTATGCATGACAGAGATGCCGACGGCAAGTCAGTGAAATCGCAGTTCAACTCATTTGACCTCTGAAACCCTTTCTTTCCCCATCAAAGCATGTCATCGACCAACCTCTAGGGGACAACTTCACAATAGGAGATAGCAATGAGTCGTATGGTTCCTCTACCTCAATTCTTAGGAGTGTATGGACTATAATTACTCGTTTTTTCCAATCATTCTGTTTGTATTGCTCCTGCCATACTAGTTGGGGCTGTTATCTTGCCATGACCCTGAATTAAAGAGAAGCAGCCATGCTGGTCTCCATTTGGAAGGATGCCACTGAGAGCTGACTGATCCAGTAAAAACATTCTCTAATCCAGTAACTGAATTGATGCCCTAATGTGACACATTCCAGCCCAAAACACTCTCTGTGGTGTCTGTGGACCATCTTTGGGAATTTGCTGTCTTTAACACGTGCCTACCTGACAGTCTACTTTATGTCCACGGCATGCTCCTTCCTCTTGAAATGAGTGCATTAGTGCAGATCCAAGTGCAGTTCAAGGGGGAGATCCTGGCATTTTACAACTCAAAACTGCTCTGACCATGCATTTTGGAGAGAGTTGAGGGTGAAAGGACCTGGCCTATCTGGCCTGACAGAAGAAAATGCTCAGATTTCCCACATCACCATCAGAGTCAAAATGAGTAAAAGAAATAAAAGAGAAGAAAGGAGGCTTGGCAAAAACAAAATGCAAGTTTCCTGCTGAACCTGGACTAGACAGCATGTTGGACATCAGTAAATCACTAGGGGCTAAAGGCAGGTTTGACCAAGTGAAGCAGGACACGCCCTGCATGGTATCATCTCCACTCCTTGAAGGCTATCTGCCAAAGTCAGCTCCAGTGCTCTAGGTAAATTTTTATCACAGCAATTACACTCTGTCCAGTGTCAAGTCATTCTGCACTTTCAAGTAGATGCAGTAATTGCATTAATTCCTAGCCTAAGTAGCTTTTTTGTATTTCAGTGTGCCACTCACCACTTTAGCACTCCTCATTGAGAATAGTGATGAGATGCCTGCATTTGTCTCTATATGCCTAGAGTATGCCAAAGCTACTCTGGTATAAAGATCCTGCTGAAAGCCACTATGTTTTCATTATTTCGTTATATATTGATCATACCTAGTTATCCACAGTGCTCTGATGTATGTCATGAGGCTGCATGGTACGTCCCTGTGATAGTACCTGTCAGAAACATCCAGTGCACAGCTGTCATATGGTATATGCCATCTGCCTTAAGAGCTGCGCACTGAGCTGTACAAGAGCAAAGAAAAGGACAAGAAAAAGTCAGCAAGCTCTGGAGGAGAAACTGAGCTTGGAAGAATTTTCCATCCTATATGTATGTGTGATACAGGAATACAAAAAATAATTTCAGTCTCTCCACCAAATTGCAGGTTCTTCTTTCATGCTTTGAAAGTATTTCATGTGTGCCTGTATCCACCTCTCTTCAGTATTTTGAAACTTAATGTGAGCAGTTTGTTTACTCTTCCTATTTGTTTACCTTTTATATGCAGATCAAATCAAAGGACTACTTCAATTTGCCCGTCAGTAATAGGACTAAAGCAGTGGTACCAAAAACCATCTTAGAGAGAAGCCACCTGCTATTACTTGTTGAAACCGAGTAAATTCTGAGAAGAGTTAACCTTAAAAATACAGATTTCTTATAGCTTTGGTTACAAAATGGCACCTAGGAAGAGTTCAGCATGAGTTAGGCATGTGCAGAAATGACAGATCGCAATGTCCAGGCCACTTTCCGTGATAGCCTACAATAGCAGACTGCACCAGGATCAGCAGCAAAGCAGCACTGATGCAGCCCAGGATCCACACAGAGTATTGCATGTTGCTTGTCCAAACTGCTTCTATGAGCTTGAGCAGTGAGAAATTGTGAAGGTTTTTACGTTAATATGAAGATTATTTTTTTTTTTTAGGAAACAGGATTGGGTTGGAAACATTCTCTCCTTTCTGACAGAAATTGACATTAAAAAAAAAAAAAAAAGTCAAAATAAAGAAGAAAAGCACTGACAAAAAGTTGAGAATTCATCACATTTTCAGATAAATTTGACTTTATAATTATTACTTAAATCATTATTGCAATTAGTTGAACTTCTGGCAAAAATAAGTCTTCTGGATTTGTTTCCTTTTTATGTCAGAAATATCTGGCGTTGGCACTATGTCAAATCCTATTTCAAAATGGAAACTAATAAACATTGACCTTCTTGCCTGAATGACATTGCTTTTGCCAAATCAGAATTTTCTGACAAAAATTGATCACTGAAAATTTTTCTAACTAGCTTCTCAAGGAACTTTTAAAGAAATAGCAACTCTATACAGAAAAGAGGCCTCCAGTTTAACTGGATTAGACACAACATCTGGCACTGAAACCTGTCAAAGTGTAGTTCACCTTAGGGGGAAAGTGGCCAGATGCAGAGATACATCTGACTGTATAATGACATCTGTTATGCAAACCAATATTGCAAACTTAGATCTGTATCTGTTAATGAGTAAGACAAAAATTAAGCTGAACTGGAACAATTTAAGATTACAGACTTAATTAAATGGAAGATAACGGGTTTCCATCCTGAAAAGTTGATTGAAAACTGGGATCTGATCAGAAAAAAAAAAAAAAGTAAACACATCAACACACAGGATTTAGGAGAAGTATTGAGTCGATCAAGAAACAGGCCATATTGGTCCGCTGCAAGGTGGATCAGTATTGGATGCATCCTGATAGATCTTGATGATGCAATCACATTTGCTTACAACTTTGTGGACTAGTGTGGTGGGCTGACCCTTGCTGGATGCCCAGTGTCCACCAAGCTGCTATATCACTTCCCTCCTCAGGACAGAGGGAAGAAAATATAATGAAAGGCTCCTGGGTCAAGATAAGGGCAGGGAGATCACTCACCACTTACTGTCATAGGCAAAATAGACTTTACTCAGAAAAACTAATGTAATTTATTACCAATCTAACTGGAGTAGGATAATGAGAAATAAAACCAGATCTGAAAAACACCTTCCCCCCATCTCTTCCTTCTTCCTGGAGTCAACTTCACTTCCGAATTCTCTACCTCCCCCCCACTGAACAGTGAAGGGTGACCAGGAATGGCGGTTGTGGTCAGCCCATCACACGTTGTCTCTGCTGCTCCTTCCTCGTCAGGGGAGGGCTCCTCACACTCTTCCCCTGCTCCAGTGTGGGGTCCCTCCCATGGGAAACAGTTCTCCATGAACTTTTCCAATACGAGTCCTTCCCATGGGCTGAAGTTCTTAATGAACTTCTCCTGCGTTGGTTCCTTCCATGAGGTACAGTCCTTCAGGAACAGACTGCTCCAGTATAGGTCCCACATGGGACCACAGGTCCTGCCAGCAAAACTGCTCCATCATGGGCTCCCCTCTCCACAGGTCCTGCCAGGAGCCTGCTCCAGCACAGCCCTCCCACAGGTCATGGTGTCTTTCAGGCATCTACCTGCTCTGGGAATGGCATCTTCCACAGTCTGCAGGTGGATCTCTGCTCCACCGTGGACCTCTGTGGGCTGTAGGGAGACAGCTGCCCACACCATGGTCTTCATCATGGGCTGCAGGGGAATCTCTGCTCCTGTCTCTGGAGTACCTCCTCCCCATCCTTTTTCACTGACCTTGGTGTCTGCAGAGGTGTTTCTCTCACATCTCACTCCTCTCTCCCCTGCTGTTGTGTAGGAGTTTTTTTTCCCCTTCTTAACTATGTTATCCCAGAGGTGTCACCACCATCACTGATGGGCTCAGCCTTGGCCAGCAGCAGCCCGGTCTTGGAGTTGGCTGGCATTGGCTCTATTTGACATGGTGGAAGCTTCTAGCAGCTTCTCACAGGACCCACTCCTGCAGCTCCCCCACTACCAAAACCTTGCCATGCAAACCAAATACAACTAGGTCATACAAATGGAGGACATAAGTTCTACAGGAAAATTTTTCTAGAGTCTAAGATAAATATCTGGATTTTAATAGACATAAATCTAAAATTGTAGCAATAAAAATCTACTGCTAGATCAGCCTATGGAAAAAGGAAAAGACTAAAGTTGTGAGGATCCATATAGAAAGTGCAGACTTGAGATAGTGTTTAACTAGGCTTATTTGTATGGCTTATTTACCCTTGTCTTTAATAATAGGAAAGATGACAGTAGGCTTAATGGGAATGAATATTCAAAAATGAAAATTCCAACAGAGAAAGATGACAAAAACATCTAAGTTCAGTGGACTGAAATTTCTGGAGCAGGTTAATCTTCAGCCAGGAAGTACTGGCATGTGAAATCACAAGTCCTGCAGCAAAGCTTTTCTAAATAAACCTATTCATCTGTGGCTAGTGCATTAACATTTGAAATTAGCAAACACAGCACTCATATTTTGAAATGAGAAAAATTACCCCTGCAGTTACAGGACCATTAGCCTGGTTTCTAGTGTATGCAAGGTGTTGGAACAAATTTCAAAAGAAAGGCTACTTAACAAAGTGGAGATAAACAGAAAGCGGGATACAATGCAACCTGAATGTACAGCAATAGATTTTTGACAGATAAACTTTCTGTCTTTCTGTGATATATTGGTCTATGTTTACATGAAATAATGGGACAAACACAACCTACCTGACCTTCTGCTAAACCTCACATACATTCCAAGGACAAATTATTAATTCTTAAGCAAAGACAAAGGGGATTATTACAATTAATTTTAGGGAAAGATCTGGTTCCTGGTTAGGTAACAACAGCTAATATTGAAGGAAGATGAAGCAAGCAAAAGGCAGATACTAAACGGAATATATCCAGAATCAGCCTTTATGTCAGTGGTTTATAACACCAGGACATTAAAATAATTACTAGAAATAGTTAATGACACAAATTTGGGAGATGACATTAGTAGAGAAGAAGCTCGGAATATCATATAGGAGGAACCCGATAGCCTCAAGCAGTGAAGCAATAAAAATCAGATTAAATTTAAGAGCATGAAGTGGCAGGTCAGGCACATAGAGACTAATAAAAAGATTTGCTGTAAGATGGGGACTGAACTGTGATGATGTGGGGAGAGGAGAAAACCCAGAGTGGAAATAATCATTCACAGTATGGACATGAGTCACGAACATGATTCAGCTGCACAAAGGTTGATGCAATTGTAGGATATATCAGGAATGATATTTCCAGTAGACAGGGACAGAGGAGAACGGTAAATCAAAGAGGATTGTACCTGGAGTATGACACAAGCCCAGGCACTTATAATCTATATGGTCACTCGCTATAAATATCGATGGGATAAGAGGATCTAAACAAAAAGTCCTTGTTGGTCAAAGAAGAAAGAGCTAAAAAAATGACATGGAAATTCAGTTCGGAGATGAGGAAGGTTCAAAGATGGCAAAATGCTGAAGAAATTTGCAAAAGATCTCTCTCTGCTGCCCTTGGCAAAAAAAGGCTGTAAGACACTCCCTGGCAGGGAAATTCCTAGGGGCAGAGTAACAGGTAACAGGCACAGGCAATGCAACCCCCCTCATGAAGAAGCATGATGTGCATGACAAAGGGATCTTGTAATGTGGCTACTTGGGGTAGCAGGAGACCTCAATTTTGGTCCCTTCTAGTAAATTATTGGCCTTTATTCAGATAAATCCACAGGTATCTGGAAGGAGGTGTTGTCAGAATAAGATTTGCAGGGTTTTGCTTAAAGGTGGATAGGATCTGGATCCTTGTCTCAGTTTCTGTTCTGTGAGCTTCTTCAGGGAGGGAGCATTAGCCATCCATTCAGCCTTCTTATCTCCACTGGAAGTGAGGGAATCAAGAATCGCAGCTCAAATTGGCTTTTTCACATATAAGGAAGTTTTAAAGTTTCTAGTTCTCCAAGAAAGCCAGGTATTTCCCTTCTTGCTCATGCTTTGAGAGGAGAAGGTGTCAGGAAGGAAATGGGATCCACCACAGAGGGCTCAGAGGAGGCCAACAGACCCTCCTCTCTCTACCGCGCTGAGCGGCCGATGGGTGGGATGACCCATAAAGCCGTATATCCCGGTGGAAGGTGGAGGTGCAGTGAGACCTGCACACAGGTCCCTGCCAGGGCAGCACTGAGTCTGGCTGGCAGCAGCAGCCCCACGTGCTCAGCCGTCCCCCGCCCATGGAAAAATTGCGCAACGCTGCAGTGCACACCAGCAAGGAATAAACAGTCTTCTAATATAAACTTGTTCAATTTAACCAAATACTCTTCCATCAGCCAGAGGCAGGGACAAACTGTGTTTTGGAGCTGTCAATCAGAGCTGCTTTTCCTAGCTTGAGGAAGGTTTGTGCTCCCACACTTTTCCCATGGGTGCCATGCCCCTCCTCCCAGCTTCTCAGCAGAAAGTTTGATGTGAAGTTGCTATCAAATTGTCAATAATTAATTTTATGTTGTGTTTCCTAGACTCATTCTTACTAATTTTACTACTGCAAGGAGCACATTTTGAGGCCCATGAGTGACAATTCCTGTCACAAGGAGCAGATCTCTGATTAATTCTTTCTGCTCTAGATTAATTTGTGTGACAATCATTTGTGACAAAGATTAATCTTTAAAACAATTACTGTGACAATCTTCTCCACGGAGACAAACCATCACACTTCTGCTGCTTTACTCTGACCTTGTTTTGTGACTTTGGGAAAGTTATTGTTTCCTTAAGACTCATTTTACCCATCTATGAAATCTATATAAGTTATCTGTGTGGAGTATTTACTACATATCTCAGGACATAGGACCATAATAAACTGAAATTATCAAAGGGAAAAAGGTGATTGGAAAACAATCTGCGATCTTCTATAAAAAAATTGTAATAGCTGTAACTTCACAAATGTTACAGTGAAGAGCCAAACAAAACATTAAAAAAATGCATCTGTTTTTCTGGAAGTTCTTTCTTTGTTTTCTTCTGAAAGCTGAGGCTGTTTTCAGAAGTAATGTCATGATTTTTTATGAAATCGGTATCCAAAATTTCATAAAAAGAGTTAGTGAAGTGATCAAAGTTCTATTTCTAGCAAGTAAACAATATTAACAACACTGAACAAAGTTAATCTGCCCTTTTTTTTGGCAGGACTGCAATGCTGACTATGCAAACAACATACTGCAAAAAGTATTAAGCTTAAAAATATTTTTATTGACATTTTTTGTCAACCTCTGATGAACATCAGTCCACACAGTGACTTTTGAAGCATGTAGAATCTCTTCTCTGCATGAAAAATTCATGAAGTAGAGACAGGGTTATTATTAGAAAGACACAGAGAGAGTGTGAGCAGCGTGATGGAGAAGGTAACTTCTTCTGTTAAAAGACTTCTGCTCTCTCCCTTCTTTTTCATATTTGAATAAAAACATACTGTGCATCTACCATTCCTGTTCACACCTTTATTGTCTAGAGGGGTACTCAACTGCTTATAACAGGTGTTGTCTTTGCAATGCGCTACACAGCACAGCAAAGTGCATGGATCCTTCTTTAAAAATTACATCCATAGTGTTAAGGACTCTCCACAGAGGCTGTCACTTGCTAGCAAGCGACACTCTGCAGCTTGCAAGTCTGGACCTAAAATTATATTCTACATGTGAGTTTCCAAATTATTATCTGATCTATAAGAGGCTGATTTCATGAGACTGCAGGGTAGAGGCAGCGAGACCAAAGCTCAGATTAAAAACAAATTGAGAGGAACCTGAAGGAATTTAAGTGCCCAATCCAAGCACAAGATCTTTGCTTTTCCCCTTGAAAAGTTGTGCTCAGGGTGGAGGCCTCACCATGTGCTGGCATTCAGAGGGTCCCCATCGGTGTTACACACCCTGAGGGTGTAAGGCTTGGCCATAATTTGGTGGGGGAACAAGCTCAATGGGAAGGAGTGTGCTGCCTCCTGCTCCCGTGCCAGAACCTTGTGGTCAGGTTTGTTTTTAAACCTGGGGGGGCTCAGGTCCAGCCCTCCTGCATGACACACCAACCAGGCAGGGCTCATGGAACCTCTGTTGCAGACCCTGCTGCTGGCAGGTTTGAGCTGCTCTGCTGCAGGTCCCAAGGAGCTCAGCTCTCTCAGCCCTCAACAGGGCGTAGAGGGTCCTCATTCAAACCAATGGCCATCCCACTGACAGAGAGGCACCTGAATGGAGATGTTGCAGGGGTTTCTCTGTGAGCCCAGTGCCACAAAGGCACCCCAAAAGTCAATTTAGGCAGGCAACAAACTGCAAACAGACTTTATTCTAGCCAGAGCTGTTTCAAAGAAAACCATCTACAGACAGTGTTTATCCAAAAGTATTCAGCATTCCAACAACATTATAAAACACAGGTTCAGATACCAATTAGGAGTTCAGTTACTATGCAGCCAACCTAAACTCAAGCAGATCAGATCCCAAAACTCTAGGATGATGATTCCAAATGTGCATCTTCCCACGTTGTGTCGAAGTGAGGTTAGCAAGGCATCTCAGTCCTTGAGGCATGTTCCTCAGATGGCCAGTCTAAGGAAGAGAGTCTTCACCTGCATACCCACTGCTCCAAGGAAGACCAACTCAATGGTGGTCTCCAGCAGGGTCCATTTATACCCTACCTGAATCTCAGCTGTGGTCATTTATGGCAGTGATCCAGAAACTTCTCTCAACTGAGGTGTCTCATTGGTCAAAGGCCCTGCCTGTCAACCGAGGAACATGTGCATGACCATAGTGGTCCATCAGCCTAGAAGTTTCTGTTGCTTCGTGGGAGGTGTAGGGAAGTGCATCTGCCACACTCAGATCTCAGTAACTTCACAGGGTCTCACCTGAAATCTTTAATGGAGATGACAATCTCTGGGATCCTGGAGTGAAGGTAAATGCTCCTTCCCTACCAGCACTTGTCAGCCATGTGTTTCTGCAGGTTTCTACCAGTATAAAGCTCTTACTTCTGCGTAGCCGAGTGTCATAAAGATGGACAGGTACAGCAGTGGATCTGAATAGCCACAGAATGCACTGACAGTTTTGTGTTAGTTGGTTATACAGTCTCTTCCTGGGTGACACGTGCTTACTCAGCTAATGGGAATGTGACGAAGTCAGAAAATCACACCTGATTACAAACCGTGTAAATGGTATACCAATAACAGAAAATCATGTGATTTGTGTGATATAGCTGACATGAAAAAAAAATGTTTTCAACAAACCAGATGCAGTGCTCAGAGAGAAGCAGTTTTTGTATTCGGACTGAAGGTTAATGAGCCTGTTGCAAAGTATGAGCAAAGAAACATGGTGGGAAATTAAAATCTTTCAAGAATCATTAAGTGTAGACATCTGGGTTTTTAAAAATTAATTTACACTAAAACTAATTTTCTAACGTAAAGCTTTGGCAACTACTGTTTAGCTGTAAATTTGAGCAGTAAAACATCTGATGCTGCTGATGTAACAAAGGCACTCTAAATGAAAGCTTTGCCTGTGAAATGGTTTTTTAATCTGTAATTCAGTTTAAAAAGGGCAAGCAATACATCTCATGCATCTGAACTTCTGCAAAGCATTGGGTGTTGTCATTAAACCGGAGACTGCAGATTAATTCAAGAGTTGACAGGAAAAAGCTATGCAGGGCATGGTAAGAGGGTTACTGTAAGAGGAAATTTTGGCTGGATGAGGTTACTGACTGAGATCCTCAAGAACCATCCAGAAATAACAGAGTGATCAGAGCACAGTGCCCAGCCCCAGGGTGACCCTCAGGCCCTTTGTGAGGCAGCCATTGAAAGACAACTTCAAATCTAAGCTGGATTCAAGTGAAATGTCTCCAGCAAAGAATAGTGAAGTACCAGTTCCACAGTTTTAGGCAACAGTGACACGCCTCTTGAATCTTGTATATAATCAGAACATCCATGCTTAAGACAACAAAAGCAGAACAGATACTGGAAACTGTCCACTTACAGAGTTTTCAGGGGATGTGGCATGCTGGGACGGTGCTGAAGGTACTTTACAGTTAGAGCATCTGTGTCATTACATCCATACAAATGCAGGGTTTATACGAGCTATAGTAGGATGAGTGCTGGACTTAGACTTTAGTCCCGCTGTACTGCTTAACACAGACCTCAGTGTGTCCCACCCTGCAGAAGAGACTAGTCAATCACATCATGGCTGACATCAGGTACTGAAGTCAGTGGGCTCCTTCCCAGAAGGTGCTTATCTTATTTGCCACAAAGTGCTGCAGGTTTCATATGAAGCTGAGCTACACAAATCCTACATTGTCACAGCGAGTGTGCAGAGCTTAGGGCAAGAAACGGACCTTATGTTAGCTGTGCTTTAAGCAGTGTTTTTCAGTCTGAAAAAGCCTGGCATGCTTAGTTTGGCAAAACAAAGGCTATTTTCCTTTATAAAAAGGAGAATACACAAATGCAAAGAGAGAGCTGTGGCTGGCCAGATCTTTTAGCCTACCAATAAATCTTAGAGGATCTTCAGTGACCAGAAAAGAGAAATTTGACTTAACTGTCATGTAGATAATGGTCGGAGCAAAAGTCATTCCTCTGCCATGCCATGCAGTCCTTCTCGCAGCCTGTCTGCTTTCACTTTGCATTTGTTAAAATGTCCTTGTGTAGTTGTCAGTGATCGTGCAGAGAAATAATTCCGCTCCTGTTAAGGTCCCTCAATGCTAGATTATAATTTAAAAAATCAATTACTCCAAGGAAAAAGCTGTGCCTGTCCTAAAAACGCACAATGAAGAGCACGCTGTGTCAGCCAGGCAGAATTGGCACAGCCCTGGTTTCCACTGCTCTCTGGGTGTGCACTTTCTTAGGCTGCTCTTTGTTTATTTGCCATTCTGAGGATCTTCAAAGATATACACCGAATTCAGAAGGAGTGTGATACTTGCTACCTTTTCATCAAAGCCTCTGGGAATACGCCGAGATCACTGATTATTAGGCCTGCTAATATCTCTATGAAAAAGGTCCACTGTGCGAGACTGTACCTCCAGTAGGTTTGTAATTTGCCATGTGGCAAACACAGCTCCGTTGTGGCAGTACTTACGACAGCTTTAAGGTGGGCCTTGAGCCAGTGTCTAACCATTTGTTCTCCAAAGCAGTTCAGCTGTGCTTCATTCCTGCCTGCAGTGTTCGGAGCGTATCTGTGCCTGGTAGACCATGGGAAGCAAATCCATCAGCATCATGCCCCAAATTAGCTGTTCCTGGCCCTCTGGCCTCTCCTTTTTTCACTCTAGTACCCCTAAATAAAGACAACTCAAGAGAAAGGAGAAGCAGGGAGTAGACTGCTGTGCAGGAAGGCAGTGAGGGAAAACATGGTAGTTATTGGCGCCTGTCGAAGACCCCATCATTCCTCCTTGTGCGCCTCTTTCATTTCTCCTCCGATGCTGACACTGATTCTCTGAGGGCTCAGGTGCTCTAAATCAAACAAAAAACAATGTTCTGGCAAATAAAAAGATTAAAAAGAAGCAGCTTTTTTTTTATTAGTTGCTATTTTAACCCTAGCTTATTTTGCTGATCTGGTTTGCAGCACAGCCCTCACACAATACTGCTGTGAAGGGGTTGGACCTACATCAAATAAATTTGCCAGTGGGCACATATTCATGTAACTGTACCTTGAAGTTGTCTTAGTAGTTAACATAATTAAAACAAATTCAGAGTAGTTCCCTACCTGCAACGAGCCTAAATTCGTTCTTTATTCCTTTTCTGATCCTAGGAAAAAACATACTCTGCAGAAAACCTTCTGTATTTTTCCCCCATTATACTGCCTAGTCTAATGAAAGATTCTCCTGCTCAGTTGAAAAACAATAGAATTTGAAAACATCACAGAAATCCTAATCTTCAGAAAATCTTTAGGCTTGTTTCAGACCTTTGTGCTCATATTACTCTATGAGTCTTGTAAGAAATTACTGTAAAAGAACTCTTACAGAGTGATCCAGAGATTTTATAGAAAGAGTGGTGGTTTTGCAATACAAAAATCTCTAAGCAAGTCACTTTTACCCACTCCTCAGTCTCTCAGGTTTCATTCACACACTTTCCTCTGACCTATATACTCGCAGGTACAAAGACACATGTGCCCAAGTGGTCTTGGACCGCTTGTATGCAATGTGGAGGACAAACGACATCAGCAGCTGAAGCCTCATCATGTATCCTGGGCTCAGGACTTGAGTTCTGTACCTCTTAGGAGTGGATGTTGTTCTGGATCATTTGCCTTGTGATTTTGACTCACTCTCCCAACTATTACGCAAAATTCCTGAATTTCTCAATTTTTATTTTCCTTGCCTGATAAGCACTAGTCCTGCTCTTCATTCACTTGACAACTTTAACTTTAGTGCAGTTTGTTCCTCCTTTTCATTGGAATGAAGTCACAGATCCTGACCTCTGTGGCAATTAACAAATGTCTCTTCTTTTAACCTTTGTTCTTCTGCTTCCTCCAGTGCTTTTGCACACGTTTCCATTCTTACTCCATTCATACTGATCGTCATATTTCTATTACAAATTTCTGCAACACTAGTGAAGTCACTCCTAACTTGAGACTTTACAATGGACAACTCATTATAGTCCCCCCAGGAATACCAAATTCATGTGGTGAGAATGGGGCAGAAAGCCACTGCTTTATTTTTTTTTCTGTTCAAGATTTATAAAAATATTGAACATGAGCAAAATACAAAGAATCCCACAACTTTGATCTCACGTAACACATTATTTGATTTTAATATGGGTACATCTATTCAGATAATTTCCCCTTGGTTGACACTGTGAGTGCTGTCGTAGTCACTTGTAAATGCACCCACACCTTCCATGTGGGATCTTCCAGGTCAGCCCCATCACAGCCCTGCTCAGCTCCAACAGAGGAAGATCGCTGCTGATGCACTTCTCCTGCACTCGCAGATTCAACCCTCTTCTGCATGAAGTGCAAGCAAGAGTCACAAACAGCTCTGCTTCACCTCTGATAAAAGTGTTTTCTCCTAACAGCAGGCTCATCAGCAAACAACAAAACGTCATTGACAAAATGGTTATAGTAGGGTGGCAGAATGGATCTCCATAGTAACAAACAAGTGGGGCTACTGCCACCCCTTGGAACATCACGGGCAGCCACCTGAAGTTTCTTTTACTTTCTTGGAGCAGAATGCACAGAGGATCTCAGTTGCTGCTCATCCCCAGGAGGTGAAAAGCCAGTAAAAGTCTCTCATGGCTTCTCATTGCCTGTCTGGAATGGGTAGTCAGGTACTGTCACAATTACGAGCAGCACCTGATGTTCCTTAAAATTGTATTAAAGGAAGAGGCACGACATAATAGTTCCCTCCAAGACCCCTCTCCTTTTTCACAGTATCACAGTATCACGGTATGCTAGGGATTGGAAGGGACCTCAAAAGATCATCTGGTCCAATCCCCCTGCTGGAGCAGGAACACCCAGATGAGGTTACACAGGAGCCATTTTTGTCCTCAATAGCGCAAGCAGAGTCAGGTCCTCTGCAAAGTACACTTCGTATTTGCCTTCAGTTAATTTTAAATAATTCCATGTTTTGGAATTATTTATTTTTGGAAATCTATTTCGGAAGTGAAACATATTGAGTGACAAGGAGGTGGCCAGGGAGCTTTTCCTATCTTCCTAACCACATATTTTATTACCATCAACGTTTTGACAATTGCAGCTATGCTATACTTCAATAGCATTGAATACTACTATTTATTAATTTATTGAAATTTGTGCAACATGAACAGGCCAAAGTTTCAGTCCTTAGTTTAGCCGAGGTTAGAATTTTGCTCTTGTGATGTTGTTTAAATGTCTTGTCTCCAAATAAGGCCTTCAGCTAGTATAAACCACACTAGCTTTAACAATTTCAGTATATCTACGTCATTTCCCCCACTCAGTATCCTGTCCCACTGTCTGTCTCTTTCTCTCAAGGCTCCTTGAGGAATGGAGGAAAAGGAGATGCTTCTTGCAATTCCTATGACAAAGGTGAAAAATACATGCATGCATTTAGCAGGAAACATACCCCTGGCATGCACAATTCTGCACTCTGAAGAACACAACCAACTTCCAGGTGGATATTCTGATCTTAACACATCAAAAAAATTCCATAAATGTCACTGCTAGGTGCCTGACTCATCCCTCAGGCACAAAGCAGCCCATCCAAAGAAAAACCAGGATGACACTGAAGACTAGCACAGATTTCCTACTAAGTACTTTTCTTTGTGCTTTTCTGTCATTATATATGAAATAAAGTTGCTGCCTTGAGACTTGATTCTCCTTCACCTTGGTAGATACCTGCTGGGGCTAATTCGTGGGGAGTCATGGCATTATATATCTTGAAAGGAAGGTATGCTCAGGTCTCCTTATGCCCCTGGCTTTAATGGAGAATGTGTGATGTAAAATGATTAACAGTAGTCTTTGAGCTCTTAATACAACTCACATCCACAGTTTATGGCTCCTCCCCTGCAATACATTGCTTCCTTCATTTCCATGCAAATTGTCAGGCAGAGAAGCCATGTGAAGAAGTTACTTACTTCCTTTTCAACATGAACTTTGCACAAGTAAAAGCAAATCTGCTGCTCTGCATCTGCAGAAGTGTTTTCTGATATAAAGCACATAGACATAAAAATAACAGAATAGATCTGAACAATAAAGTTACAAGCAACCACACACAGCCACAGAACTCGGTGATGATACTCCTAACAAATGACTGATATTCCTAATCTATATTTCAAACAACCATGTTCTAAAGGACCAAGAACACAGTAAACAAATATCTCTCTCTATATATATAGATATATATATATCTTGATGTGATGTTTCTACATCTACAGCAGTCAGATTTATTTTGTAGACAGTGATTTTCACCTTAATAGTTGTCTGATTTAGTTTACAGCCATTTTATGGCTGTCAGTTTTGTGATTGTTATTAGGGTACTGCTTCTGGAAGTTAGACTGCCTGATGTCCACTCCTTCACACTCCTATGGGCATAGCTGATCACTTTAATGAAGAAAGAAGTACTCTTGAAGATGGAATCTTTCACATCTCCTTTACCCCAATTTCCTGATGATAAAAATCTATCTGCTTACCTTGTTTCTGTGCTTCTGTTTCCGCCAACACACACTTAATGAACCCACTGGCAAATTTCTACCTAATTTGGCAGCAAGTTTGATATGTCAAAGCTATAAAGTTTTTCAGATCTTCATGGACATTGGTAGCTTGATAAGTGAGGATCTCCATTTAGTAATGTCCACTCTCAGGGTACCAGATAAATAATTCACATGTGACCCCTGCCTGGAACGGACCAACCAGCATTGCATGGTATCTCCAGCAGTTGTTGACCCTTAACTCACCCCTACATAAATCCAGGAACAGGTAAAATTGAATAAGTGTATAGGGCAAATGGAGTGGGGACTGGAAGAAATAGAGGTAGGTTTAGGAGTGATGAAGCACTGAGAGAAAGGAAAAATGGAAAGTAGATGACATTACAGCAAGAGGGGTGAGAATATGGAATTATCATAAGAACTGTCTGGAAGTTAGAAAGATAAGAACAACAAGATCTATTGTGCTGGGTTTGATAAAGGATTTGGGGGAGATTGATGTTATTGTCAGGGAAAGACACTTATAAAATTAAGCTGAAAGCTTTATTCCAGCCTTATTCATGCTGCTAATCTGATTCTTCCCTCAAATCTGCCTTTCCAGGAGTCAAAGTTTGAGGATGTGTGGAACAGATCCTGAAATCTTCGTTTCTCAAAGAACCAATTTTCCTGAAGCATTGTCTTTTCATTTTAAAGATGTGATTCAACCACTATACATGTCTAGCATGCTCAGGTTAGATCCCATGGATGGTATAAGAACGTTGACTTTCACATAATCTTGGTATTGTAGTGCTTTGTTGGATTATGTTCTTGCCAGTCAATAAAGCAGTAATTTATCACCTGTTATTGTTAACACATATCAATAAATCAAGAGGCAAGAGTGGAAACATTCTCAAGAGAAAGGAGTGAGCATACTGTAGAAGTATAATGCAAAATTACAGCTGGGCTAATCTTCGCTTGTGAGTTCTCCAAGGAAGCTCTCTGCATAAAACTAGCAATTTCTGCAAGCATGAAGTGTTCCCAGTGTAACACATCAGAAGCTTTTTAGGTATTCTGAGTGATAGGACTACAGTGCTATTTTAAAATACAGATGCATGTCAGATTTTTTAGATGCTGTTGCCTTAGGAAATAAAAACTTCCCACGAAAGGTTCTGAACCAGAAATCTCAGAAGATTATTAGAAAGATTTAGTAGAAATAGGCAGTGGGTGGAAAAATACAATGAGTAAGCACAGAATACAGAAATATTAATTTAGACAAACTATAATCTGTTACACCAATTATTAGATGTGTATACTGCCCTTTTAGTAATATGATCACTATTCCTGAATAAGTTTCTTTCTCCCAAACAAGCTCTTTACATGGATCTATAATTCTGTAATCTAACCATGTTTAGGTTCTCCAGGATCTTGTATTTGGGAATCTGTTCATTGGTAGTAGCAGGAATAAAAATGCAGCTTATAGAAACTCACTGAAAGAGGAGGAGTAAAGGACAGGCTCAGAAAGCGATTCCTTGTCACAGTGGTATAAAAAGTGGACTGGCTGGACCTGCTAGCAGGCAACAGCCTAGAGCTGGTTTCTCATAGCTAGGCATTTAAATTACCCTCATCCAGAATTGCTTCAAATAAATGAAATCTGAAGAAAACACGCTCACAAGAAATACACGCTTCTCAAGGGTCTCTGTGGGATTTTTATTTGCCAGTGCCCTGGAGGAATTTAGAGGCAAGGCTGGAATGATCTCAGCTCATTCCCTTCGGCCTGGGAAAAAAAGCGCTCCGGAGATGCCTTCCTAGAACTGTCTTTTCCAATTCTCAAAGAAGGATTTGGCTGTGTGTGAGCTTACCCCAATTTTCCTGACAGGCTGAGAAAACAGAGAAGGCTCTCAGCCCTACACTGCTGCACTTGGGACCAGGCTAAAGAAAAACACATTTTTGGTTTTTGTCCAGGCTTCAGCTGTTTTTGGTGTGCTTCTCCACTCTCCCATGGTCTGCCTTTGCCATTCCCCTCAGAACCTCTGGATCTGGCTCCATCTGACCATAGAGGGCCTGTGAGCCTGACATCAGCCAGAATTTTAGCCTGGTGTACCTCACTGAAACTGCTAGCTCTTGCTTCTGTGGCAGCCGCGGCATTCATTTTCTACCTTTTTGTTAAAGCTGTTGCCTTTATTCTCAAATAAAAAGAGCTGGATACACCTGTCGGTACTGAAACAGAGAAGTGGAAAAAAAAATATTGATTGCAGATAGCTCTTGAGCAGCATGTAAATCCTATTTTGCATGTTGAAGTGGGACTTCGGTGGAATAAAAGCTTTGTGCTGTTCCTCAGCACCAGGGATGTTCACCCAGAGTGCCCCACTTCTCTGCCATCTGCACATACAGCTCAAAGTGTATTGGGAGTGCTCAGAAACATCCTCAGGATGAAAAGAAAAATATTTGTTGCATGGCATTAGGAAAATAATCTCTCCATCCATAATATCTCTGATTTGTACGTAAAGCAAAATGACCTGTGCTATGCCAAAGCTGGAACAGAAAGATAAAGCTGTCTGCTGCTGCTGGACCTCATTCTCCTCCAGATTTTGCACAGGTGGAAGGCTGTCCTCAGCTCTGTTCAGTTTGAGTTTTATGGACTGCTGAGCATCCTCACCCAGTTCTCTTTTCACTGCCCTGTCTGACTTATTTTTGCTCCACCAAGAAAAAGCTTTCCTTGTTAGACCAGGGATATTCTGAGCAAAAGTATCTGGATATTCACCTTAAACATGTGTTGCAGTAAGTACTTAGGAATCTGTGCTTAAAGCCCTTCAATGGCATGTAGTATTTAAGCTTGCATTTTTAAAGAGTTTATATATGCAGGTTTTCCCTCTCCACTTCTTCCTGAGTTGCACGTGAGCGTGATCCAGAAAGGTTCAGATACAGCTGAGCCATTTGGCTTCAGCATTTACTACTTATCATGGGACCTCTTATAGCATGCAAAGGGAGGATTTGTCACCAATCTACCTTATAAGTTTTTCGGCACTCTTAAAATAAAACATTTTTGAGGCTTGGTTTCCTCACTCACCTCTCACTTAGAAGAAAAGATGGGTGTTCTTCTAAACCAGAATTCACGTTCAATGTGACAAATGCATTTAGTGCTGGTGTTATGCCATTTTAACAGGTGGGATGCAAATACTTCACTGCTCAGGCAGACCATTGTGTAAAGTCTGATTCCCAGTCAGTGGCACAGGAAAGCTGGTCTTAAAGGCTGCATGCCTATACTTAGTGATGAATAGGAAAGGAGAGTCTCTAATAAGCCATCTCTGATTTGGGTTAGTTTTCATATTTCCAGTCACCTCAAGAATGTTTGAAGAGCCTTCATTACCATGAAATATCCCACTTAAATTGGCATGCACTACTTTGTGATAAAATTACATCAGTTTAGGGCACTTGGTTGTGTGCCTTAGCAAGCCTTCTCAGCCTATCTGAATTTCTGCAAGCTGGCCAGCTAGTCTGGAGGTCACATATGGCAGTCTGTGACACAACTCATAAAAGAACAGCAATGGGAATTGGGCAGATATTAAATATTAAAGAAGTTTGGGGAGCAGCAGGGGATTTTTTCTTCTCAAATAGAGAGGGAAAAAAGTCCGTGAAGCTCCTGTTTCTATATAGGCTGGCTCTGGTATTCAATACTGAAATGAGTTAGAGACTCTCAGCAAATGTATCATGTAAGTGAAATAAAGCTTCCTCCTGGCCCCATCTCCTGCCCAAAGACACACTTGCAAAAAGTGAGCTACGGAGCTGTTGGAAGAAACGGACCGGTTATGTCTAGTGTGAAAGTCTTTCAAGTTAGTAAACACTCTTTGTTGGGATAAAACTGTGAGCCCTGTGCTATTTTTCTCCTGAAGATTCATGAGGAGAGCTTTCATTTATAATAAATATGAATATTTTTACTAAAAGATATTGTAAATATTAAATATATTTGCACAGTACAAGAAATAATGGCAAGCCACCAATACACATCATCTATCAATCTTGATTGCTTACATATCTGAAGCTCTTACTTTTATTTCTCCCGTCTTTTGTGCTAACATGTCTTTCTGAGTGATCATTATTCCAAGTGACAGGGAATTACTATAATTCTAAACATAACTTATTATCTTCCAGGATCAAAGGTCATTTTCATTTTGAACAAATAAATGTCAAATAGTGGATGATATACAGGATAATAATGCATGGCAGCCAGCCAGAGGAGATAGCTATAATTAAATTCAAGTTCAGGATGACACAGGGAGACAAGAGACGAAAATCTGAATGTTTTCTGGAAAGTTATCAGAGTCCGTTTTACTGCAGGATGTGCTGTTATCTGATCCCTTAATCCTACTGTGCCCTGAGCTGATCTCATAAAACACAGAAAACCTACAGGAAGAGCAGTCCTATAGAAGTCCCTCTTATCTGAGAGCCCAGGCAACCAGCAGGCTAGCTTTATGTAAGGCGCATGCTGGTGACGGTGATTTGTGCTCAATGGAGCTGCAACTGCTTCCAACAGCAGAGAAGTTACTCAGTGTCTGTGGAACTAAATACAACAGGGAGAAAAGCATGGAGTGCTCAAGGGGACAAAAGGTCTTCACAGGGCAAAAACTTGCTGGATACGATGGGACACATAGGCAGCTGTTTGCCTCCCTTGTTCTGCTCATTTTTTAATTTGCAGCTCCACTTGGGACTCAGTTCAAGACTAAGACACCAAACTGTAGTTATCCAAGAGCCAGTGGAGAGCAAGGCTTCCATGCAGTTCACCTAATTTGACTAAGCCAGATCGTTTTCTTGAATTAAATGACTGTGGGTTCAATTCACTAGCCTAATCCTAGGTATCTTCAGTGCCACTTGGGATGCCCTCAGGTATCTGAGACACCTTGCTGGACCTGCCTCCCTGTGGCAGATATGGCAGAAGACCTTCAGATGACCCACAGCCTTCCAAATAGACAGCTGGAGGCCAGGCAAAGTGCTGTAGAGCGTGTTAAAGCACTACAGACTTCTGGGTTTTGGTCAACTGTTGCCTCTTAATAGATCTCTGTGCTCAGTTCTGAGCTCCCTGGGTTAAGAAGGACAAGGAGGGAGTTCAGTGGAGGGCTACAAAGATGATGAGGAGTCTGGAGCATCTTTATTATGGGAAAGGACTGAGAGGGCTGGTTCTGTTCAGCCTGGAGAAGGGAAGGCTGAGAGGGGATCTCATCAATGTTTATAAATATCTTAGGGGTGGGTGTCAAGAGGATGGGACCAGATTCTTTTCAGTGGTGCCCAGCAATAGGATGAGAGGCAATGAGCACAGAATGAAACACAGGAGGTTCTATCTGAATATGAGGAGAAACTTCTGCACCTTGAGAGTGCCAGAGCACTGGAACAGGCTGCCCAGAGAGATTGTGGAGTCTCCTTCTCTGGAGGCATTCAAAACCCGCCTGGATGCATTCCTGTGTGATCTGCTCCAGGTGAAGCTGCTTTAGCAGGTGGTTGGGACTAGATGATCTCCAGAGGTCCCTTCCAACCCCAGCCATTCTGTGATTCTGTGATTTCATGATCTCCATTAATTCTAACAGGAGCATAAACTCTTAGCTCACAGAATTACAGAATCATGATGCTGCTGAGGCTTGCAGGCCCCTCTGGAGATCACCCAGTCCAACACCCTGCCCTGAGCAGCGTCAGCTACAGCAGGTTGCTCAGGTCTGCGGACAGTCAGATTCTGAGTATCTCCAAAGGTGAATGTGGGACAACCTCTCTGGGCAACCTGTGCCAATGTTCAACCACCCTTTGTTTGGGCAATTGCACACTACCTCTGTTCAGTACCATCAGCAGAGCCAAGGGAGGGACCTGGCTCACACAGCGGGAGATCCTTCCTGGAGGGACTGTTTTCCTAACACAAAGGTCTAGTGCCATTGAAAACTTCCCTTTGTGTCCTGCCAAACATCCATCTGCCAGTCCCAAAGGTCCTGTGTGATATCTGTTAGCCCCCTGAGAATACCTCAGGTATCTAAAATACCTCCCAGGGCACCTCGAACGGCTGTGGTAACCTCAGTGATCTGAGATGCCGCTCAGGTGTCTAACTTCGAGCAGCAGAATTGCACTCACAGGCTGTAAGGGAGCTTAGACACAGAGCTGGCCACATGTGTAAGCATCTCCAGGTAGGTGTCATTCTCACACTCATCCCTGCCTCTGTGTGTGTGAGCTCAGGTACCAGTGTGCTGTCCTGTGCAGGCATATTCTGGGAGTTCAATTCGAATTTACTTTTATACAGCACAACTGAAGTCAGAAAATAAACTCTCAGTCTCCAGGGCATAAAAAGCATTTAACTAAGAACAAATTTTCTCTGATGTACTGTTCCTTTTTCACACCTACTTTTGCACAAGCATCTAATACTTGTCAGTGCCACAGACCATATCCAGAATGAGATAGCTGGTTTGCCTAATTCAAAATGGCAAATGTTATGTTATATAGTCCTATTACTACAGCTGTAATAGATGTCTACATCCTATTATTAGAGTTCCAAAGGGTCATGAACTGGAAATGCAGGTTCAAACAGGGTTTGCTCAGGCATTTAGAGGCTTCTGGAGCTGGAAGAAGATGAGCAGTTGTTTACTGCATTACCTTACTACACAGAGAGAGTCTGTGAGGGTAACGTATGCATCCAAGATTTCTTGCCATTTAAGGATGAATCAATCTCGATTTTGATTCAGGCCCATTCATAGCCACAATTTGAGTAACAGCTGTCAACCAATTAATTTAAATGAGTAATTAACAGAAAAGAAACAGAAAACAAAACAAAAAAAACTGTAGTCATGCAATAACAGGAGATAATTCTTTAGGCACACAAATAATTTCTTCAGTAAATCTGACATGACAAACTCACTTTCATATTGTGGAGGAAAATTAAGAATTTTCAGCTTAAGTGAAGCAAAAAACAACTTTCTGAGAAATCAATAAAGCCAGATTTTTTCCTTTTATTAGAAATCTGCGTATTATGTAATTGAACTATTCCCAGGACAACATAACTCCACACATGAATAAGTAGACAACTACAAATTGCAAAGCAGGTGTTCTACTGACCTCCTCTCACTGGAATCTGCCAACTGAAGTGGTTGGGTTATTCTCTCTTTCACCCACCAATAAATCAGCATGTCAACTAGACAGCAATGGAGGAAACTTTTAACTAAGTGGGCAGAAATATAATTACACAATTCCCAACAGTGTCGCTAACAGCCACATGCATTGCAGAAGTATTGCAACTTAATCATTATTAATTTCAATATGCGGTTCATTATTATTTTGTTGGCATTCGGTGCTTGGTACTAGGAAACTATAAAAAAATAATTTGGGACAAATGGGGAAAGAATGTCTTAATGGTGAAGTCTGAAGAATAATGTCCTAGAGAAAGTAGTGTAAGTTTTATTGTTTAGTAATATAGAAATTGCCCAGAGAGAACTTCAGAAAACTGCAGACAATAAATATGAGTTCCTTACCCTGGCACTCCAAGAGAAAAGAGAACTGTGTGAACACGATAATCTAGTAAATCCTTTTAATCCCTAAATCCTATCATACTCTCGTCCAGTAAAATACTTGTAAATTAAGCATATGGCTAGAAGTTTTGTTGGGTATGTATCTGATTCCAAGAATATTCAATATTGAGCCCAAGACAGTACCACAATCTATCCTGCCTGTGTTCACTAATCCTTGAAATATTGTAAGTGTGGAGGGGGGTTAACTATTTTGAGATTCATGCTAATTTGTGCTACAGATTGATTCAGACCACATTAGTAAGGAACTTTTAAGTGTACCCTGAGGTAAGTAATCTTCTTTTACATTGTATACTAGTCATAAAGAGTCAAAGGTGTTAAATAATTGCTATGAAGCAGAGCTGCAAAGCTACCGTATTAAGATTCAGTGTTGTGTAAGAAAGCGGTTTTGTAGTCTGAAGCGACGATGGCCAAGGCTTCTAATCACAAAGGCAGTCCTGAGGATGTATCACCTTGCATATAAGCAATCCCAAGAGGATACATTTAACAGATATCATATTTGCATACTTGCCAACTGTTGCCCTTTTGCTTTGCGCATTGAGGTTTAGCTGACTTGGCACATCTGCTTTCCTCTTGCTGTAGGCATGTTATCCAACAAGGTGTCAAATCTTGTCTTGTTGTGAGGAAGACCCAGTGGGAATATTTTTTGAGGTGCTGGGACTTAATAAAACATGTTTTGAGAGTAACAGCTGCCAGATGTTAATTTAGGAAGTTTTTATTCTGAATAAACAGAATACAAAACTATTGCCCCAGGAAATCCAAACAGTTTGCTCTTCCAGTGATACACGTTCCAGACTGAGATTATGTGTTGGAGGAGTATCACTAAGCCATATCTACAAGGGTTGTCTTTCTCAAAGGAAGGACATCTTTATTTGTTTCAGGAGGGAAAACTATATTTGTGACTCATCTGTGCTTCCTCTCCTTCTGCCTTAGGAATTTCTGGCACTCCATTAACTGGAGAGGAAGAACTCTTATGCTGAGCAGAAGGGGATTTCAGGGCTATGAAAGTTACTCTAAAAGTTGCTTTTTTGTCAACCTTTTATCTTCTTCAGCACTTACAGGGTACAGAAATAGCCCAAGACAGCACAAGTGATGGATTTTAAAGCCCGGTGTTGCTGTAACTGCATGGAAGCTCTCACATTATGCAAATATTCTCTTTCATTTGATTGAACTATGTACAGAGGAAAGTACAGTGAATGTTGGTAAAAATGTCAGAACCTCACCTAGAATTAATTCCTCTGTTATTGGTCATGAGATAATATAAAGAGCTCTGGAATTCTCTTTCAAGAAAGTGCTAGAAAACTGTCACAAAACAAGTAACATGTTCATTTTATTAATGCCAGTTTTTCAAATCTACATGTTTATATTCCCCACTTTGTGCTTATAAAACCTGTGTCATGGGGTATGGGGAAATGAACAGCCTTTTAACAAAGAGGCAATAAAGCCTCCTTCCTGGGTGAAGGGTGACTTTCTTCATACCCATGAGCTGCAGCAGCTCTCAGATGGTCTTCCTTCCCTCTTTTGTACTGAGCTCAGTATTGAACTAGTAACCTGCTACAGCCTTTCTGTGGTGTGACTGTTGTACTGGTGAGCACTGAAAAGTGGTCAGAACTCTGTCATGTTCTGTCTACTTGCTCTCCTGTTTCCTCAGGAGGAATTTCTGGGTTAATTGTTCCTCCATCTTTTCTTCGGCATCTCCCCTGCTGTTTTCCAAGGAGGGTGTGTTAACCCCACATATCTAACAGTACTAGAATGAACCTTACTGGGGTTTCTAGAGGAAATTGTATAAAAATTAGAAGTAGGGTTGGACTCAGTAGTGGAAGATGTACTCCTGACATGCACAGTCATCAAGGTTGCAAGAGACCATCTGATCATCTACCATGATCTGTTTCCTGATCCAGTAAGTTTAACACTGTTACATCCATACTAAGCCAGATCATTTAGGTCTGATTAAACATGGTTTGAGATGGGTATCTATCCTTGTGTACGAAAAATGAGGTGACACAGAATTTATCAGCTTTTTTGTACCCAGTGGCTAATCACCCTCCCTGTTAGAAGTTTGTGTCTAGTTTCTCACTGGAATTTGGCTTCACTCCGAGCCAATAGTTCTTGGTGTGCCTTTCTCTGCTACATTAAAGAGCCATTCAGTAACTGGTATTTACTCTCCATGAAGGTTCTTACACGCTATAATCAAGCTGTCTTTTGATCTGTCTGATAAGATAAACAGATTGAGCTCTCACTGTTCCCTCTTCCACCCCCCCCCGCTTTCAGCCATCAAAACATATCTGTGGCTTATTTCTATACTCTCTGCAGTATTTCAACTTTCCTTTCAAAATGTTGACACGAGGACTGTATACATTATTATACATCAGTCCCAATAATGTCACACAGAAAGAAAAGTCAATTTCCTCCTCCTACTCACTATTCTGTTGTTTATACTCACAAGAATTGAATTAGCACTTTTTGTGTCTGTATCATACAGGAGCTCATGTTCAGTTTCCCATAGAAGCTAATGCTATTTTCAGTCAGTGCTTTCCAGGGTACAGAACTCCTTTCTGTAAGAACAATCTGTGCTGCTTTCTATTAAATGGGTAATTTGGTTTGGCTAGGTTTTTGCCTACCATACCTTGAGGTTAACCTCTCTTTCGTTTTGGCAGTCCTGTTATTCTTGACCGTATGTAGTATAGTACCACTACTGGCTTTGTATTAGCTTCCTAAACAGGTGAGACTGTTGGACATAATAAAATTCCTCACCAAACTCTACAGAAGCTCCTAGAAGTAACACTGTCTGATAAAGACCACTGGTGACAATAATTTTTTGAGATCTTTGAGACGACCAGGTATTAAGCCACTCAATATGTACTTTGTTGATACCCTAGAGAGCTCCTTTATTAATCACCATATCGTGTGATATTAAACCAAACACTTTGTAGAGGTCTGAATAATATCAACTCTTTGCAATGACCATTGCCAACAGAACTTGTAATCTCATTAAAAAAAGAAATCAGAGTTATCTGATGACAGCTATATCCTTAACACATAATGGCTCTCATTAATTACATTCCTATATCCAAATTCTTTATGTATGCGTTCCTAGGAGAACTGATCTGTTACTTCACCTGTAGCAGATATACTTAAATGACTTTCAGGTCAGCCTACTGCACTTTTGAATATTGGCACAGAAGCAGCACTTTCAGGATCTTGCACATTCCAGCTGATATTGCAAGCTTTATTGGGAACTATGCTGCTGATGAACGTGAAATACAGTTACCAACTCTTGATTGCAGGTAGTGCGGAACTGGACAGTTATAGAACTATTTGTCATCTATTATCCATTAAATAAGGGAATGTGACGTACTTCAGCAATGCTCATAATGTTCCTTCTGAGCAGAGTCCATAAAATTTTTTTTTAGCATCTTTGCATTTTCAGCACGACTATTAAAATGCCCATCTAGTATGTAATCCATACCAGTGCCAGGGCTTCTTTTGTTTCAAAAATATTCGTTCCTTGACATTGTCCTCTAATTCAGACAGATATAGATTTTCTCCAATGCCTACCACTTTCTATGAGTTGCCTATTCTTGAAACATATTGCATAGTTTATCAGTGGCACTCATGAAAGCAAATTTCAGGAGTCCATAGAACCTCATGATTGGACCTGTTCTTTTAACAAAGTGATGAATGATGGAACATCAGCTTCAAGTGCATACTAAAGTTATCAGACAACCAACTAAACTGTGCTACTTGTGTATGTTTTGTGCAGGGAACCATAGCAAACGCTGAGCATTTAACTTAGTTTACCACCTTGTGACAGAGACTTTAGCTAACCTGCAACACATTGCCACATGGACTTTTTAGCTTAGTTGTTACACCACAATGATTTGATCAAGAGCTGAACTGACCTCCCAGCTAAGGAGGGATTCAGTTGGCACACACGATTCTCCAACGCATGTGTCCATGCGGAAGTGCCTGAATGTGAGTGAGACATCAAAGCTCTCATCACAACGGGGACTGCCCATTAACATCCAGTGCCATTTCACACGCAGTAGCTGAGACATCTCCACAGATATGATGCAAAGACCTTGGGGAAACTCAGCCCTCTTGCACCAGCAGCCAGAGGCTCCCAGTTGACTCCAGCCATCCCAAATGGCACCAGGTGTCTCTGTTCAGGTAACTGCATGTGGGCCACCTCTGTTTAGTACTGCCAGCAGAGGCAAGGATGAGATCCAGCTCACAAGGCAGGACATTTCTCCTGGACAAACTCAGGTCTCCCAACAGGGGTGTCTAGTGCCGTTTGAAATGCTATTTTGTATCCTGCTTGGTATCCATCTACCAACCCACAAAGTTTCTCATATGCCCTGTGTGATACGTGCCAGCCCCACAGGGTTACCTCAGAGACCCCAGGGCAACTCAGATGACAACAGTTCAGGCAATCAAATAGTCCTAGGTCAGAAGAGTCACTCTCTAGGCTTCATCAACTGTAAAGCTTTTTACTGACTATAACAGGAGCTCAGACAAACAACTTATGCATAGACATCTGAATGAAGTTGTTTTGGACATGGACAGCTAAATTAAAGTGTCTTGATTTTGAACCAAATCCCACCCTTCTGGTTCCTTCATGATGGCCTGGAACCGAGGCTTTTTATTTTCTTATATTTATTCTAGAATCATGTCCTCTCATACTGAGTTAATTGCCAAGATGGGTTAGTCCTCTGAGACAGAAGTTACACTTTTTAACTGTGTAGGCAGCATTTAGAAACTTCGTTTGACAGATCTCTGTAGTCTGTTGAAACTCTTCCATCTCACAGTGATGGTATGTTTTTTCACTTTCATTAAAACTTCTCATTCCCAATATGCTTTGAAGAATTTCGGCTACTTACTTTTACCCTCAAGATTAAAGCAGTGTTAATTTTACCCTTTTTCTGCTCTACTCAGTCATGCAGTAGCACTTAAGAGATTGAGGCAAGGTCCTGTGACTTTAAAAATTCAGTTCTGTCTTTGTACCATGGCAGCAGATGTAGCTCAAAAAGACAGCTCTCACTAAAAGACAAGTTTGGTCTTCAGTCCATAAGGCCACTGATTTAATGAAGCTTTCTCCAACACAGTCTTTGACAAGCCTTCAATTGTCAAACCATAATTTTCGAATTATCTCCTTTAACAACATAATGCACTAGAGAAGGGTTAAATCCAAGTCCATTTGATCTTCTTGATGCTGAAAATGTCTTTTCAGTTTCTTATACCAGGCATCAATCTCATGTGTGATGGTCTACTAATAACCCATTAGACAGTGCACTTTCTCTTTTGCTCTTGCTATTCCTCCTTTTTGTGTGCTGTTTGTTCCCATTAGACACACAAGAACAAAGAATTGAGCTTTGCACTTAAAATGGAGTGAGGTGTCCTGTGCATTCGCTCTTATTTCCTACAGACTTTGATCTCAGTGCCTTGAGACTGCCCTTGCCAACTCCCTCATGAAGTTATATCTTCTGTACAATGGAGCATCATACTCTAGACACCTCCGCTGAGCTATGAGAGTGGAGATACCAATCACATAGTATTTGTTTCGGAGCATTTTGTGTTCTGGTCTCCTCCAGCTGAGGGAACTGAGCTCCTGGAAAGTCAGGATGTGAGATTTCAAATGTTGTGGGACAGATGATAAGTCTGATGGGAATGTGATAGCCTGTGTTGCTGGCAAGACATGATTATGCATTTAGTATAACTGTTGCTATTGAGGGCTAAAGGTTTTGTGACCAACCCAAACATATTGCTTTAGAGGGATCACATATAATACAGCCATGTATAAAAGGCAGGCTGTCACTACTCTGTTAGCTTACTACATTTTCTTAAAACTAACTTTTCTTTTACAGGTAGATTCTTTGGTTGTTTACACTGAATTTGTCATGTCTACATGAAAGACATTTCAGCATAAGACCCTGTGACTGCAAGATGGCACCAGTTTCTAGTTCTTTCTCCCAGACTCTATATCTGGAAAATATGCTTTGGCAATATAACTTCTATTTTGGTCCTGAACAAAAAATGAAGCTATTGCAATTGTCTAACCCTGCATCCCTCGGAATCAGTATGACTAGTGGTTGGCAGAGTTTAGTCCATAATTCAGATTTCAGTCTTGCAACTCTGAAATTATATTTTAATTCCATGCTAGATCTATCAAGTAACTGTAGTTAAACCACTGTACTGGTATACGTTAGTCTGCAACGAATTGCTCTTCTCTGTGATGTATGACTTTGGAGAAGAAGTCCATGTAACATATAAAAGGGAGAATAATTATGTCTCTCATTGATTTACAAGTCTAACACCACCTACATCTGTACTCCAGATAAGAGAAATATGGGGAAAGGAAAAAGCCCAGTATGATCAATTTTAATGAGTAGAAGATAGAGTTCTCCGGTGATGTGAAATAAGAGCTGGTAAATCTCTGTTGAGGGCTATTTCTAGTGAACCCCTCTGATCTCAAGATTCATTCAGCAGATTGGTCTTCTGAAGTCCCATATAAAAGTCCCTGCTTCTCTGTAACCAGGACTCAGAGTCAGAATGCAAGTGAGAAAATGTATTTCAGGCAATCTAGCTGTCTCTTCCAGAAGCAACTGCAATTTCACCTTTATTCTCCTACATTTTAAGGCAAGTGATTTGATTTTAAGGGTTTCTCTAATGACTTTGTATGGCAACGAAAGGAACTAACCAGGAAAAAAAATTATCACAATCGTTAAATGATTTGTTAAATAGACACATTTGACCTCTCATTCTTCATTTCCATTTTGCTTTCTACATAGCCATAAAAAAAAAAGTCTTAAAATGCAGCCATCTAACCTTACTTTTACACTGACAAAAGTGGTGGTTTTGAAGCTTCATTTGGCTCCACAGTTGAATTTTACTCCAAATGGCAAATTTACTTCAGAATTAGCAGCATTTCAAAAAACACTCACCTTTATGATTGCAAACGAGGTGCCACATTCCCCATAGAAGTAGATGCTAATTAGGAGAACTTCTAACCTCCCAATTATACAAAATCAAAGTTTACAGGCTTGCTGGAGGAAACACGCCCACATGAGAAGACACTGATTAACACAGACTCTCTGCCAAGAGCTTTTTAATCTTTTATTCATTATTTTCAGGACTCTGGTAAATCTGACCTTAGAGGTTCCCCCTTTACTTTCCAGGGAAGAAAGCAGACTTTTTCTCACAGAGCTTGAGCCATGGCATTCTTTGAGGATATTAAAAAATGAAGTAAACATGCCTACAAGTGATATCAGATGTACTTTTCACAGATTTAAGGTTGATAATTTATGGTTCAAATGTAGCAACCATAATTTCTTAAACCCCGGCCGTGGTGCCTGGGAGAAGGAAGGGACTATATATCCTTCTGTCCTGGCTGTTCTTCACCTTTTCTTCTTCTGTGCTGCAAAAATGTTGGCAGCTGTTTCTCTTTAGGTCATCCCCTGCTTGTTTTTTGCTGTTTGCACTTCCCTCTTTCCACCCTTCATCCAGACCTGCTGCTGTAATGCTTCTGAGGCAACATGAAATTGTGAAAAAATGGATTCATGCTGTTTCACACCTTTCAGCACAGTTTTTAAACAACAGAAAATCAAAACAAAAGCCCTTTCTCAAGTGAAAAAGAGCTAAGCAAACTAATTACATTTCTTCTTTTCTTATCTTTTTATTGCTCATGCAGGTTACTTCTCCTCTCTTTAGCTACCTCTCTTGGATTTCTATACTGCTTTATATTTAAAACTGAGGAAGACAAATTACCCAAACTGTTGGGCTTGTTCATGTGCATGATTTTGCCAAAATAAACTTTTTTTTCGATCCTTCCAGAATATAAATGATTCAAGTCATATTTCAAGGCCTGGCCAGGAGCCAGCAGGATGTTTATAAGAAAGTAGTCAGATAGATCATCTGTTTTAAGTAAACTCCAGTAAAAGAGAAATTTGGGAAAAGGTACCTCCAGTAGCATCTCTATCATCCTGCCTGAGATTATTTCCTTACAACATTCTCTCTCCAAAGACCCACAGACAGAAAACCTTTCCCCTCCAAACCCTTGCAGGTGGAAATACTGGAAAAACATCTCTTATCCCGTGATGATGTTGTGTTAATTATTGTACAATGATAAACTACGACAGACTTGAGCAGTTTGTCATATTCCATTGTTACGTTGCAATATTTTTAACCTATTCTTAGGCTTCCTCATGCTACTGATGCATTTTATATTAAACTCTTTCTTTTTTAATATTTATACTGTAGTTCATGTATACTGGATCATGATGAAGGTGCCAGGCTCCAATCTGAAAGAGTTTATATTCTATGTATGAAAGAATTTATAGTGTGAGTTAAATATTTCCTGCCCCAGCATCTTCAGACACCACAGCGCCATACGACTGTGTTCTCACCAGCGCTGTTGTCTGACTTCCTTGTAACACAACACTTTGAACAGAGTGAAGAGATGTGACAAGCCACAGCTTCTTATAAACAACTAGCTGATCCTCTTGGATGGGATGAAACCTGTACACTGTGCTCTTACTATTTTGGGCTTTCTTATGCAAAATTAAAATCTATTATAAATTGTATACTTTTGGCATCAACAACAACAAAAAATCTAGAAATTTGGCTTTCCCACTGCTTCCCTGAACTGCTGAGTGATTAGCTTTTCCCGTGGTGATGAAAATAGTGTGTGAAAACCTGTTAAACTTCTTCAGGGAAATCCCTGAGCTGTTGAAAGAATTGGAGGGACCCTCCACAGTCAAAAGAGCAAGCCATGAGGTCTCCAAGCAAGGAGAGCCCTTTCCAAAGGTGAAAGGAAAGCATCACAGTGCTTACCAGAGAGAGGAAAATGCCATGAGGGTGCTTGCAATAATTTTGATCGATCTAAATTGCAGTCGGTCAATAAATCACACTGAAACCTCCTGCTGTGGCTGACAGCGACAAAAAAGGACTGAGGAATGAGTATCCAGGATCTCTCCTGACAAACAGCACAGCCATCCTGAAGGGTTCCTATCCCATCCCTCAGCATCTGAGAAAACGAAATGCATTATCTCTGGGCACCCTTAGCAGGCAGAGTCCCTCCACTCACAAGCATTTGAAGATTTCTGCAAAACAAGTGAAAGATAGCACAGCCAGAAATGAAGGAAAATGCAACAGAACATGCTCTGTAAACAGCAATTATATCCTGATCCTTTGAGAAGGCTTAGCAGATGTCCATCTCACACTTTCTCTGCTATCCTAAGGATGTCTATGAGATAACGGCCCATGAGCCGTTTTGTGTTATCCCTTCACTCCTGGCTTGGATCAATAGTAGCAGCTGCCCACATCCCCCTGAAGAGCTGAGCTAGGCTTTAAGGATGCTTTTCCCTGGTCCAGCATGGAAACATCACCCTCAAAACACCTCACAGATTCACACTTTTTAATATAAAGTTTATCTATCTCATCTCCAGTGAGCAGCATCCTCCTCAACACCCCCTCAGAGCACAGAGAAGGTCTGAAACAACTAAGCTTTGCCACAGAATAAAAAAAAAATCTCAGTCCTTCTGGGCATCTGTTATGCCTCTGAAATATAACCGTGACTAGACAGGTTGCAAGTACAGAGCCTAAGCTGAAAAAATTCTGTATAGTAGTTCTCTTCCCTTTTGACCATGTGGGGAAATACCACAGTGCTTGTAAAGCAAACATTCAATTTGCATTGTCATCCACAATGCTAGTAATTAACTCACTGCCTAATTTGTTATAAGCTTAGCTGGAACTAATGGGTGCAAGATGAAACTTGTCCTTGTTAAATAATCAGCTGGTCTTTGATACACTTCCTTCTCGCAGAGAATCTGAATCTTTTTACACAAATGCCTAGGTATATAAATTCCTTAAAGGACAGAAATGAAATGTTGCACACACAGGTATTCTCACTTTTCATAATCTCAGACATGTTTCTAATGCATTTCAATTTTCAAGATACACCTATTCTTGAATGTTATGGATCCTCTTTTCCTGTTCCAGTGGAAAATTCTGAATGGATTTGAAACACAGAAAACACAAAAAGGCAATTCAGTCACCGTGAACAACCCAGAATATGGCTCCTCTTATTAAACAGCACAAATGGGTAGCAATATGATTTTTAGAGTGGCAACTAGGTCAGTAATATTCAGGGACAGGAAGGGGCAAGACTTTCTGAAATTACTGGAAGAGATTCTTGATCCCATTTTTCACAGTATTACACTTATTGGAGTATTTACTTTCTCCTTTTTTCTGTCCCCCCTCCCCACCAGATAAATTTTACAGTCAGCTCAATAGTTTGAGCCATAGCAGCAATCTCCCTTCTGCCCAAGGCCAGTGGGGATCCAAGGGAGTGCTGAGGGGGTTCTATTATAGCAGCATCACTCCTGACAGCGTGTGGAGCCAGCGGTTGTTTTACATGAGCTCAGGAAATTCAGAGAACAATTACACAAATTGTCAGTCTTGCACCCTATTGCAACAACCAGCCATAAGATTGTCTCTCTTTAAATGCCACTTGCGTGCCTTACAAATTAATTAACAGAGGAGCTTGCTTGCACTTCATTTGTTCACTTTTTATGTAAGTGACCTTAGCAGGTTGTGTAACCCAGCACAACGCTGTGATTCACTGCAATGCTCTACCGTATTTAGTCTTATTAGCAGCTATTTGAGAAATGCTGCTGCTCACTCTGGAGAGATATCATTTATAGTGCTATATAAAGGTCTCTATATTTTTCCCTCATGAAAAGAATTGCTGCAGCATTCTTATCTGTAATGCAATCCAGAATAGGAAACCGTCATTGATATCTGAGGAGG
The DNA here is from genome assembly GCA_013399365.1 of Pampusana beccarii. Taxonomy (NCBI): domain Eukaryota; kingdom Metazoa; phylum Chordata; class Aves; order Columbiformes; family Columbidae; genus Pampusana; species Pampusana beccarii. Next base: position 347,408 of record VWYH01005249.1, on the reverse strand, counting down.
CGTTTTCAATATGGTGACCTGTGCCATGCTTTCATTTGAAGGGTAATTATAGCACAAAATACTAGGATGGGAGGTGTGTGTTGTAGGGGAAAAATCAAATACATTTTTTTCTTGGCATTTATTGAGAAAAAAACCTTGCCTATTTTCTAAATGTTAATGAACATCATACCCAAGAAGAATCAGTGCATTTCTTCACAGAGCTTAAATACCCACCACGCTAGCACCAACTGCACTGACAGTTTTCTGAAAAACAGGGTGAGGGCTGAATTTTCACTCCTAATGTTAGCTCTTTTAGTGGAGAGGAACAACCAGAAGAAAGATCTGCACTGCATAAACACTTTAAAATTAAAATCAAGGAATAGATGTCTTGTCTCCTTGTCCTTCTGCACTGTGGTATGACTGTCATTTTCTAGATTTTGACAGAGCTGCCCTCAGTCTTGTCAGTGCAAGTGGAAAAGGAAAAGCAAGCTTGGTGCTCGTGTTAGGCTATTTGACAGAACAGCCATAATTTTTGCTGCTTTATCCTGTGCATTTTATAATTCCTTCTGCCAAAACATGAGAGAATGAAATTCATCAGTCTTGACACATTAGTAATTCCAGTAAGAAATTATTTTTGTTGGAAAAAATAAAGTTTTCATTCTGGTCAATTTGGATTTTTTTACCTTCACCTTCTCCCTGGGGCTGGCGAATGCCCATTTCCTACCCTCTCACAGCAAACCTCAGCCAGGCTTTACAGAGTTCATCAGAAATGTCATTTTCAATCTAGTAAACTTTTAAAAAGTCCTGAGAAGTAAACAGCAAATTTCATATAAGGCACAAAGCTCTCATGAATACCTACTGCCAAAAGTCATATTTGAGGACATTAGACACTTCCCAAAATGAAGCCTGCTCCTTCGAATATTTGAGCCTATTTTCTTTATAACTTTTTCCTTCTTTCGGAGCAAATGAAAAAAGGAGGTACCTATATTGCCTACATTTCTTTATTGGATGCTTTGGAAAAAATTTTCATTCTGTATGATCTAGCTATAACTTCTGCTTGGTATGATGTCTATAAAACCTAAAAGTCATAGGGATTTCTTGGTAGGTTTTTTTAATGAAACTTAAAAATGCAATATATATATTTTACAATTTTTATCATAACTTTGGAGTGAATTCTTCGCATTTATATTCGTATTTCCTACGTCACTGTTGTTTTTCTCAGCCTTGTAGAAGAAGACCAAAGAAGTTAAATGAAAAGGGTGATTTTTGTTTTGTTTTGTTGTGTGGTAAAAGAGGCTAATCAATTGCTAATCATTTCATCTCAGAATGAATTTGCAGTAAAAGATTATGGGAATTCTAGAGTAAAGACCTCAACAGTACTGACAATACCATGAAGATCAATGATACCACTGTATGATAAGGTAGAGAAACGTCAAATGCTGCTGGGGGGCACACATACAAATATACCTCAGTTTCTAAGCCCCTCTGTCTTTAAGGAATGTTTTTGTTCTGGAAAACAGGTATGCAGAACTCAGCAGGGTAACAGGGTTGTCACTATCCCAAGCACAATGTTACAGCCACCTTCACTGCAGCTATCACTTAGAAGATGTTGCCCTGTGTTTCCATCCATTAGACAACTATCAGATCTCATCTTCATTGTGTCTTGAGCTTCCTGCAGTCAAAGGTGTGACAGCAGGTCTAGATGAGCTGGCTCAGGGGCTATAGAGATGATAGATAATGTGGAGAAGTGCTCAATCACCAGCTTTCAGCACAGAGTCTTGTGAAGCAACTTGCCTTTGTTGTAACAGCTGCTGATACATCTTTGACCCTACAAGCTTTTACCATTTGTGAACAGGCTAGTTTTATTCAGAGGCACCAGCACCCACATCCATCATGGTTTCTTTGTGTTGTCTGTCTGAAGTGGAGAGAAAAACATCATGGTACCAAATAAATGGGACTGGAGATTAGGAAGTACTCTATTATTAGCAAGCTGGAACAGATCCCTGAAATGACTATGCAGTCTCCACCCTTGGAGGTTTTTGGGATTTGGCTGGATGAAGCCAGAAGTACTAATTCTGCATTGGTGTAGGTCCTGTTTTGAGTGGGAGACAGTGCTATACAACCTTCTGAGGTCCCTTCCAATATTTGTATGATTCTACGAAATATACCTTAAGCACACTGTAAGTAGCCAACACCTCTTTTTTCCACACCCTTATTTGTAATGGAATCAGACTTACGTGTTGCCTATGCAAACCTCACAACGCTGGGCTAATGCTTTCAAGCAAAGAACAGTGATCTCATCGGACTGCTGTGTCCTTTTCGATTTCAGTGATGACCTTTCCTTTGCTCGGTGCTGTGGTGACTTTGCTACAGTGAGGGCGTACAACTTCTTTCTTCTTGCTGCAGATCTGCTTGTTTAGCAAAAACATCTGTTGAACCTCACTGTTAATTCAGTCTCCTTCCCACTGTCCTTTAGACTTGCATATGAGACGAAGCAATCTATATCGAGAATGGAAAATAAAATTACTGTGAGGGTTGTAAAAAGACAGTATCTGCAAGAGCAAGCTGGAAGAATATACATTTAAACTGAGTTGAAAGAGTATATCAGTGTATTTTTGTCATACTGACAAAATACCGACCCCACTGATTAGGTATTTTTTTTGGACTGTTAATGAACTGAAAGTACATACGAATTTGCAGATGACATGAAGCAGAGAAGTGTGCAAGCACTCTGAAGGACAGGTTCAAAATTAAAATGAATCTTGATAAAATGAAAAAAATATCCTAAATTCTGAAAGGTAGAATTGTATGGAGAGCTAAGTGGTCCATTAAGGAAGACATTAAATGAATGAGTCCAAAATGGGAGATGACGTAGCAGGTAGCAGTGCTACATGGTATAATGGATCAGTAAGAGAATAAGAGTCAATGATGTGGACCTGCAAGGTAAAAAAGACAACTCTAGATCTGTACTAACAGCGGAGTTACACATATAACAAGGGAAGTAATTATTCTGCTCTATTTGGCCATAGCTGAAATAGTGGGTCCAGTTGTAGTCCTTATACACTGAAGAAAGGCAAAATTATTAGAGCTTATAGGAGGGAGAATAGACTTAGAAAACATGATTTAGGAGGAAAGAATTGGGTTTATTGTGGGAGTCTTTGATTATGCAAAAGGTTGCTATAGGGATGGTGATGATTCACTATACTGTTTGCTATGTCTTCACCAAACAGCTACTGAAGAAGATTTAAGATCTGATTCCTTCCCAATGCAGATGGATGGACTGCGTGATATCTTTAGATATCCCTCCTCTGCCCTTCTAGAGTACAACGAGTTGGACACAACCGCAGTATGTTCTAAGGAGTTATCTTGCTAATCCTCTCCAAAATCCATTAGCCAGTTTTGTGGATAATTGTGTGAGAGCAGTGTGAATAAAGCAATTAAAACTGAGGGCCAGAGGGCAGAGAAATATTGCCAGAAAGCCCTGCTCAGATCGATTCTACTGGCTCTATTTAAATCCTTCTTCATTTGGCACCTCACACCAACATCCTGCATCAGCCCCGGGACACACTATATATTTCTGGGAACTATTTAATTCAGACTGCCTAACTCCCTTCCCCTTACAGAAGAAGCACATACTTGCCCTGTGCTCTCTGATACCCACCCTGCAAAATTATTTTGCAGATCCTAAAGTGGTCTCAGGAAAAGATCACTTTCTTGTCAAAAGGTTTCCACTGTGTTGAATAAGAATTCATCGCTGAGTAGCCTTGGGAATGTGACTTCCATCAACTCTGAGACTATGTAAACATGCATCTCATTGTCCTAGTTCATCAGCAATAAGTTATGACTTTGGAGGTAGCACAGACAGTGAGAAACCTTGGGACAAAAAAATCCTCTTTACAGTAAAGATGCAATCTAAATACTTGCACAGACCTCATTGCTGTGGTATTTCAGCAACTCGCTTTTTACTACATTTTATACTTTCAGTACCTGTATTTAAATTGCCCCACCTCATGAGTGAGGAAAGCATTATATCTTTTTGCAAGACTGGAATTTGGGTTGGAAAACTGAGCGATGTACATGACTCAGAAAATGATTGCGATTCTCCCCATCTGCAATGCTCTGCCAAGGTGCTCTACCCTGCCACTGCCTACTTGTGATAAATATTCCTTCCATTGTGTTGTGTAATTGTGACCACACATAGAGCTTCTTTCTTGACCTATTCTGTACTTACATGGGGCATTCTCTGGGGCGTGTTGATGGCTGCACGTAGTATCTGAATGATGTTATTATGCACCAGATAATGAAGCCAAAAATGTTCTCAAGCTTTTTCTTTTTTTTTTTTGATTGATATGACTATGTTTTAAGTACCAAGAGGCAACAGTCCAATTCCAGAACCCTTCTGCTCACTGTTTATATGTTAATTTTCTCACTGAAAAGCCAGTATTCCTCAATGCAAGCTGAAGATTCCCAGCAACACACTCTCATCAGAAAAAGACAAACACAAATACATTTTCTTATTCTTCAGGTGAGTTTTAGGGATCACAGCTTTACCGATTCCGTGGCAAGTTTGCACCCTGGTGATTAGCACTGTTCTTTATTTTGTCCACTCCTTCTTGGTTGTCCATTAGTTCACAGGTGTTCCAAAAGCACCAGTGACTATGGTCCTTGGCATTGACTTTTGCTTGTGATATTGGCTGATCTTGTCCAGCACACGAGGGGAGGCACGCTTTAGGACATCTTTTCTACCTCTTCTTCAGGACACCTTTTCTACCTCTTCTTCTTCAGGGTGAGCAGCGAAGCATGTCAGAAAATTACTGAGTGCTGTCGCCTTTCTAGATCAGAGAGCTTGGGTTGCTGATGGGAGCAGCCATAAAGGCGACCTGGTGATAAGGGGGGAAATACTGGCAGAGAAAATGCTTGCCAGCCTGGGAACTGCTAGCCTGGGAATTAAGCCTGTGCAAGGAGCAGAGTGTTAGACTTGACGGCTCCTTATGGGTCCCTTCCAGCTTGAGATATTCTGTGATTCTATACTTGAGAAGCACAGCTGGCACCTCTGAGGTGGAGCTGGGTACCTGAAAAACAGAGATATCCTGAGATACTATTGATAACTGTAACACTGGGAAACTGTATCAGCAATTTATCATCTGGAACGGCGAAAAACAGTCTGGAAAACAGGGAAAAGATCCTGAGGAAGTAGGAATCAGCACCTCCTATTGGATCTTCTAGATTAAATAACAGCAAAACAGTCTGAAAAAAAAAATTGGTCTGCAAGAACAGAAAACATCACTATCTATTAGCTGTCTCAGGTGAAAAAGAAAAATTAGCAGCATCTATTGACTGCTCCAGGTAGTGGTGTCCTGCACCACCTTATATCCCTGTAATATAAATTTGTCTTGTTTTCTACCCAAAATGGAGCTTTTTTCTTTAAGAACTCCCCCTGCATGAACTTTTCCACGAGATCTCCTGGAGAAGTAGAACCACCACTGGAGACACATCTCAGCCTCCAAATTCTGGGGCATGGATCTTTTTGGAAGTGAGATTTTGTCTGCCATTGATTTTGAGGTCCTACTCCTGGGAGCAGTTTGGTTAGTGCCATACTGGTACTCCTTCGAATTGTATATAGGTGTGCATATAAAGAATTAATCATAACTGTATTTGCTGCTTTACTAGTGATAATTTCCTAGTAACTCATAATATTTAAATATGTACTAGCTGCTACTATTGATTACTGTTCCTGTTGAAATAAATATATATATGCACTTGCTTTTCCGGTACTAATTTTGTAATAACTTTATATATATATATATACAGATATATATTTGCCATGTTAATCACAAGTACACTTGCTTTACTAATAATAATTTGCAGTAATCTGTAAAAAAGATATTTAGAAAATAAAGCTTCTGTGTCCTTGAATATTATGAAATCATGCAAACCTGGTGTCATAGTAACCCTTTAAGTCATGACAGTTACTTAAGTGCAGGTCTACAGCATTTACAACCAGCAGGCTTATAATTTTGACCTTTCTTACTATATCATCTAATGTGCATCAGAAAACTGCGACTGCCAGCAGTTGAAGAAGAAAAGCATCATGAGATTACAGAGTATGTCTTGGCTATTGTACCTCACAGTGGCTGCAACTCTCCTGACAAATGTGATCATTTGATGTGGTGTAGCCATTACAGGAGAACTGGCTCCCAAGGTGGGATTTGGAGGAGGAAAAATAGAAGAAATGTAAGTTGAGAGAAAGAGGGAATTTCTGTGAAAAGGCCAGGCAGCTCTGGGAAAAGGCAAGCAAATACCGTAGCTTCAAAACAGGCATCAGCAGCAGAGGAGAAGAAACTGAGGTAAACACGAGAGACTGGAGAAGGCGATATGATGTAGCAGCCATTCAAAGACATATGAGTGGGAAGAACAAGGAACTTCAGACTGAAGTACCAGGAAGTAGGGTGGGCTGTTGTGGCCAAAGGCAGGAGGAGCATCACTGGGAAGGAGACTGGGAAAAAGGTCTCCTTCACTACTCCCCTTGTTCCAACCTTACCCTAGCCTGGGAACACAGTGAAAAAGTCTGATCCACTAGGCAAGTTACTCATTGCATTGCACACAGCAATGCTGATCAATCACTGGAAAGACCTGTCCTCCTGGACTGCCACATCTAGTGGAGATTTGCGTCAACGTTGCAGGTCATGACACACTGAGAACTTGTACATCTCCAGAGCTGATGTCAAACAGCTGATTTCATTACTCTTAAGTACGCACTGTAACTAGCGGTTCCATCAATAAAGAGCAGCTTTTCTTCCTGCCCACGTTGGCTTCTTTCCCTGGCTGTAGTGACATATCTGCATGCATATCTGTAGTTCATTATACTGCATGGGGGTTTTGATACAGTTGGGCAAATAGAGCAATTGAGTATTTCTGCCTGTTTGTTCAGAATTGCTGTCTCAAAAACAATGCAAAGTAAGGGCTTGTAAAAATAGAAGAAATTATTAAAACAGACTTCGACTCCTAAGTTTTTCTGTCTGGATGAGAGAAGCCTAGGTATACATGACTCTTTAGTATGGGTACAGTTTTTCATTTACACATTCATGTATTCTGGTCCCAACAGCACTATCACCTCACCTGTCAGGACATATCCCGGACTTTCCTCTTTTTCAGTGCAGTATGGCTAGTCCCAGTGGGCCACCAAGGTGGACCAGAAACATAATGATCTTAGCATGCAGAAGCCCACTCTTCTTGCCATCAGACACTTTTCCTGAAAGATTTCCTTTCACCAATAAAGGCTTACCTTCCTTTCTACATTACCCACTGGTCTCATGCATAACCTACAGTCCAGGCTACTCCAGACAGAATGATATTTCCCCATACTTTGAATTAGTTCACCTGGCAGGGCTCATAATAAGGAAGAATACACTGACTTGCATTTGCCGAGAACCTTCAGCTACTCCTTTTTCAAATTATGTCACCAAAACTAATGAAAAGTTGATCTGATTTCCCTTAGCTTCAGTAGACTTCACTTCATCCCCGAATAGTGCTAAATCATCGGCAGAAATTGGATTAAGTATTAGTATCTCTTGAGGGCAAAACTGCTTTTCAGTATTATCAGACTGTATTTGGGGGGGAAGACATGAACGTGTATGTCTATCACAGGAGCGCGCTTGAGGCTCCTCCTCTCAGCCTACAAGGTCCTGCCTCCTCATCCTCTTTCATGTGGCACAGGTCTTTACAGACACCCCATACTCTGGCATGTTAAGCCAGGAAAAAATCTTCAGAGCTTTTTCTCTCCAGAATCTGATCTCCTTACACAGTCAGTGAGAGATGGTTGTTGGGGCACCTAAGTGAGGCACACAAAACAAAGATCTGAACACAATAACATAACTCCTCTGACTTCTCTCCAGTCCTGTGCTGTCAGAGGCCATAGTTATGCAGCCCAGGGAACGGCTTAATAGGTCTCTTGGGCTTAGATTTGGGAGTAGGCAGCTCAGTTTTGTACCATCACTACAGCCGTGATTCTCAATGCAGCCACAAAATGGTTGTTTCTAAAAGGCAATCACAAATATTCTCAGGTAAACCTTCTAATGGTTAACTTTTTCTCTATGCACGAAGGAAACTGATGTGGGAGATCAGCAGAAAATTGTTTTAATGAGCCCATATTGAATTGCTAGCAGCAAATGTATTTGCAAAAACCTTGGGTTCATAACTTGATTTTGTGGACAGATTATGTAACTGTCTGCATTCTTGCTCCAACAGATATTTCAGTTATATACCTAAGCCCTGCTTTAAAAGTATTTGCATACGTGTTTCTGTTTGGAGGTAGCCATACCACTGTAATAGGGAATATAAATGATGTTTTCAATTCTTACAACTTCCAGTTTCATTCAAATTTGACTTAGCTGCCTGCTCACATCTCAACAGATGTAAGTTTTGCTGGCAGGAGTACATGCAGCTTAAAATTGTGTGATCTCAATTTGGCTTCTGCTTCTTTTTATTCCTTAATTTAAAAAAAAAAAAAAAGTGAAAAACAAAACAAAACCAAACCAAAGTGATCATTACACATGTATCTACACTGATTATTAGGGTCATCTTTGAAGTTATCTGTAAGGACTCCCAGGTATCTATCAAACTTTCTACCCACATTACAGCTATCTACACAATACTTATCAACATGGACCTGCAATAGGGCTTTATCTGCAGATATCTTTTCTTTGCTTCGGGACAGGAAAGGAACCAACAAGGGGCTGGAAAGGTTACACCAGCAGTTTTGTTGTGATAAATCCTACCACAGGGAGGCAAGTTCAGCACACCTGCCAGAGGATGGTTTGAGAGTCAAGGATGGCCTACAGTACATGGACCATCTGAGACCAGTCAGGTGGCTGATGATGATTTACCATGAGCCCACCTACAGGCCTCTGAGCCCCGTCTTGTTGTAAGCCTATGAAGGAAGAAGAGCTCTCCTTCCCTGGTCAGAATAGGATCGCCGGTCATGGGAGGATGTTTAAACCCACTTTGTGGGCGAACAGAAGACAGTAGCTTCTGCCCAAACAAGGAGTTTCCCTTTCAGCCTTTGTGGAGGCTGCATGCCTATTAATAGGGGATAATAAATGATGAGAGGAGAGGGAAGATCCAGTGCTTAATGTGACTCTTCTTTTTCCTTCCCTGGGTGGCTCAGGCAGCTGCCACAGCTGGGACATTAAGCATATACTGAACTGCTGTTTACACTGTAGTGATTCTTCTAAGGATGCTTTGCATCACTACTGCTCAGTAATGGAGGTTTAATCTCCGTGTTGAACTCAAGCCTGTGGGTTTCTCGCTTATAAACAAGATTTCTACAAACTGAAGAACTGACGCTCATTAAGATGGCTAGTCCCTAAAATAGGATTGTGAAAATAGGCTTGCCCCTCAGCTCTGGCTGCACTAGCTCAAGGGACTATTAAGATTTATTTACTACTGCTGAATCTTTCTGAGCAAATTAGGTTATTACTTCATACAGATTAATTGATTACTTACCTTCAACCTAAACGTCAGATTGTATTACATTCTCATATATTTCACATCAGTGAATATTTGAAGGAGAAAAGTACCAAATGTAACACAGAAAGAAGAAATATATGTTCAACCCAACATATCTTAGTGTTACTGTGTCCCATAAACAGGCTGCTGATTAAAGCTGAGAACTCAACCAAGCTGAGCAGGACTTGGGCTGCAGTCTGGTGCACAAACACAAAACCAAATAGGAAACTCACAGCCAGTGTGATAGTTACCTTAATATTATACTCTAATTCCTTGTACTTGTATCATTAGGTAAAATAAATTTAAAACCATTTGTAATATGACAGCAAGAATAACGAATCAAGTTATGTGTGTATTTTAATTCAACCAACTTCTTGCATTTTGAAAAAACAAGAAAAAAGGATTTAAAAGAAGTGCCACAATGCTGAATCACACAAGTCTGGGACATGACCACAGAACTTCAACTGCAGTTCAGTAAAAGATTTTTCCATACTTGTAACATCTTAATTCTAAACAAATGTTTTACATGGCCAGTAGCATTGCTCTCAAGGTAGAGAAGCCAAGCCACAGGCAAGAGAGATTTGGAGGTTCAATGGGTAATGACTGGAGATGCCAAGGGAGCCAGGACCTAACTTTCTAAAGGTACAGACAAGACACCAGCTTGTGGAGCCAGCACAGACATAGGGCTGGACCAGTGGTACTGTTTGGAGCTCAGACTCACTTGCTGTCTTTGGGAGAGCTAGCAAATGCATCCAGCCCTTGAACAGAATGTGCAAGTTTGTGTACTGGAAATCTGCTGAGATCCCCTAGAGCACTCTAGAAATTTTTGCACAGGCATCAGATAGGATCAGCTGCAAACCCTTAGTTATCAAGTTATGTACACCTTTTCAGTACCTCTGCAACTATACGTCAATGTATGGAGTGGAAAGCCTCCAACATGCACCCGGACTACTGAACACGGCTGAGTTTACCAAGGATTATCACAGCCCCAAAATGGAGATTACTTGGAAAATGCTCTCCCAGCCTCTCTCCAAATAGTTAGACAAAGGAACTGACATTTTTCAGAGAGCATGTCCTGTTCATTTCTTTCCAAGTGCAATAAACAATATTAGTATGATTGGATAAAACCTAAGAAATAGATAAATTGAAGTATCACAGAATGACAGAACAGCTGAGGTTGGAAGGCACCTCTGGAGACTGTCAAGTGCAACCCTCTGGTCAAAGGAGGGTGAGCTAGAGCAGGTTGTTCGTGACTGTGCACAGTTGCATCTTGAATATCTCAAAGGATGGAGACTTCAGAGCCTCATTGGGCAGCCTGTCCTAGTGTCCAACCACTCCCATGGTTGAAAAAGGTTTTTTATGTTTAAAGTCACTTTTCTGTATTTCAGTTTGTGCCTGTTGCCTTATGTTCATTCACTGGTTACCACTGAGAAGATCCTGGCTTTGTCTTCTTCATTCCTTCCTATCAGGTATCTATCCACATGGATAAGATTCCCCTGAGCCTCTTCTTCTGAAGGGTCTCTCAGGCTCTCCTCACATGTCAGATGCACCAGTCCCTTAATCACATTTATGGCCCTGCACTGGACTCATTCCAGCAAGTTCAAGCCTGTCTTGCACTGAGGAGCCCAGGACTGGACCCACAACTCCAGACATGCTGAGTAGAGGGAATCTCATACGTAGTAAACAGCAGAACCACCTTAAAAATCAGGTTCATCGAAACACCTCTGCAGTTCACAAAAATAGGACAAATTTTAGTAAACATCTAAACCCCATATTTATAATTATACAATATTAAATTCATTTTTGCAATGCTATAGATTTGGAATAGATACTTTGAGATTATTTATGTCAGAAGGAAATCTGCTGAATGCCATTATATTATTATTATGAAACTGAAAGGTCAATTTTGCATTTCTCTCCTTTTCGGATAAACAGGAATTTAAATACAAATCCACTTAAAATTTTATAAAAAAAGTGAACACCGGGAAAGGAAAGCAGAGAAAAAACAAAGCAAAACTTCTATATGATTTCCTAAATGTTGCTATATCTCTAAGTGATATGTGTCTGAATCATGGTCAATTGATTTCACAGCAGATGGTCTGACTATTTACACCCTGTTACCAACAGTATGTCCAAAACCAGTCAATTTTCTGTATTCTACAAAATCTAGCACACAGAGACAGTTGTTCCCAAATCCTTAGATGTCATCTCTGGTTTTGGCATGTAATATTTTTCAGACCATGGGGCAAGAGTTTACTACAGAAGTTCATGATCTTTCTGTACTATGGAACAAATTAATTCCAGTAAGTGTTTGTCTATAGTAAAGGACCACGATGTACTGAAAGCAACACCATAAATAACAGAAAGCTGGGAAACTAGTGTCAAGAGAGTTTCATTTTAGCCAGGAGTGGATCGATGCCATACTTAGCACTTTAATCTTGATCAAGAGACAGCAGATTTCACTGGTTTTCACCAGGTCAGAAGAGAAGTGAGTTCAGATTATGGGCCAGAGAAAGGAGGTACACTTTACAGCACTGCAGACCTCAGGAAGATCGATACTAGTCTCCACATCAGCACTGAACGCTGTTTTCCTGAGCCACTACGCAGCAGCAGCTAGCTCACATCTTCAGGCAACGCAGCTGCTGGGGTAGCTGAGGAAGACTCAGGCGTATTCCTAGTTGGCTCCTGCTAATGAGAGGTTAAAGCAATCCCTCCAACATATGTAATTGTGGACCTTAAAACAGAAGGTAGATGTGTAGGGACCGAACGCTCAATTGAGAGATTCCTGAGTAATGCCTGGAATTTCTCTAGGAGGGAGTCTTGGCTTACAAGTATAAAATCCTGTCACTCATTTTTATCCTGATATAAAAGAGCAAACAGATTAAGTAACCGTGTGGAATGGGCATAATGGTGCTGATTTAAGTAACTGTAATGTCGCGGAAAGAAGCTACTAACCATATCTTTGAAATATTATGAGACATAGCACAGTCTTAATACTGAAAATCCTTTCATGCATGCTTGTTCAGAAAAGGGCATTCAAAGGTAAATGAAGGCTGTCTGAGAGAGGCCCATTCATTGTCGGAGATCTAGTGTCATTAATATCCTCTAAGTAAACAAAATGAGAAATTATTAAACCTTCAATTAAGCACTGTCGGATATATTATAATTATACGGAAGAAATACCATGCAAGATGAATAGTTTAACTGCTAACAGAAACAATGGATATAGAAAAATTATTTAATAGAGAGTATTATGAAATTACAGATGGTTCAGTCAATAATATTACGTAATGTATGAGAAAGCAGAGATGGTCAGATGCTTCCTAAAAGGACAAGCTCCTCCTGCCCTCCCCAATAAAGGAAAGAGACTAGGTATAGGTCACAAAAGTCTACATGCATTTTTAACCATTATTTTCTAAAACCTGATGATGTGTTGTGTATTTAATTCGTTGTACAAGGATTTTAGAAGTTCTCTAAAAATAAGACGCTATCATAAATCCCCAACTCTATACTCTGAAATGAAACTGCTCCAACTTGGAGAGATAGTGATATGATTTTGCCAATATTTCTTTGTCAGTGAGACATAGACAGATGTGCAGTCAGCAAACAGCTGTGTCAGTGGCATGTAAGACTGCTCGCAATCTTTCCTCCAGCTGTTCATAACCCTCCTCCTGCTGCATCACATCTGCCAGCAGAGCTGCTCCCAGCTCACTCCACCGGATTTAACAAAAGTTTATAATTTTATTATTTGCACATCAGACTTTTTGGCATTCAATTCTGCTGGCATATATAAAGTAGCAACGGGGCAGAGAAGAGGTAAGAGCCAGATGAAGCAGGTACTTCAGGCTTCAGTAGACACGACGACAACATCAGGAGATGTCTGTCCAGCACAACTTAACTGCCCTTTTTTGACAAGCCCTGAGCTTCATCCTCATACAAGTGTGACAGTCCTTTGCCTTAGAGTAAGGAAAGACAGCAAAATGGGTCACTTTTACTGAGAACTGGGCCAAATAATGAGGGTAGTTATCAAGCCTTCTCTTTTCCATGAAAATAATACACTTAACTGAGTTGGCTAACAGCTAGGATCTCTGTTCTGCAGAATACCCTGGGACTTGAAGAAATGTCACATAACTTAAATTTTTAAATATCCCCAAGAAACATGCACTCTGAACTGTTTAAATTTTATCATGGTTCTGTCATTTCAAACTATTTCCTCGGCCGCCCCATCAGCCTTGCATGTAGCAGGCAGTCCAAAGCAGCCCTGCAGCACTTTTGTGGGGCAAGGCAAAGGGGGAGATGGTCCCCCAGCTTTCATGTTGTCGAGGGTCTGGGGCAACAAGAAGCCCTCAGGTTTCTTATCTCCATGGGGGTCAAACAGATTTCCTGCTCCCAGACCCTGGGCAGCATAAACCATCTTGGCTAAAGTGAAGGGACATACCCAGCACCTCCTTATTTTAATTGACAGTGGTTTGCATCCTGGAGGAAGTTCTCTAACCTAGTGTTGATGTTTAATTTGTAGATGACCACTTCTGAGCAACTTCCCCCTTCATAATTAAAGTGAGGAACAGCATTTCCATGATCTAATTCATCTAATGGTAGTGTGTTCAGTTATATTGCAAAATGTACTGTGCCCTAAAAGTGCCTATTTTGCTCCATTGACTGGAAGGAGAATCTAGAGCGTTCAGACATAGTAATCATACGAGATGACTCACCCTACATGTCTAACAGAAGCTGAAACGTAGACAGGACAAATCTATTGTGGTATTAATACTTGGTGAAGTAAAGATTATTCATTTTTCTAAAACGAGGCAAAACCCCCATTTCAGCTCTCTTCCCAAACCGTCAGGCTCTAGAATAACATCTCCTTGTTTTCTTTGTGGCCCATACAGCTCATATCCTTTTCTGGTGTGTGGCACAACTTCTGGGAGCTGAATACAGAAGCTGGGAATACAGGGGTTTCTATCACTGTTCTGTGGGACTTTTTTTTTTTTTTTTTTTTTTTAACTTTAAATTCTATATGTGAGGTTGCACAGCAAGGCCCGTAGACCACAGGATGCCCTTAAAAAAATGACCACAGATCCTTTTGCAAGGGAGCTAGTTGTGATCCCCATGAGAGAGGCTAACAACATCCCATTCTAGCTAGACTCTTGTTGTTTTTTAAAGCTGCTGTAATTCATCCCTGCACTTTGCAGAAAAGCCTTCAAAATTCAGTAGGGAGGAAGCCCTCAGGCTAAAGAAATATTTTGCCTCATCAAATTCCATTTAACTTTGGCTGAGTTATAAACTGTTAAAAACCACAAGCTCTGTACTAAAACTTGAGATCCTCAGGAAGAATATATTGCTGGCAGAATGCCAAAACAAATTTTAAAAAGAGGGGAGAGGATTTAAGCGTTGGTTTATTGCACTGCCAAGCAGCATCAGTGAGTTCTGGAAGATCCTGGAGAATGAGAGACTGAGCAAGGTCTATTTGATTTGGCCATACTTCTCCTTACCTTTGCACATAGTCCCATCATGTCCTGGCACATAAAGCAAAATCCACTCAGTCCAACAGGGTCAGGCACCTTTAACCAGCCTCTCAAGATACAGAATCAGACACCAGCCATCCATGTCCTCTCTGGGAAAACAATCTTCTCCGGCCAACAGCTCATACAGCAGCTGGAGTGCTGGACCACTAGGCCAACATGGCTACAAGTCCCATATGAAAACCAGCCCATGAGGAAGAGGTTATTCAGGTTGTAGAGACCGAGATTTCTTTCAAACTTTTCCTTTAGGAGAAAAAAGTTATAACTGTCTGCATAATCTTGGTTCTCTGATGAATTCTCCATATCCATCATGATATTTCTATTCCTCTGTGCTATTTTTTCTGCTGTTATGATCTGATTCATCCCACATAGTGTAATGATATTCCTTGCAGAGGGGAGAGAATAGTGATTGCACATGCATCCATGATACAATTTTTCCTTCATTTTTCTGCACTTGTAATGCTGATCAGTTTTTTTCCCACATACAACATACATGAAATATTGGTAAAATGATGTGGACTTGATAAACACTCTTTTTTACTTTCTGACTTTTTTTTCTAACTTCCTGTTTGTGATGGTGCCACAATTATTGTGTTTAGTCTACAAACTTCATTACAGCCAGAAAACCTATTGTGTCACTTAATCCATGTCCCTATCACCATAAAAGTGTTATTATTACTACAATTTTCTCCCTGCTAGAAGATGTAGAATTGCTGCAGCTATCTTAAGTGATAAGCTAACAGATTTTATGTTGTGAGATTACTCCCCTCTCAGATTTTACTGACAAAAATTTTTGCTTGACAAAAATAGTTTCTTTTAAAAAAAAAATCAGCCACCCTATTTCTGGCTTTTAATTCCGTACCTTTGTTACTAGATATGTCTTTTGTAAAGACTTTCACTAGCTTCACTTCTTATAATACTCAAATATTAGCAGGCAATAAAGTTTTCAGCTAATCAGCACATAGACAAGTTAAAAACATTTAGCTGCCCTAATATTTTCTCCCAAGAATCAGGCATTCTGACAGTGATGTTGCAGAGTCTCAGACATTGCTGATTTCTAATGAACAATTAATCTGAGCTGTGTAATTTTGCTTCACAGCATACAAAAATCTGAATTCATCTACAGCTGAGTACTAATGCAGCCTGCTGCCCCTGTTAAAAATGTAAAAGCAGATAGAAGATTATTAAAGGCACTTGTGAGATGGCTAGTGAGCCCTTATTTTAGGAGGTTTTATTCAATTTCCATTCTTGTGTGAGTGAAAGGAAGATTGAATCAATCAATGAAACCTGGACAGATCAACACAGTCATGTAACTATTGATTAAATACTGTTTTCAGAATAGAATTCCAGCTCATAAAATGTAGCTTTTAATGAAAATAACCACAGACCCTCCAAAATAGAAATCCGTGTACTTCACTACTGTTCTGAAATGCACAGTTGAAATTGAAAAATCTAGATGCAACTCCATGTTTGAGAACCTTTAGAACATTGTACGGCATTTATATATATAACATTCCTTCACTTACAGCTCAGATGGATTGCATACAAACGGGAAACTTTGAGACAGGTTAATGAATACTTAGAAAAAGAGCAACAGATGCCATACATAGATTCTAGAGTAATTTTTTGCAAATATTTAATATGTAATGTGTGCAAGGTAGACCTCTGAAACTGGGAGAAGCATGAGACAAGCCCTTTTGTGTAGAAGCTAGAGTTCCTTGGAGGATATCTTACCAGAAATCTCCAGAGATTCTCATCCAACTTCTTCAATTTGTGAGGAGAGAGGGAGTCCACCCTGTTGAGCTCTGTACACTGAATGTCAGCCTGTCCTTGGTTGATGAGGAACCTGGAGCTGGGAAAAGAGACGGGCTCCCTTCACATTTGACCTCAAGGCAAAGAGTTTCAGAGAGAACTAGGATGGAAGATGGCATGAAGAATAAAAAAAATTGGAAACTGACTCAGAATGTTGCTGGTAAATCAAGAAACTTACCAAAGAGTCCGTAAGAGCTGATGGAAGTATTGGACCACAGATACAGTACAACTGGAGTGGAACTATTTTTTTCTTGAAGATGGATCTCATTCCCCAAAGCCACACTAGTGTCTGAGGGAAGTGCCTGTGCACAGGACCTCAGGTATCAGCTTACAGCTACAGAGCACACTTAAAACCAAAGGATGTAAAATTTCCCTACAAATCATTTACGAAAATTATTCCACCTGCCATAGCAATGCAAAAAGCAGAGAACTGCAGCTGGGATTATACCACGCATGGAACGTCTGCATATCTGAAGAGGACTTTATCAAAAATATTTATCAAAAGCAGAGCTAACTACTGGCTGTATCACAAAAAGGTGTTTATTAGCCCAAACATTTGTGGCTTCAGGCTGGAGTGACAGATCATATTCAAGCTCAAATATGTGTATTATTGATTTGGTAGTTGATGATAATACTTCTTCATGTGTCTGATGATATAGTAGGAATTGTGATAATAGAATTTTATCAACAAATACAGACACAGTCTCTAGGATGAAACAGAGGAATGAGTATTCTTGGAATGAGTACAGAAATGACTTTTCATGGTTCAGTAGAGAAACCAATAGTTCCCACAAGACTTACTGTACTTTACAGAGAAACATTTTCTCAGTTGCTTATAAGCATGTAAATGATCATAATCATTCTTAACATGAGACAAAAGAAAACATTTCTTCCTAAGAAAATGGCCACTATAGCACTCTTCTATGTATCACACAAAATTTTTTTCATGCAGATCACTCTAATTTGACAGCAAAATGAATAGTGTTGTTCCAAGATTTCCAGTAGCTAAAATGTTTTATCTTCCTAAGACATGCTTCAGGCATTATTCAAAAAATATTAACTTGCCTTTCAATTGAGAAAGAATTTAATGCCAATACAGAAAATTACATTTTTTTTCTGTGGCCACAGATGATGCAACCCGTGGAGATACGAACATGTTTTTGATAAACTGTTACTGCATCATGACGAGGGGAATAATCCATTATTTTCAGGACACCAATAAAACTGTAAAAAATTCTTGCAAATGTAAAGTATGTACTGCAGTCAAGTAGCTTGAATTTGGCAATGCATGATTTGTGACAACCTGTCACTGTAATGCTAAATGTTGACTTTGTGATAAACCTTTCTGCTCACAGATAAATGGAGAAGGATAATGAATAGCTGCTTCTTACTAATTGTCTTTGTCTGTACAATATAGCAAAACATTCAAAAGACATATCAACAGATAAAATTGGGGGCTGTATAGCAATAATTTTGATTTTTTTTCTATATCTTCCAGGTTTCCAAACTACTGAAGATCATAAATTCTGTCAACCTGAAGCAGTGGGGTAGGGTAGCCTGCACCATGGGTCTGTCCATGTCTTGCAATTGAAATAATACTAAAATGGGTTTCTGTTATTAGAAGTTTCTACTGAATGTTTGAGAATTCACCACTAAAACTTTAAAATTCTTTACAGATGATTCATTTTGAGATGATGGAGACATACTTTTGGTGACTTCTTTCAAATGCTGAAGACTTTTTACAACCTTCTCAAAATTAGAATACACAGTGTGTGCTGAATTTTATGACCTCACTGAAAAGTAAAATATAATACATTCATATCTAAAAGCATGACATGACAAAGCAGGTAAAAGTGGAAGTGGGACATTATTGAGAGATAAAATTGTTATGAATTTCTGTTTGAATTGAGGAACAACATCTATCTCCCTTTTTTAAAAAAAAAAAAATACATTTACTCTTTTAGGAAATCGTAAGCACTACTGAAAGGTTGAAACCTGACAAAAGCCTAGATCATAAAAAATATATATGTATAAAAATATTATGTACTGAGAAATTCAATAAGCTATTCATAAATATGTCAGGAGTATTATATTAGGAAATAGGTAATATGCTACCTTAAATTCTTAGTTATTTTGTGTTATTAAACCATATGGATTAAGAAACACTTATTATGTCCAGTCTCAAGTCACATGCAACCCTGGAAATAGTATTCTCTTTATGAAAAAAGACTGGGAAGACTGCAGAATCCTGCTAAATATTTATGATCTTCTGATAGAGCTTCAAATTAAAGTGAATTTCTATTGTTCATATGAAGACCTTAATAAACTTATCTCAGAAAGCAAGAAATATAGAAACATATTAAACCTGTTAATAAGCACCATTTTAATAATAAATTAAGTCTTTAACAATTTATTTGGATACTTAAAAATAGTAGAAATTTGCACTTGAGTGAAAAATGCATGACTTGCTGAAGGAAAATGGTATTTCCATAAAGTTCCTTTAAATAATAAATTACCCTTGTTTTTCATGTCATTCTCTTTATTTCCCTCAAAGATGGTAGTTGGCATATACTGGTGCCATGTATAATTGTTTTTGAAAGGACAGAGAGTAGAGAAATTGCGTTTATCTGTCGCACCTGCCCTCAGATCCCCAGGACTAGGTAGATAATAGTCAAGACCAGTCTGGCTGATCTGGGGCTTTCTGCAAAAGCAACAAGGCCAAAGATGGTGACCAAACAGAGGTGTTCTACTCTGTGCCCATCTGTGCCATATGTATAATTCCTTAACCTCCAAAAACTATGATTCAGTTTTGTTTGTATATAAACTTGCTTACTGAGATCTGCAAATTTTATTTCATTTGTTTAGACCTCTGAAAATCTTTCTGCATTCGTAACATAAAACAGAACTTGACACTATTTCTTCTTTTTTCCTTAAAGGTTTGTGAGCCACCCATGCTCCTATCATCCAGGTTTCTCCATATCCCTGACAGTTCTACTTATTTTTTCCCTCTGTTTTCCAAAGCAGAAGTATAAATCTAAGTTTTGCAAGCAGGAGCATTTTCCTTGCTCGATTTAAGGATTTAAGTGCATGCAGACAAATTGACTAGAGATATCTACCAAAGAGACATCCCTGGTAAGTAAAACAGATAGTGACATGCAGGGTCCTAAATATGTACAATTTAAGTAGATAAGAACTGTCTATATGATATGGAAGATGGAAATGGAGGAGCAGGATTGTCAGGGTCATGAAGTGATGGAGATGTTGGCTTTTTGGAACAGATAACTGTACTGAAATATCTCATCCACTGCCTCCACGAGACCAAACTATCAGTGTGAACCTCCCAGTGTGCCTCTTCCTGTGGGGCTTTCACAGTCCTGATCAGACAAAACAGATTCAAACATATGAATAAGGCATGAAGGACAGAAAAACAGAGCAAAGACAATGGCTAGCAGAGCAGGGTACCAAACCGGTGATGGGACTCCAAAGAGATCAATAGTGACGTGACAGACCTGTGTTGCNCCCTTTCCATGAAGAATTTTTTCCCAATATCCAATCTAAAACTCCCTGGGTGCAACTTGAGGCCATTTCCTCTTGTCCTATACAATCAACTTTGTTTGTTATAGAGAGAATATTTTTGTTGTATGAGACTGCTCATGCACATAATGTTCCCTTTCTCTCCAGTATCTCCTGGGGGAAGCTTTGTTTGTAGACAATTACTGCTGCTTTTTTGTTAGACCTACTAAAAGGGAGGTAGACCTAACTGAGAGTGATGTGATAGTAGTGGTGCCTGTTATGTAATACTACTTAGTACCATAAGACCTTGGTAAATACACAGTGGACAACCTGCCACCCTAGTGCGTGGCACTCCTGTTCCTGAGGCAGAAATGGAGTAACTGCTGGTTTATCCATGTGTGAGCTCCACAGGTTTACTGTCCAGCTCAGCACTTTGCACTCCTTCACAGGGATGATGATTCAGTATACTAACAGAGTCAATTAACAAGAAGAGCAAGATTTTCTGCCTTCCTAGTGGAAACATTCAGTAGCTGGGATGAAAGTAGGAAGAGATGCAGTCCTTGGATATGAATCTGATAGCACAGACCTGTCAGAGCCTTCAGCACTGACCATAAGCCTCTCTCAGTTGGCAAATACTCTGACCATGAGATGTGTATATCTGCTTTCTTCTCGAAAGAATGCCAGACTGTGGATGTGTGTCCAAAGAAACGCCTGTTAGGCTGAGCACTTTCCAAATCAAGCATGGCTTGAGGGAAACTAAAGTTTAAACATAACTACCTTCAGACCCATTCCTCTTTTTGGTGATGTTCCTTCTTTCCTTCCTCCCATTTCCCAGTTCCTGACCCAAAGCAAAGGAAACTGGACAAGTGATCGGGGTGCAGTTCAGCTAAGGGAGGATCATCATACAGTGGCAGTGTACTCCAACAGGGCAGTTCTAGATGCAGTTTCCACAACTTGAGAGCTGGTGAACTGAGCACAGAAGACTTTCCTTGCCTCAAAAGAATCTGAAAATATTTATGCTTAAGTTCATGAGACAGTAAAAAACTAATGACAACATGAAAATAATTTAACATGAAAATCTTGTATGGGCAGAAGTAATTGACACAGAACTGCTGTTGTTGTCACTTAAAATAATCTGGTGTATCAGAGGTATCCACATAGGACTGGCAGATATGACACCAGATCTGCAGTTGGAGATAATCCAAGATATCTTAGGGCATCCTTACTGGCAGTTGACCTGTGTGTGGACTATTTCTTCAAGACTTTGGTTACTGTAGTCAGTGGAGTCTACAGGGAAATGATGCAACCAAACATAGCTGTTTATCTAGAGAGAGATTATTAGCTTTCCGGAACACATTAACTGCAAGGATTGAACACAACGGTAGTTTAGGACCAGGCTCCTATGAGATGCCCAAATGTAGGTGCCTATGTTCTTGAGCTGCATGCTACACCAGAAGGTCCAGCCAAGCATCTCATCGCAAGTACAGCTGCTGTCATATTTGTTGTGATCTGATAGACCCTGTTTTCGAGAAACCATGAGTTCCGTACCTCTTGACTACTTATGTGCTCACACATGACCACACACAGCTTAAGCTGTCCCTAGACTAGCTCTCACAATTTTGATGACATTGTTTCAGTGAGCTAGTCTCTTTCTGGTTCTTAGATAACCATATGTCCTGGTTTTGTTAAAAGCAAGTTTCTCTTTTAGTGAATTTCCCTGTCAGCTAAAGTCTTCTTACTAACTGCAGTTTTCCTGAAAGTTAGATACATGTTTTGGTAGACATAGCAATGGAATGCGAGGTCATTGATAAGGATGGATGCACATCTCACGAGAACAGTGAACTGAAACAGGTGACCAAAATCTGACCAACTAAATATTCCATCCCATTCACATGGTACTTCATATAAAAGCGGGAGATCACGAGGATCTCGCCTTTTTTCCTTATGGCCGATGTTGGGAGAGGACCTTGCAAGTTGTCCCTGAAAACTGAGGCCTAGTGACAGACTGAATCCAGTTCTGGTTGGCTGGAGAGTCCAGTCCAGGACTTCTGGGTACCGGACCTATGTCTGCTGGAGCAGTTGCCGGGACTTTTGAGATTGGTTTTGTATATTTTGTATTATTTTCTCTATTTTATTGGTAGCGTTAGTGAAATATTTTTAGCTTTTCCAACTGTCTTCTCTCTGTCCTTCTTTCCCTCTCAGTCGCCTGTCCTTAGTGGGAAGCAGGGAGAGGGAGGTGCTGAAGAGGGAAGCCGGGGGAGAGGAGGTTAACAATACATCTGCCATGGTTTTATTGTCACCCCGCAATTAAACCACGACACCATTTCATAAAGCTGCCTATCCTACTCTGTTTTTCATTATCACCATCAGTAACTTTTTCACTAAGATGCCAGTTTCTCAATTATAAATATTGTCTACAGAGTTACCATTTTTTATAAGAGAAGCTGTTTACTTATTTCTCCCTGTAACATATCCTCATTAGCTTTCCATTGCATATGGGGAAAAAGAGGAGTTTTTGCGTTGACAAATTTCATACAAGGTACTGACAGTTAATGGAGTGTGAAATGCGCAGCCATAAAAGCAAACTAATGTTAATTGAAAATGGCTAGTAAACATGTGTGCTTATTTTGCTAGCACATGGTTGAGAAAAATGCACATTCATTTCAACTAGTTGTGCACAAAATCACCTGTTTCTGTGCAACAATCTTTTAATCATTGCTTACAGCAATTGAACTTCACGTCTGCCAGTAATACTATCATATTATTACCACGGACATTGTAATGCCTGCAGACCTGCATCAAGGATAGGAGAAAAGAGCAACTTCTGTTGGAGGAAATAGAGTAAAAAAGCAAAAGAGGTTAATTTTCGTTCTCTCCCCTCTCACTCCTCCTTCTTCCTCTCACACGTTAGCACTGTCCTTGTATATACACATAAACAAACGTATTTATTTCTCATTAATAAAAATAAATAGAAGACCTGACCTTGGACTTCAAATTTTAGTTCCTCTGAAGATGTTATCAAGCATCTTTCATCTAACAGCAATACTCCAGTGCTGACTGCTCAGGACAGAGCCCAGTGCTGTGTGATGGGCCCTAGGAAGACGCCCAAAGTGGTGTGGGGAGGTTTTTCTGCCTGCCTCTCTGCAGGTGTCACAGGATTCTAGCAACAGTGGCAAGAAAAGCAAGTAGTGCCCTGTAATAACCCTTTATGAGAGGCTTAACTTGATGATAGCAGGTTTTCCATCATGCCTCTTCCCTAGCAGAATAGCTCTGGTGTTGCTCCTCTTCTTTCAGCTGCGTCTGAGAGGCAAGAACATCATCCTTCAAGTCCTTGACAGAGCAAGTTCCCCAAGGAGAACTCAGGTAGATGCATGGAGGAAAGTCACTAAGAACTGAGATTTCAAAGCTCTCCTACTTCATCTGAGCAGTGAGGGATTTTCCATTCTCAGGTTTTTGTTTGTCTGTTTGTTTTCCCCATAGAAAAAGTAAAATGAAAGTGAGAAATTAATTCACAAATACTGACAAGTTAACCATGTCTTGGACTTACCCAGGTTCTCAAAGAGGCAGACAGCAGGCCTGTGACTTCACTAAGTCAAGGCCAGGTTCTGTTTAACACATTTTCTTGTACAGCCACGGTTTGGAAAAACAAAACCTACCAGGCCTTGCAATGCATGTTGTTATTCTATGCGTGTGCTACTAAGAGTCATTTGAACTGAAATAGTTGTTTCCTTTAAAAGATCCTAGCTGGTTGTACCCCTAAACTTACTTCACAATAATCTAGGAAATGTTGCTCAGCTAAAGAGCAGTTAAGAGGTAAAACAAAGAAGGACAACAGACAGTCAAGAGAGTGGTGGTGGTATAGGCCAACAGACTGGAGCTGATGTGAGAAACCCAGTTATTATCCAACAACAACAGATATATTGCTATTCTCAACCTCACCTTCAAAAGGAAAACAAAGGGAAGAGTACCTGCCATAGCATGACTTACCATTCCCTAAACAAGACAGAAGAAGAAGAAAAAAAGGAACATAAAAGTTGTAGGAGGAAAAGCAGCTGCTAAGGTAAGCACTACCAGCCTCAGAGAAAGAACTGGAAAAATTATGAAAGTGATCAGAACAAAGAACCTGTGACACCTGGAATGGAGAGCTGAATACACACACAGCCTGCAGCTCCGTACCCATGTACCCCAGGTACCTTTGCTCCATGACAACAGAGAGGCCAAGTGGTATTAAAAAGGGCTACATATCACTGCCTATTTTTGTACATTTTTTTTTATTCCCAGTTAAGTTTCCCCATTAGAGTTGTGCCACCTTTACCTTCACTCCCAACTGTTTGATTGCTGTCTCAGTTTATCCTTTCAGCTACAGTGGTGGCAGTGAAGCAAAGAAAGAATGGTGAGGGACAGGAAAGTAACAGTTTAGGTGAGGGCAGAGTTTCTTTCTAAAAGGAAAAGTTGTAGGTGAGAAAATAGTAATAGTAAGACAGTGTTCAGTCAGTGGACTGTAGTTTTAAGCGCAAATTAAAGCTCAGACGACAGTGTAACTCTGAAAGTGGGCTTGATGCTAGGCTTGATGCCAATTAAATAGAAATGCAGACTGAAACTCTCTGCAGAAGAAACGAGTTCCACAGCTCTGTCACCAGAGTGTTTTTCCTTCACTGGAAGATGTGTTTCTCACTAAAAAATACCCACATTGTCTTGTCCTCATCTCAAAATAACTCAAAATTTTCTTCCTTAGGTTATAACTGTTCAGTTCCTTGTCATGGCAGGAAACCAAGTTAAACTGTTGAGTTGCAGTTGTAATTTTCTGGAGTCAATTTGAAGTTCATGAGGTTCAGGTAGAAATATATAGAGCTCCATTGGAAGATGAGGTATTAGCGTTGACTTCGTGTGTAATATCTCCTCTCCCCCAAAACAGTGCAGAAACAAGGCAAGAACAGTGACAGTACCTACTACTATTGTGCTGATGACTTTGATCTCTCAGGTAACTTACAGATGATTGAAATGTTAACAGCTTCAAAATACAGCCTCCAAAATCATCACTGCCACTTTTGACCATATGTGTCCTAAACATAACTTTTTTTTTTCTTCTATGAGAAGTGTGCTTAGGAAACTTGGTGAGCCTTATATTTTTAAAATTTACTCCAGAATTATTTCCCTCTGTTTGCTACTTTGCAGGTTTTAGAGTTTCCTGTGGTATGAATCCCCATTCCCAGCCTAGGAACTTTGTTATAGTTTTGCCTTTTAGGATCCTGACGGGAGCTTACACCAGGATACGCAGCCATATCGACTAGGAAGCAGCTTGGAAACAGACCACTTGTTGGTACCACTTGCGTCTCTTCCAGTTGTCACTGTTTCTGATAAGAAAGAAAGAACGTTACAGGAAAGGTAAAAAATATCTGGAAGTTATAGCAGATTAGAAGCTGAATATGAGTCAAGAACATGCTGCTGCAAGAAAATTCAGTGCAATTGCGGGATATACAAACATAGGTTTCATAAGTGGCAAATAATGTAATATTTCTGCCCTGCACAGCTCTGCTGAGGACCTGTCTGGAGTACAAAAGTGTAAAATTAATGGGAAAATGCTGAGAGTGTAACACTGTTTCTGAGAGCTGGAGAAAACAAACTGATAAGAAAAGGTTGTCAAGAATCTTGCTTCTTCCATCCAGAATAGAGCAACTTGAAGAAGGACATGACAACAGACTTCTCATTAATGAAAATACTATTAAAAGAGAAACAGATCAAATGTTTTCCATGTCCACCAGGTGTCTTCCAATATAAACAGAGTTTTCATGAAGAGGGCTGCAATCAATGGCTTGAGTTTTCATCAGGTGTGGAACAGAAAGTTCTTTGCCACAAGAGATAATAGACCAAGTATAATAAAAAAACCTTCTAAAGGTAGTGATATGCAGAAACATGGATCTTAGGATATATTTAACACTTTTTAAAAGGCTACAACCACTGTCAAGGACATACACTTGTCCTTTCCCAGAGAAGGGAGACAGCTAAAAGGGCTTCTTCATGTCTTTTCCACGATTAATAATTTCTGATTCTGATAAATCCTAAACTCATACATGTACTCAACAGAAATCCCACACAGTCAACTTTCAAAATCTCCCACCAAGCTGTCCCAGCACAGAAACAGCACACCAAATGCAAAATAATATTATTGTCTTCACCAGAGGCTCCTACAGAAATTCCATTCATCAAGTATCTGTTGGCATTAGCTGCCAAGTAGACAGATGTCCTAGTAGTGAAGTCCTCCCTTTCATAATTTCTGTCCTTCTACTGGTAAGGTTTCCTGCGAGCGTAGTATGGATTATATATAATCACTGTTCTCTCCCCATTTCTGCTTATAGCAATTTGCTGTCTCCACAGAATTTGAGCACCTTTTGTTTTATTTTGTACTCTATATAATATAAATATATGATCACTATAAACCATACGTTAAGCTGACTTTTACAATTGAACAGCTGGCTTGGATTTAGTGGGATGGTTCAGAGAGCTCTCAAAAGCTCTTACTCTAAAATCACTGGAGCACGTTTGTATCCTCTGACAGAGTCCCAAGCGAACATTCATCAAGCACATGCCTACTCATGATATTATATGATCCAGATTTTAAGAGGAAAGTGGGATGGAGAGCTGAATGGGGAGGTGTTCTTTTAGCAGCTGAGACTTTACTGAAAGGAAATGCTTTTTAAGCAGGAGGTGTTGATTGCTGCTTCAGTCCCAGCCTAGATTTTAACAAAAGGTGGGCCACAAATTTGTGTCACATGCACAGTATTTTCCCTGCTTTAGCCTTCGGAGTGAAAATAAGATGAAAGGGAAGAATAATGTGTAATGTACTTCTAATGATTTATCCTGTCAAACTGTGGTACCCAAGCTCAGCTGAGATCTATAGTCATTATCTGAAACCCCTTATCACCTATACTGTTCGCATACAAATTGTATTCTCTCTAAAATCTCGTAAATCCTAATTAGCTTTAACTCTGATGCCTTAGAGTCTCTGATTGAGGAGAACATAGTATCTCACTTGGCTGCAGAATCCCTCAAGAAGTAGAGTACAGCATTTGAAGAATAGTCTGATATAAAGTTAATAACCTACAAGCATCATGTTCAGACCTGATATTTTTAATTAAGAAAATGCCAGTTGTCCCATTTGGAAGTTCATAAGAAAGAACAGGACAGATAAAAGGAATTCATTTACGAGAGTAGAGGGGCAATTTAGCAAACACAGTTATTGTGACTGCCTTTAAGAAATCTTCATATCACAAATATATTTTACACTGATGTCATTTGTCATAGAGCAATTTGGGAGCTTGCATCTCAATTATAACCTTACTGGTTTGTAACTGGAAGACATGTCATGAAATGTTTTCTGCAACCTGGCTAGCCCATTTTCTCCCACAGTATTGTTTTGTCTCCCTATATCTAATGCTTCCTCAAAAGACACAAAAGCCAGTTGCTTCTCACATTCTGCAGTTCTTACTTTTAAAGAGAATAGTCTCTTATACTCTGTGCTTTTTTCCCTTCTGTTATAGGCTTGTCCTTTATACTCACAGCCTTTATGGCATGGCTATCAATTTGTTTTTTATTTCCTGCCTGCAAACCCACACTCCTTTCTCCTTTTTTCACACATACGAACTTATTCTATTCCTTTTTGAGTGCTACCTTGGAAATTCAATTTGAGCTTCCCTGAGTTAACCTCAGTTTCACTTCACTCGTTAACTGTATATTCCCAAATAGTTTTTGCAGCATTACAGTGCTCTGTCCTCTTACCTCAAAGGGAGATCTGTCTGTTGTCAACAAGACTAGCTTCCATTTCCACTAACATATCTTAAAGCTAGACTTCTTGCCATGTTTGCCCACAGTGAAGCACACACTTCAGAATGATTTTGTCTTCTTGCAGACATACAGAGTGCCAGATAAATAAGTAAGCGTCCTGGGTCATTGAGGGGGGCAGCGAGAGGAAGTTGTCTGAGTCAGGTGACGACGAATTGACCAGTTGGAGTATTCCATCCCGTTCACGACATCCTATATAAAAAAGGTGGAGACGAGAAGGACTTCTCTCTCTCACTCTCTTTGTGCCTGGTTGTCTACTGCTGCACTTCACTCCTTCTTCGTCTCTGCCGTCCCTGCGAGCTGAGGCTTCATAATAGGCTGATTCTAGTTCCGGCCGGCTGCAGGATCCTGCTGGAGCAGCTGCTGGGAATTGCAAGACTGGTTCTACAATATTTGTTCTGCTTTATTTTTATCTATGTTTATTTAGTAGCATTAGTAAAACATTTTCAAATTTTCCAACTCTCTTCTCTCTGTCCTTCTTTTCTTTTCCTCTCAAAATTGCCTGTCCTTACTGAAAAGGGGGAGGAGAGGGAGGGTCGAAGGGGGAAGAGGGTCAAGGAAATACATCTGCCGTGATTTTTGATTGTCTGCCCGCGATCAAACCACGACAGTAAGAAGCCAAGCTGGTTTGAAAGTATTCTTCCAATTGGAAATGTTGACCAAAATTTTAAGGGAAAATATGGTTGCCTTGTTAAAAACAAAACCTGTTGTGTTTGGATTTCTTGACATCACCTTCCTCACCTTGTTGTTTTCCTTCCCTCCATCTCTCTTTTCTTCTGCCAGAAAGAAGTAGGGAAAAAGACCAAATAGGAAGAATGGGAGAATTCTCCAAATTTTCCTCCTAAAGAGTCTTATTCTCTGTTTGCTTCCTCTCCCTCACATTCTCTCTCTCACTAGCACACTTTTAAAAAAAGAAAACAATAAAGTAAAATTCTGAAATCTCCTGAAAACTTTCCTATTCTTTTTAATCTTCCCTTTCCACTCCCACAGGGAAAGCAAATAAACTACCAAGATGCATATATGAAATGAAGGGGTTTTTCCACCTTTTCAAGACAACCTACTCCAAAGTCTTCACAAAGTAAAGCAGTTTATTCAGTTACAATCTTGGATGCCTGTGAGGTGACAAGGCAAAATAAAATGGTTTTCTCTCAGGTCACAGCGAGCAGCTCGAGATCCTAAGTTACACCTAAAGTTTTCCTTTGACTTTGCTGCTGGTTAAAGCATCTTCCACTTCCAAAGGTGACAGAGAAACAGCAGCTGTGGGCAGTTTAATTACAGCTGAGTCTGCAGTAATGTCTTCTGCAGAATTTTCCCTGCCTTATATATTCATGCAGCTTTTACCCTCTGCCTGTCTCTCTTCTCAAATTCATCACTCCTTCAGCTCTTTGCAGCTCTTTGCAGCAAGACACATCTCCCCGAGGAGTTCACCTCTGTTTTTCAGGGGGATACTTGGCTTCCCTACATGCACAGAAATTGCATTTGCTCTGCTGAATCACAAGATACTCACCTCTGTGTGTGAGACTGGATTTACTGTGCATTTGGTGGTTGTACTATGAAAGCTTCTGAAGACATGGAAGAGCAAGGGTCAGCAAAGAGCCCATCTTCAGGAGAGCAGGGTGGAGATTTAAGCCTGCTGATCTCAGGATGGGTGGCCAATGCAGCTGTCTGCTTGTGGTCACGTCACAAAGCTGGGAATGGCCTGTTAAAGGGGCCACATGCAGCCCCTGCCACCCTTTTCTCTACGAAACCTCCATCTCTGTGTCACTAGCAATATCAGACAAGTGTACAGAGAAGACTGGGAGGACAAAACCACTGACTCTGTCTATTTACATTCCCCATTGACCGCAGCAGCTTTATCGCTGGGCGATGCAGGTGTTAGGTACAACATGTAGTTGGGTGAGTGACAGCGGGAGGTTTGCACTGCCAGGCTGAAGACAGAAGTACAGTTTGAGGTCACATCTTTACTTTTCCTCCAGGCTTCCAACAGGATGACATCTGCCATCTCCCAGCAAAAACACAGGCATATGTTCTGTTAGCCAGTGTCAGCAAACCATGTGGCTACATTTCTCCTTACACAAGAAGAGGACTTTGTCACAGTAAATGGCTGCAGTGCTAAACCTAAAAAGTGTCATGAATTGGTTCAGCCCGTCTGAAGAATTAGATCTCAGTTTCTATTTGTCTTCTTACTTGGGGAGAAAAGTAGAAAACTAATGTTATTTCTTTAGCTGTGACAGAAAACAGAACTGAAAAAAAAATATTTTAGAAGCTGAGAGGTTTTTCTTTTTCATAATGTTGCACCAAACCTTCTCAAACTCAATATTTTACAGTGAAAATGTGAAGTATGTGCTTCTACTTACTGTGTAATAAAGAACAGTAATTCCTCCCAGAAGACATCAGCACTCCAAGAACTTCTGCTGTCCTAGATACAACAGGATTTCAGCTGTCTCCTGGCACCAGAGATATATTCAGAAATATATTCCTTCCTATATTCAGAAATCTTTGCTGGCAGGAAAAGGAAAGAGCAAACACCTACACCTCCCATGAGCTGCTGTTAGTACTTGGTGGGATGAATTAACAAGAAGCAGTTTGGTCCCACAGTTTCTACGCTCCAGTCGAGTTGGCTGTGGTTTCCAAGAGCTGGTGGGACTGCACGTCTGGACAGTCAGCTTTTGATTTACATTTATTTTCAACACTATTAGTCTCTTAGGCATTTTTGTAAACAACCTACCTTTGACCACTGCCAACAGGAGTATCTTCTGCCTAATAAACACTTTCTGGTTCCAGATGCTAGGATACAAGAATGCAGCCAGGATTATGAATTTGGGGTCACTGATTGAGCAGGCTGAAAAGAAACAGCCACTCAGACACTAGTGTTCAGTTTCTTGGGAGTGGAACATTAGCAGCATCAGCAGGGAAGCCCGAGGTCCTCTTGGACCTGGTGACAGTCAGTCTGAGAACTGGTTGCAGTTAACAACCAGCCCCTCCGAACTTCCTCTAGCACAGCTTTGATTCTCACCTGGACCTGTGACCTGCTGACCCAGTGGGTGGCTTTTCTTTATGAATCAGAACTGATCAACTGCCTTACAGAAGCTGGTATAATAATTTTTCAGCTAAGCTCTAAAATAAAGACATCAATCATAGAAATAGAGATTTCATAGCATCTTGCTAAGTGTCCTAGCATTGACCAGTGTCTGCACACTGAATCTCTGGTAGTTCTCTTTTGTCTGCATTAATTCCTAAACTGAGTTTCTCGTAGAAGGTACATTGGGGTCTTATATTTCTAGAGTAATATCTCTTGAGACAGAAAACTACCTCAGTTCCACAGAAAAAAATAATAAATCCTTTACAAAAGTAGGGTAAAAATGCCCCAGAGCCACTAATTCCAAAGTTAACCATTGAGAAATATTCTACAAAGATGTATGAAGTATGCACAAATATGCTATATATAATAGATATATAGTACTATACATAGGATGCAGTAATAACATAAGTAGGGTACTAATTTGATACGCAACTAGGAAATGTCAAACTAAACTTGCAGTACTTCCTAAAATTCAGTGTTTGAAGAGAATTGACTTACTTATGAATTAAATTCTAGTCCAGTCTTTTTGTTAGATTCAGTTATCTTTTTTTTTTCTTTAAGCAAAATGCACATAGTGATTAGATGAGGAAGCATTTCTTCTGTTGTCACTGCTATTTTCCAGCTTTACCAAAACCCTCTGTTCTCAGATACTATTCTCAGTCATATTCCGTAGACCTATGTAGGTTTTTTCATTACATTTATTTGTCAAGGAGGTTTTTTGGGGGGGGAAAAAAATAATAAAAAACCAAAACTGCCAACAACAACAACAACAACAAACTAGCCAACCCCCTCCCCCATATTCCTTGATTTCACTAATAAAACATCGGTACCTTGGTTATGACCTTTGCTCTGACTCTGTGTATGACTCAGAGAGTATTGATAACAGCCCAACTGGTGTGTAAACAACTGTTAAAAGTTAATGTTGCAAAAAGTATGGAAGGATTAGATGCACAGTAAGTGTGCTTTCAGCTTTAAGGGCCATTGCAATTGACCAGTATTATGCAAAGTGTGAAGCAGCATTAAGTAGGTAAGAATTATTTTTGTTTTCACCAACACTTGAAGCTCTAAATTATATTGAGTGCAGCTAATTATAGTATAGTTCTTTGAAAAGGGAACGACATATCCGTTCACAGGAGTGCCTCTATTAATTAACAACTGTTGACAGAGGTTTCAAAAGTCTGCTTTAAAATGCTCACTATTCTCTAGTAAAAGAACATTAAAACTGTAAGAGAGTATCTCTTTTATCCCAGTGTGAAATTCTCACAGTACCTTCCAGTTGGTAGCCTTTACAAGACTTTTTATGGCTGGGTGGAGAGACTGCCATCAGCAAATCCAGAACTCTTCATCATCTCCGAAAAGAAAAAGTACAACTTAATGGAGAGAGATCCAAAACTGGGGTATCCCCAGTTTCATGAGACTGTGCATGGGGAAGGAAATATCTTCTGTGAAAGAGGAAAATGTGACACCAACCTAACTTTGGCTTTGGCCATCAAACTGGGAAGGCATCTAATGAACTTTACCCAGTGTGAAGTCAGGAATATTGCTAGAATAATTGCTGAAATTGCAGGTTTCAACTCAGCGTTTGTACGGTGTGTTCATTCCCTGGCTTTGGCAGGGGGGGCTGCAGGGTGCCCTCTGTGAGGAGAGACCATGTCTGCCCCAACATGGGCACAGCCAGTTCCTGTTGTCTCCAATGGACCATCATAGGGCATGGCTGAGCCCAGCAGCCAAGATGGCAGTGCCTCTGGGAAAAAGTATTTAAGAAAGGGAAAAAAATTCCAGACAGAGAGAGAGGAGAGAAAAACATAAGTGAGAAACACCAGTGTGAACACCAAGGTCGGAAGAAAGCAGGGAGGAGGTACTCCAGGTACTGAAGAAGACCACACCAGGGAAAATATCTACACTGCAGTTCATGGAGGACCCCATGCCAGAGGAGATATCCAACCTGCAGTCTATGAAAGACTCCACACGAGCACAGGCAGGTGTGCCCTAAAGGAAGCTGCAGCCCATGGAGAGCCTGTGCTGGAGTATGTTTATCCTGAGGACTGCAGCCTGTGGAAAGGACCAACACTAGAGAAGGGGAAAAAAAATGGGGAGGAAGGATCAGCAGAGAGGACCTGCTATGGACCAACTGTAACACCCCTTTTTTCCCCATACCCCATTTCCCCTGCACCACTTCTGAGGGAAGCAGGTAGAGAAGTTGGGAATGAAGGAGTGAAGTTGAGTCTGAGAAGACAGAGAGGGTGAAGGGCGGGTGTTTTAGTTTTTGTGTTTGTTTCTTACCATCCTATTCCATTTTTAACTGGCAATAAATTACACTGATTTTCCCCAAGTCATTTCAGACTTAACTAAGGTCAACCCATCACAGTATTGCACAGCTGGATTTGCAGAACTTGACATGTGGTCAACAGAAAGTCTGCTGCAAAGAGACTGTCTCCTCTCAAAAGTGTGCAAGGTGATTATCAATGTACATCTGCTCAGAAGCAGTTCATCCCTGTAGGTGATAACTAAGGTAGTCATGCAAGTACTTACAAATTCAGATCACAGAATCACAGAATGATTGGGGTTGGAAGGGACCTCTGGAGATCACCTAGTCCAACCCACCTGCTAAAGCAGGTTCACCCAGACCAGATCACACAGGAATGTGTCCAGGAGGGTTTTGAATGATGAACCCATCAAGGAACTACATGGAAATAGTCTAGTTCACCATTTAATCTGAGCTGAACATTCAGTTTCCAGTTTACCTCAAAGGCAGAAACTCTGTTTCAGTCCTACCTTTATTGAATAAAAGTTATTTTGCTTTTCTGTCAAAGGCAGCAAATTATTTAAGCCTCAACTTTAGTGGAAGGGCAATTTAATTAATTCACAGAGTTATTCTTTTAATTGGATTTGAGTGAATCAACTTTTCTGAAACTCAGGAAAGTGGGCTTATTGGCTTGGCTTCACAGACACTATTCTTGTTTGCATTTCAGCTAGCACGAGAAGCAAGGTTATTTCTCTTAGAGGACGTCAGTCTGAGACAGTATCATCCACTGCAGTTTTATCATTCTAGTAACATAAAATTCAAGGAAATGTAATGTTAAAATCAAACTCTCAACTTCCAAACGCATTTTTGAATTATGAAATGTTAAGTAGGCTGACATCAACTTGATCATCAACTGTCAAGAAAAAAAATCAATGAAAGGGGAAGAGATTTACATTTTGGTGAGGAAATTTTCTTCTCAGCTTCATCATGCAACTGAGCGCAGGCTGGTGGGTGAGATAGAAGTGATGTCCACAGAAGTGTTGTCAGTTCCCTTTGCTGTGCTGAGTAAAGCAAATTCAGTAAAACAGTGAAGAATGGGCAGACTAGTCTGCACTAAAATAATAGGAGGCTTCACCTGTACTGTGGCAGGACTAGCAAGTTGAGAAGACATTATAAAATAACGACTGAAACAAATCGAAAACTCTCAATGACAATTTTTAACCTAAAAACACCATGTCTTGAAATGGAATGAGCCCTCTATGAACAAGATATGCCAAGGGAAGAATTTATCTTTTTCAGTTGCACTGAATTCTTGGATTATTAGGAAGCATGTAGCTATCATGATATCAGCTCCAAACAGTTGGCGCTTCTAAATGGTGCCTTAATGCAAACAACACTCCTGTTTCCTCACCCTGTCCATTTCCCATGTGTGGGCAGACAGGAGTGAGCAGTGTGTATAACCAGCACTTGTGTTTGTGTACCATGTATAAACTGAGCCTGGGGCTCACCCTGTGGCCCCCTGATGGTACCAGGCACAGTACAAAAGTAGAATAGGCCACAGTTCTTGCCTCCAGAAGTTTCTAAGTCAAATGAGACAACAGATACTGTAAAAGGAAACAGAACGAAGAGAGGTGAAATGATTTGGCCCAGACTACACTGGGCCCAGGCTACTCACTGCCAGAGCTGGGAACTGCTATCAGCTCTCGCATGCCTGAGGCCCTGTCCTTGACACTGTGCTTCTCTTAAAACCACACAAATTGGTTTTGCACCTGTTTCTACGGGATCAGCAGTAATCCGTGGCACATTCAGTGCTAGTAAAGAGATTATGCATCTGAACTCAAAAAAAAAAAAATCCTTCTAACAGCAATATTTACAATACTGGAATTCAGCTAAGGCAATGAATTCACATTCTATGGCTGCACTTGTAAACACCAAGGTAGATGTTGACATTTAATTTTCTCACATTTATATTCCTAAGAGCAATTATACATTCAGTTTACACAGATTTATTGCACCTAATTGCTTAGCAGCATTTGGTATAATATTAAAAAGGTCAAAAAAATGTTTTTAATACCTACTGTGAGGTCCTGAGCTCTTGTGGATTACAATGATAAAGCCTTCCCTCTAAAACAAAAAAGCAGTCTAGATGCGAATGTGCACAAATGAAATGGTTTCAGAAGTGGGAAAAAGGAAAAAAGAGGTGAATGCTGTTTGAAGCCACGTGCATAAAAGCACGTTTATGGAAGTAAATACTACCTTCTCTGGTGGGTGGAAATACGTGTGCATTATTGCGTCTGAAGTCCTCAGCTGTCATCTTCTCATTGCCTGTTCCTAAGCAAAGACCCTGGAGTGATCAGATTTCGTGGCTCTGCTTGTACAGAAGTCTGATAAGAGCATCCACTGGATAAGACCCAGTGCTCGGAGTGGATGTGTATTCATTGCCTTATCTGAATTCCAATTTTATAAATATTGCTGTTAGAAGGATGTGCATGCACTCTTTGCAGTAATGGGAAAATTAGGGCATTTCTTAAACAAAACCATTTTGCAGAGAGCTTTGCCCTCTTCTAAACACATTGAGATTCTGAGGAAAAACCTTTCTTTGGTTTAATCAAGTACATACTCCTTTTTTCCAACAAAGTTTCAGCATTTTTCTAAAGAATGTTTTCTTTTCCAGATAGATCTAGTAGACATGTCAATGACTAATTATGTAATGGATTATCATTTAAGGTCAAGATATGACCTTGTGTAACTCAGGTTAGGTCTGCTGAAGTCTGAAGAGTTATGGCTGGGCAGCAAATTTTCTGAGATACTGTGAACTCTGTACTACTGCACCACACCGTCCCCTCTCGTTTCATGCCAGCAAGTGAACTTGCAATAATTAATGCATTGAGTCTTATACATCTCCTTCCCCACTCAGATCAGGGCTGAATTCTCCAGTGACAATGCCATTATACACTGGATGAGGATATGGTCGTAAATGTATTCATCTTTCAGTCCTAAATTCCTTTACAGGTTTCCCATGTGCAAAGCCTTGAACAGCTTATGAGCTGCCCACTGTAGCTAAATAGAACGTTCTTTCAATCAAACAGTTTCCCACTCTGTGATGATGACATGTACTGTAACTTCAGTGTATGACTCCTACTGCTAATCTACCTTAATAACAATGTGTAACATCACAAAATCATTTGGCAACAGCAGTGTTAGAATGCCAACCAGAGCTGCTGCCATGAAATGAAGATTAGTTTAATCTTCTAAATCAAGGAGCATAAGCAGTTAGAAAACCAGCACACTGAGTGGAGTGAACAAAGGAGTCAAAGTTAGGATGGCCAAATACATAGACTTCTGCAAGAAAAACACATTCAGTAACTTACGAAACATACTGATACGGCTGAGACCAGCAGGTGCATCAAATATCGATAAGAACATGCCACTGGCCAGACACCCCTTGGGCAAAATCTGCCCTGTAAGTCTGCCCAAGCATAAGTTCATTTTTCTCCCCACAAGGCAAGAACAATTCAATATTTCTTGAGGTGTTGGGGTGCAAGCAAGCTGTTGGAATTACATTCAGGGGCAGTCCTGCTTTGTTTTCCTCATTTTCTCATGTGTATAGGGCAGTGTAAGCGCCTGCAAGTATTTTCCTGCCCAGAACAGAAAGGGGGATGTGTGCCAGTTCACAGCAACCACCCAGAGACCCTCAACTTTGCTGAACGGAGGAACTGCCCAAGCCCTTGCTCCTGTGCTCATGCAGTTAACCCATATGAGAATGCCCGGCTATATACTATGAAATCCCCAGCTGCACTGTGAACAAAAAATATTTTGCAAAATGAGATTTTTTACACCTTCCAAAGCTCTGCTCAAGCATATGCCGCTGGAACAAGGCATGGTGACACCTCTATGACTAATGAATGCAGGTCATTAAGTAAACAAAAAAGGAGCTTTCTACCTCAAACTTGCTCACTGTTCGGGAAATTCCATCATTATGCTTTGGGAAATTACATTCTCTTTTTGCCCTGGATGCTCACGGGTGTGGTAGTGCTGAAGTCTTAAAATAAGAAGGGTCATGCTTGCTTAACACTTAAATGCTTGTTTGCTGGAGACCATTTCCAGCAGGAATATCTGGATTGCACATTTAAAGAACGAAGACGCAGAAATGTGGCTAAAATCCTGTTAATAAGAGGGAAGCTGAAGAAATACGTAAAAATTGTTCAGAAACAAAACAACCATTATTTTTACATGCTAATCTGTTCCAGTGGGTTGTTTGCAAACCCCAGTAGGGTGCTTGATGCCTCTCTGGCTGTCACCCCCTGGGAAATTCCTGTGACCATTAAGCATTGTGGAGCTAAAACCAAAACCAACTGATGTACAGGGCTTCCTCGTGATAATTACAACACTGAATATTTTTTGGAACATTTGTCATCCTGGAGGAATAGGCAGGAATCATGAAAATGAGGTTGCTTTCACAACTTTATCCAAATATTTTAGCTCCTACCACATTAGATGCACACCCCTGGGCTTCTCCTCTGGAGGGATGCTTCTGTAATAGCAGAATATTCCCCTCTACACTTGCATAGACATTCCCCTTAGAGTATGGAGTCATCTTGCTTCCCTGAGCGGAGTTTTATCATTAAAGGTCTTACTTCTGCCAGTCTTCTTTGTTACATAGACTTCTGCAATCAAGCACATGGTGAGGGAAGACCTTTCTGTCTTAATGCCTCTTCACTCCATCTTACCATGCCACATCATCCCACATCAAGACCTACTCTCAGTTCAAGTGATTTTCCCAGAGCATTAGCTCTTTTTTGAGGTTGCAAATACTGCTTTCCCATGTTTTCTGCTGCACCATGAAGTCTGCTTTTCTCACCCTGCACATCCAGCAGGCGATAAATTTAGTTGGCAGTGGTACTACACCACTTCCCTCTCCCCCACTGTCCCCCTGTCCCATCAGCTGTCACTGCTTATCTCTTCCTCCTGCCACCTCCTGCCTATTTGTCATCCCCAGTTCAACCTTCCAACATAACCCTGCTCAAAAGTGCATTTTTCCCACAAGCCCTCCAAAACATTTGCCTTGCTTTATCCCCTTTGCTTATCACCAGCCTCCCATTGTGTCTGACTTTTTGCAGACCCTTGTAGCACTGACAGGGTTAATGATGGAGTGAAATGGCTGTGAAATGGGAAGGGTTAAAGCTTCTAATTAACTCATTTTTTTCCTTCCCCCCTCCCTCATTTTTAAGGGGAAACACTGCAAATACAATTTCAAGGACTGAATGTGGCTGAAATTGCACTGGACGGGGCAATCTGTTCCAGCCCAGAAGGCGGTGGGAAGAGAGTCCAAGCAAAAGCAAATTGTCTATCTCCAATTGTAAAATGGAAGAACAACAGGATTAATTATCTTCCACTTTGGATGCAAGGGTTTGGCAAACCTGTCCTGACTGTTGTATTACCATCAAAGCTGAAATGTTAAGTTGTATGCACAGTGAGAAATCATTAAAGCAGAGCAGCAAAAAGGTTGCGGGGGCTGAAGGAAGAAAGATTTAAAAGGCTATTATGCATAGAACTGTGCTTAAACACATCTGCAAAAGAAAAGGGACACAGTGATTTTCTTATCAATATTTGAAGGGTCTGAACACCAAGGGGTGTTACCTTCTTCAGCAGAAAGAATACAATTAGCAACAGTGGATGAAATCACAAGGTGAATTTAAACTGCCCATTGTAGAGGGGGAAAAAAACCCAGAAGTCTATATATGAAGATATTCTAGGAAGTAGCTGTCCTCTTGCTTGGGGTGTGGAGAGCTAGACTGATTCAACAGAAGCACACTGCTTGCAGCAGTCCTGCCCTCCATATTCTGGATTAAATGACCACAAACTAAAGATCTGTATGTGTTTATTAAAACAGTTCGAGATTGCTTCTTTGCGCTGTGCCCCACAGGCTGGCATCACTTTGCTTCCCTCTGTTGCCAGCACAAGTGCTGCTTGAATTATTAATGGAGTGCTTTTTTAAAGGTTTTCCTACCCTAATATGTTAAATCTGTCTTGGAGTTGTACTACTGTGTAATTAAGTTTAATGCATTTGAGCTGGAGGCACAAATAAGGTGGATGCTGTAGTAGCAGTGTAATGATGGGATTTTTCTCCAGCTGATGATACACCCTGGAGCATTTCAAATTTTCAAATTTTGAATCTAAGGGCTCATTCGTGTTCTTTGTCAGGGAGCATGCATGAGACAGACACAGAGTGCAAGCACTGAGCATTGCTTATCTCTTACAAGTCAGCAGCTACACAGCATGTGTGAACCCAGACTAGTAGCTCATCACAGAAGCTGGGAGGGGGGACACAGAAAGCAGACTTCAGGAGGTAATTTGCTAGTTGGTTTGGACATTACAGAACTAATTGCTCTCACTTGCCAGCACACGTGGATGCCAGGGACGTTATAGGAACTTGGAACAACAGATCTAAAAATCTAAACAGGAGCAGCAGGATGGGGAAATGGGGAGCCTCATTCCAGACAGCTGCAGGCAGGAGGGATGCACCATTATCCAGCTTCATGTATGCATTTTTCTGGAGATCAGGGCCTCCTGGGATGGCCTTCCCAAACCACCAGGCTGATTTTTAGTTTCTATGACTCTCTGTAAGTATTAATTTTCTGTGGTCTTGACAGCGAGGTAAGTAGCACTGATTTGTTTGTTTTGGAGAATCACTCACAAGTCTTGGTAAATATTGTGTCCCCATGCCAGAAAGGACTTTGCAGAGTCCAGCCCATAAAAATAGTCCTCGATCACTTTGGTACTTAGAGTCACTGAGATAGCTATGCCCCACATTCTCCAGCTTACTTTTAGTGGGAGCCTGATTCTTCATTCGGTTTACATTAGTTGGAACACTATTGGTTTCAGAAAATTCAGTGTTAAGAAAAATAACTTCTTGCTTTTACGAAGTCTTCCTTTATTTGTCTTGGATCATGCTATTTTCTTTGTTCACCTATCACCAGCATAGGATAATTCAAGCCGGATGCACCAGTTCAGCGGCCTGATATTTAAGCTCACATTTACAGGAAAGAGGCATTCACTGAGCAGCCTTTGACTCAGGATTCAGACTTTGCCAGGCTGGCAGGGCCCAGGGGTTTCAGCCCTTAGAAAACAAAACAAGGTTCATCTCCTGTCAGGCACTTGGGTGGATGCCCAATTTACTTTCAAAGGCAAACTTTTGGCTTGAATCTTGCATTTTAATGCCACACTTTACATTAAACACTACATATGGAGCATCAAAGAAGCAATTCAGTGCAATACTTGCAGCTCTCCGGTGTGAAGTATGGATTGCATCTAGCATGTGCCAGGTATGTCTTGTAGCCTTGAAATTTTCCAGCAGCACAGAACAGTCTGAGTTCTGTTCCCCTCCTGGTGTGTTTCTTGCTGACAAGGTATCTGCTCTAGATGAACCTGCTTTAGCAGCTGGATTGGACTAGATGATCTCCAGAGGCACCTTCCAACCCCAACCATTCTGTGATTGATTCATTCCGTATAAGGCACAAATGGCAGAATCTCCTTATAGCAGAAGTGTCTCTCCAAAGTCAACATGCTGTAGGCACTTCTGTCCTTTTCACTTCCAAACTGCCCTACGCACAACTCCTGACTGTAATAAACAATATGTGGCTGATAAACGAGTTGTGTTCATAACAACTCTTCCTACAAGACAACCAGGAAAGGAGGTGCATTTTTCCCACTGTCTTTTCTCGTGTGGATTGTGCAGTCCAAAAGCTCCTTATAAATAAAACTAGACATACATAAGTATGCAGCCTCTAACCTCTGCCGAGCAGACCATGGTGGGACTTCCAGTAGCACCAGGAGCCCATCACTGCAAACAAAAAATAACAAATCTGTGTTCCAAATTTGCTCCCTGTTATAACCTGTCCAACTAACGATGACTTCTTGCCTATATACAGCTTCTGCTGAAAGCTCACATGTCCGTTCCAAGCGTTCCTTTACAAAGACAGGTTTTCTGCTGTTTTCTCTCAGACTGTCACTGGATTTCCAATGTCAGAGGTATTAGAAGTCAGTGTCAGACAGGAAATCATACTGGCACAGCACCTTGGGATACAGCAGCAGGAAGATCCCTACAGACCAGATCCTGCCCCACTGCAGAACCTGGCTCAGAATAAGCTATTTCCCTCCCACACCTGGAAACATGCTGGAGTGAAAACAGGAGATTTTCTGTTTACATTGATTTACCAGTGGTTTTAAAGATACTGTACTCCCTTGCCAAGCTCTACTTTTCTTAGTCCAAATAGGGATGTGGGTCTAAGTTACTTGGAGAATTTTTTTCTTTTACAGCATGCCTGGCAAACACGTGGAGATAAAGTAGTCTAAGAAATACTGAAGGATAAAAAGGGCATTAAAACAAGGACTTGACAGTGTATGAAAGCCAAAAAGGATTTAAACTTTAAAGAGAGCCCTCCAGGACCCTAAAGACTCTTTTGGACACAGATATAATCTTGTTGGGTTTTTTTTTTTTCACTTTGTGAGTTTCTGCATTTGAAGTAACAAACTTCAAATTATGGATGTGGGAAAAGGTCATTCCTGGGCTTACAAAGGAGTCTAGCTGGCCACAGGAGATGGGAGTTTTTGTCAAAGACTCATCTGACTGCATACCTGACACATGAAAGAAAGGTAAATACCATAACTGATAGATAGATTTTCCTTCCTTCCTTCCTTCCTTCCTTCCTTCCTTCCTTCCTTCCTTCCTTCCTTCCTTCCTTCCTTCCTTCCTTCCTTCCTTCCTCTTTCTTCCCTTCACTCATCAAACAACAAATCCTTCTGCATCCTCCTATAGCCCCTCACTTTCTGTTCTGCAGGACCTGCTACTTTGCAGCAGCCCCTGCTCTTGGCACCTCTCCTCCTTATCACCCTGAACATCTGCTTTCACATCAGCATTCAAAGTGCCTTCCTTTTTGCCCGTGCCCCTGCTCACCCCTTCAGAGCTGTGGTGCAGGTCCCAGTCAGTCACTGCAGCCCTGGGGCTATTGTCACCCCGTGTCTGCCAGCATGTCCCAGGGCACGCTGTCAGACCAGAGGGCTCTCCTGGATGCCTCTCATCCATCCTTTGGGCAGCCCAAGGGTGCTCCGGCATCCTCCCTGCCCCTGCTGCAGTAGCACTGGCGGTCTTCATGGAGTCTTCTCCTTGATGGTATCTCACAAGGAGACATACAGGACAGCTGCGAAGGCTACACAATCTGCTATCAGCCACCCCCATGAGGGTTATGTATGCTGTGCGATGTACTCTGATCTGCCCAAGTCCTGGGACTCCTTTACTTGTGCATTTTTCTTGCAGTGGGTCTGCCAGCATGTCTCTCAGGACTGTTTCATAGAGCAGACCAGCAGCTAACTGGGATTTATTGATGTGCAAGGGGGTAACCTATCCATCAGTTCAGTGACTCTGTGCATACCATGAAAAGCTGCGGTGTCCTATATTGTATTAGCAGGCATTATAAAAACACATGGTTGGGAGAAAGGCAATAACTTTCGCCATTCAACACTCTAATACTCTTAATGGTAATGACTATTCCCTCATTCCTGCCTCTCATCAACAGCTTTCAAGGAAGCATCATTAAGAAGGCATATTCCAGTACAAGAGAGACATCAGGTTCGGTTCATTTAAAAGAGATATTTCAATAAAGCAAATTTAACATTCAGATCAGAGGCGCCTTCAGGGATCCCTGTGCATGTCCCGCATGGCTCTGATGCTCAGCTGTAGTTCCTGTTTTCACAATACATGTGTGTAATATATGGAGATGCCCAGTGAGGGTAGATTTTCATAACATACTATAATAAATTGGTCTTCTGTTGGCCTCCACAATGCAGCTGTGTTTAGCCATATATTAGAGTGTGGGAGGCTGTACCTTGTACTACATGAGGTGATCTTTACTTGTACTCCAACTTACAGCACTTGAATCTCTGGTGGAAATTGATAGAAAACTTTATGTTTGGATCCTTGGTGGACTCAACAACGAGTAGGAAGAAAACGGAAGCCAAAGTATTTACAGAGATGTCAATCCCCACTGGAAAAATATTTTAGCTTTCAGTAGTATTCCACTTGCTTCCTTAAGTGATTCAGTGCTTTAAATAAATAGTTTTGATGGCCTTAAGTGTTCTAAAGAAAAATATTTGGATTCCAGTGATATTCAGGAACTAGAGCACAAATAAAGCAGTGACTGTTAAGCTGGGTAAATAATAACAGCCTCTTCTGCAAATCAAGTTGTAAGTTTTTGTCATGTCCCCAGGACTTTCACAACAGAATTTTACAGGCTCTGGAGAGAGTACATGCTCACAAACAGCCTAAAAAAGAAGGTGGGAACTAGTTACACCACTAAGTCAAAATGATGCTACGTTTCCTCTGGAACACTTTGAATTATAGTAAAATTATTCTGCAAGGGATACAGCATTTAAAACATTGGAAGTAAGCAGCAAAGTCTCAGCACAGCCAGTTGAGCTGAGTCAACTAGTTCAGACAATGCTGCATCTAGACGTAAAAAACTATTTATGTACCTGGAGGTAACATAGTTCTTTTAGTATATTTTGCAGGTCTATCTTGGCTTTACTGTTTTAAGAACCAGATGCTAGGAAGATACGATTTGTAGCTTGATATGTGAATCGCCATCCTATATGTAATGATTATAGGGTAGGATCCAGCATGGCAGTCCACGGAATGAGTGCTCCTAAATTTATTGCCACAGAAGCTTTTCCATTGACTCTCAATGGGGAGGCTGAATTGCCTTTCCATTAAGGAAACTGTTTTTCTATGCACCTACAATTTAGGTAGATATCTATCTTAAACAGGCAGCCTGGTTCCTCACCTATGATGCTAACACTGTTGACAAGCCACACTCACAATATTGTGACTAATATTTAAGGAGCCAATTAGCCAGTGAGTCTCTATTACAAGTTTGTACCTTCTTGCCAATCTGTGTTGCCCAAACAACCTTGATTAAACGCTAGACTATATTTGCTAAAAAGGCAACAACTTTGCCTAATTTCACACAAAATTAAACCTGTCCTTTACAGAATTCTTCTATGCATCTTTTAAAGCTGTTCTA
The DNA here is from genome assembly GCA_013399365.1 of Pampusana beccarii. Lineage (NCBI taxonomy): Eukaryota > Metazoa > Chordata > Aves > Columbiformes > Columbidae > Pampusana > Pampusana beccarii. The sequence goes on along the minus strand of VWYH01005249.1, from coordinate 302,831 downwards.
ATCAGTCAAATAACATTCAACAAAACCTGATAGAAAAAATCTTAGGTTTGCCAAGGGGGGATAACTGCATACTTCTAGAAATATAGCACACATTCAATAACAGACATTCATACTGATGCTAATTCATGTGCTGCATAATGTTTTCCACTTTGATGGTTATAAATTACACACTGTAACTTAACAAGTTAGAAAATGTGCTATCCCAGGAATAAGAGAGGGAAAACATAACAGCAGTCACCTGCCAGTTTTGATAGAGAGCTGTAACAAATAGGAGCTTTTTTTATTTTTTTTTTTTTAAGATCATCACTTCAGGGCTGCAGCTGTTTGATTCTGCCATATTAAAAGAGCAAGAAAGGTATGCAGGGAAAAATAATTGTAATCTTAACTCCTGCTGGCCTAGCAGATGCCCACATATTTCACAGGTCTCTGGTTCTGTCTGCAATGTACTGGTGAACCCATGAACTTCTGGGGAGATGGGAAGTACAAACATATTTGGGTTACTCCCTGCCACTCCATACTGCTGCTAAACCAGCACAGGTGATCCACCTCTTCGGATTCAATATTGATGTCATGGGTTTTTTTTCAAATGCTTTGCCACCCATCAATGTCCAAGTAGAAATGTAACAAGATCCTCATGGATTCAGCTTTCTCTTGCTTTTCTGCTCATGTGCTACTAGAGAAACAAGAGAAGAAAAAGCTCAGAGAAATACTGCCTGGAACACAAAAAAATGAAACAGCTTTTGTTTTCCTTTTGTAGAAATGTACTGACCTTAAGAGAGAAAAAGTCTAATTTGAATACTGCAAGATCTAAAGTTACAATTGACCATCAGCAGCAAATATGGGAAATAACCAAAACCACCATCTTTTATGAAGCAATGGAAGTTATTGGAGGAGGGGAAAGGAAGGAAGAAGTGCACCCACCTTCTTCTGCAATGTCTGTCACCTGATGAAAGAATAAAACAACTTTTAACAGACAGGTGAGACTTTCCACAGAGGATGCTGTCTTGGCAGAAAGTTTCCATGATGCCACTTTTGCAATATGGTGTGTGGTTTTGATCACCCCATTGAAAAGACGTTATTTCAATGGTTAACAGCTGAGATGATACAGGCTTTGGATGATGATCAGTGTTAATTGTGGGCAGCAAGTGCATCTTGAAGCAGTAAACTGAAACAAATCAAGTGGAAAATGCTCACTACTGCTTGGCAGTTTAAATCGTGGAAAAAAATAGTGGAAGAGATTCTGGTACTAATGCCGGAATATAAAGCTTTATGTCATGGGATTTGCACTGATGTGTGTCTGGATGAAATAGAAATTTTACCTACAGAGTAACGGGCCAATTTGTAACTCAGATGATCAGAACACAGCATAATACTGTCTCAGAACAAGTCAACCTGCCAGCTTCTTCCTAGCAGAGCTGAAACAAAAGTATCTAAAGCCAAATTAGTTTTAGTAAATCAAATGTCTGCGGAGACCCTTGGTGATACAAAACCTGTTGTCAGGTATATAAATAGTTAATATTTACAGCTTAGAGAAAGACATGAAGAAGAACCTGTCCATTAAGGTTTGACTAAAATAAAGCATAGATTTTGAGAGAAATTTCTTTAAATAAGGCTGCAGAGTTCCTCTTTAAAGCATCATAGGCCATTCATTGCTTCAGCACTAAAGCTTAATGGACGCTACCCAGCAATGTGGCCTCTAGCGGGAAATTAAGTTTCCACAGAATCAACTTTTTATGCAAGAAAAAAATAATTTTACCCAAAGCATCCAGGTTTCCTTTGGGAAAATCAAAACAAAATATTTCCTTTGCTACATGGGCTTGACCCAAATCAAATGTTTCAGTTTACTTTTTAACTGAACAAGAATATTTTATTTCAACTCAGTTCAAATTGAAACTGCCTCTGGGCTTGCTGTTGTGGTGGATATAAATTGTCCAGAAGAGCAGGGGAATAAGACAGTTTGCATCTCAGCCAGTTAGCTGGCTCCTAAGTAAACATTTTTAACTCAGCAGTATTAAAATGTTACATTTACATCAACGAGACTGAAGCAAAATGTACATGTTATTCCATATTGAAATTCTGCAGAATTTTTACTTCCATGAAAAGATTTTGGTATAGGAAAATAAACATTTAAATAGTCAAAATTGCACGAGGAAAAAAAACAAAAAACAAAAAAACCCCAAACTGACTCTAATTTCCAGCCAACTGATCACTACATCAATTTTATGCCACAGCAATTCCATTGAGCTCCCCTGGAACAACTGGAATCACATAAACCTAAAAGAGGTCACAGGTGCGATATTACTGACCTCAGTGCACAGGTTTAGGCAGATAAAAGATGTGCCTTAAGGTGCTCCAGGTTCTCTCTCACATCCACCTCCTTGTTGGGACTGTAAGTATGTGGATGAACTTGCAGATCCTGAGAGAATAACATGTGGTTAGAAAGGAGGACACCCTACAAATCACCAGAAATACTGTACATCTTTCCAAAACTCACAGATGAATGAGACAATCACGCTTTTAAAAGTAAGAGATAAACGACAGCTTTACTTGGGATTGAACAGAGACTGAAACTAGCATTTGTGTATGGGTTGGACATGAAAGTTGAGAGGGTTTCAGTTATTTTATGTATATATATGAGATATATATTTGCTTATTACAGATTGCTCAGTATATATTACACATAGAAATCAACAGAACAAATCAATACAGACAACCCATTCCACAGCAGAGACCCCCACAGAAACACAACAGTTATTCATCACAGGTTTTCAGCCATCAGGACCCGTGGTCCACGAGAGGACAAAGGGTGCTGGTGCCACAACACACAGCTTGCTCAGGATCATCACCTGTGGACAGCAAGGTTGAGGGATGCTGCTCCTGTGTGGATTTCAGAAAAGTCATGCCAAAATGTTCTCACCTCATTGCAACATCATGGGTCAAGGAGGTTGAGAGGTGCAGAATGAGCTTGACTATAGAGTGTGAATCAAAAAGAGAGCAGCGCTGTTTAGTTACTTGTTCTGGTTTTTAATAACTCATCTCTGATTCACATCTTGAGGCACCACAGTGTTATGGTTCCAACAGCCCCTGGTAAACGTAAACAGAGGTACCAAATAGTAGTAGTCTCAACCACAACATAAATTATTCACATTCCACTTGCCTCATTTTTAGATGTCAGAGTGAATGATTAACCTCTGCAGTTTAGACATTTACTGGTTACACAATCCACTAAAAACATCGAGGATGTTTTGACAAACTCAAAAAACAGGGAGTTTTATACCTGAAATAATCCTGAGACAACCAAATTTGAGTTACATAAACTAGGTTTTTTTACTTCTCTTTCAGATAAAATTGTTGAAAAGCAGCATTTCTAGGAAGCAGTTATGTGCACCACATCAAGCACAAAAACCTTGCCCAAGAGGACAGATTGATGTCCTACAATATTTCCAAGCAGAGCTAGGGAACAGAGAAGGGTCCCTCATGAATCTGATACATTGGTCCCTTCCAGAAATTAAAAAGCAATATGTAGACTGTTCCAGTGCCAGCTGTGTTTCTAAAGAATGTTTTATGTCTAATGCCGACCACGTTATAGTCATTCTAAGCTAAGATTTCACTTATTTTACACAGACTGGGACAGACTGCAGCTGTCTGGTTTTAGTGCAGACACCCTGCCTGGGATTGCAGGTCACAGCATATGAGGCTCTGCTGCTATCAGAGTCCAAGCTAGTTTGTTTAAAAATGGAAGATGACGGGACCTACAGTTTTCCACTGCTACCCACCTTTAGGAAAAGCAATGGTCAAGGCTGGATATAGACATAATTAATCATCTAGGAGTTGTGCCTGACTGTTCTCTCAAGGCAGAGCACATGCTCAGTTCCGCAAGGAGACAAGAGCACCTGTGAAAGCCCTGGCACCCTCCTCTCACTGGATTCAGAACAGGAAAGTTGGATGCTTTTTTGTTGCTTGACTCCTGTAATGATACCATATGGAGGGGAAACCATTTTCAGGTTCCTGCGGGAAGGCAAGAGAGGTGGTTTATGCAGTCAAAAAAAATCCTGAGATAAATAATACAATATACTTGTGCTCAATAACATGTCCAACATACTTTGCTATAAGACATCATAAGATCACGATATTGTTTCTGGCACACTGGGCTACACAAAGGTGGTTTCTGACTCATCGACATCTCATCTGCAAACCTGAAAAAGACATTTCATCTACCCATGCCTCAGTTTGACATATGTAAAACTGTTTTCTGGGGGGATAAAGTAGTGTTCAGAAGGCACTCAGACCTCGTGGTGGCATGTCTACAGCTAGACCAAAGGAAATGGTGCAGTGTCTATCTAAAGAGCTTTAGGCATTTGCTTCATGTCTACAGGCAGCTGCAGATGTGAAATCAGGATTCACAAGCCTTTTAAATGCAGCCCTTTTTTTAGGGTATTCATTCAGGGAAGTAGAATACCAGGGTCTAAACCTCCATTCCCATATTTGGAGCGCAAGAAAGTTTCACAGCTCTGCTTGGTGAAGCTGGGCTTTGCTGGCAGCTATGGCCTCTGACCCATAGTTTGAGTATTCACCTGCAAAAAAGTACCTCCTATCCATTTACCACTTACCCATGACTGTTACATTAGAATCATTAGAGCCCAGAGAGAGCCATCTAAGAAAACAGCAGCATACCTGAGTTCCTCACCAATGATTATATGTAGACCTCACCAAGGGGTCTTATGCCCCGTTTTTCACCATAGCCATGCTCAACAGAAGCAGAGCCCAACCTCTGCAGCAGATCTGCACTCTCGTGTTGAGGCCATCTTCACAAGGACAGCTACCAAACTCTCTGGGGCATGGATGCTGAACTCACTTGGTGAACACAGTAACCCATTTGGTTATGGTCTAAAAGGAGACAGGGAAAAGGCCTCTTCTGGCTCCTCGACAGGACTGCCAGAGCTGAAAAAGTTCTTGCTCAACTCAGCATTACCAACCTTTTTCATCAGCTTGTGTTGCCTGATGGTCTTCTGGCCTCACCTGTGGGACTGGGATGACTCATTTCTGATTCCTGAGTGGGCATGAGTGGGTGGTACTGCCCGGTTGCTCCGTCCTGCTGTGACAGCTGTTGGTCTGGGCTCAGCTGGAAGCAAGACAAGCCCCAAAGGAACTTCACTGTAAAAGGCTTTCTGTAACAGTGCCTTATAGATTCAGATGTGCGTTGGTGGGTGCGCTGAGGCTCACTTTGGTAAGATTTTTGACCCCTGAAGAGATTAGCACACGCCCGCTGAGCTGTAGTAACTCTCTGTGTGTTTGCAGCAGGATTAGTGGTGCTGCACGTAAAGCTGAGCTACAGGAGCACACTGAGCTCCCGTGGGTGTGCCGGGACCCACCGGTGCCTGGTGGCACTCACACCTCTCTGGGGTCTCACTGCTAACTGCCTGAGCCTGCCTCAATTAAGCCACTTCAGTATGGGCAAGGAAGCAGCAGACCCACTGAGGTGAAATTTTGACAGCTGTAAGACTCAGAAAATTTGGGAGTAGGTTTAGCGGAAAACTGAAGAGTTGGCTACTTGTTCATCCATGTCCTGGCAGCAGAGGTATGAGGCAGAAATAGTGGAAGGCTCTTTTGTTTCCCCCTCTGCTATATGCTGTTTTGCTTTCCTGAACTGCCTCGTTTGGGACACTTCCTTGGGGCAGGCTGCTGGGCTTAATCGTTACATCCACGTCCTAAAAAATGTGTGACATCAGAGTGACTTCTATTTTTTATAAATATCCATTGCAAATTTCATTACTATTTTGTCATAGACCTGGAGTCAGAACTGAAAGGGACTGAATATTGCTCCTTCCTTTTAAGTGTGTCATAATTACTCCTCTACATGCAAAAATCTTCATACTTACGTTTTTCACTAATATCTACTGTTGTGAGTCTTAGATTTTGTCTCTTTTAAGCCTGCATCCTGTAAAACACTGTAATTGCACACAGCTGTGTTTGCAAGCCATCCTCTGCAAATGGAAAGCGTGCACTGAAAAAACACCCAAGCAGAGGACTTCCAAAATAGTGCAAAAACTGCTAGTTTACCAAAAAGTCCCTCTTTGGTCTGCCCTCCTCTGCCCTCCTCTGCTGTTGCTACCTTGCAGTTTGTGACATCCCGATAGTGGGAGGTCTGACAAACTGAACAAGGCAGTGAGCAAGAAATTCCATTCCTGTTGAAATCAGTAATTCCTCCGTGCAGGCTGCTTTTTCGTGTGTGTGTGTGTGTGCTCTTTCTTTCGTGTCACTCTGAGAAGGACTCTGATATTATTATTATTTTAAATATAGCTTGCCCTGGGGCGGGGAAAGGCACAAGGAAAGAGTCAGCAAGCAGCCTATCTCTCAGAAGAAAAGAACGAGCCTCGCAGCACAGGAACTGGCTTCACTCAAGTGTGCAGTTTAGAAGTCAAAGAACTATTCCAAATACCACCGTTTTGGAGGAAGCTGAAGGGACGCAACACTGGCTAAACACAGTGAAGAATATAGTGAATCTGTACAAAGTGAACCTAATCGCAGTTTGAGAGTGGGCTCTGACATACAACGTAAGTCTTCCTTAAATTCTATTTTTTTAGCATAGTATCTACCTGTCTAATTTCCATTTTGAAGCCAGGCTGGGCCAAAAGGTACAATTAGTTATGAAAATTAGCATGGAGCAGAATGTGTAATCCCTGATATGAGGCTGAAAATGATACTGAAATACAACAGAAGTCATAAACTATCAGCCATATTATAGAGGATGAACTATAAATAAGAGCATATCTAATTATTTCAAGAGAAAGATGCTGGATGGAATCTTTAATCAACTTTCTTAATAGGGAAGCAAAAGCTCTGCTGTTTTGTATGGCAAGCTATTTTAATACTGCTGTGTTTAAAATTGTGTGATTACAGTTACCAATAGCAATAAGATGTAGCTCCAGAGGGGAGTCCTAGTGGTTTGCAAAAGTTTTTTCTCTTTTATTTCTCCAACATTTTTGCTCTCTGAAGCCTCAAGTCCACGTTCTCTATCCTACAGTTTGGTTTTGCTTTTCAGCTGGATTTTCAATGTATGCCTACACTGGACTTCCTATGGAACTGAAAACAAAACATTTCAGCATTCAGAGTAATTCTGGTATGTTTTTCTACATCACGCTAGTGGCAAAAATACAGTCGACAAAAGATTATGCTCCTTCAACTTCTGGCACGGACAACTGAGGAATATAAAGCCTGATGGTGACAAAGGGTGATAATTTCCTGTTTTTCACTAATTATCCCACCAGTTTCAGACTTCGCAATGGATATTCTTTGTGATCAGGAGACCTCCGCGAACCCAACTGCAAAATCTTTAATACAAATAAATCATGAGAGAAGACTTTACAGAAATGTTTACGGAGCTGGAGAGATTAATGTATCGCATCTCTTTAACTTGACTGTGGACTCTGAAAACCTAACCAATCTTTCGAGTGAAAGTAGCATGACTCCACCGTGCTACTCTTCCCTGTTTCAGCTTTCACAGAAAAACTGGCCAGCTCTGCTGACAGTGATAGTGATTGTTTTAACAATTGCTGGAAATATTCTTGTCATCATGGCTGTGTCACTGGAGAAAAAACTACAGAATGCCACTAACTATTTTCTAATGTCACTTGCAATAGCTGATATGCTGCTGGGTTTCCTTGTAATGCCTGTGTCAATGTTAACCATACTGTACGGTGAGTATTAGCTGTGTAACTTACTGCATGTATTGAGAAGCTTTAAACATTGCATGCATATGTTGATGTTACTATTGTTTCATTCTCTTACCACAAAAAATTGTAGTCATTCCATACAAGTTGAAATATGTACAATTGGTTAAGGAATGTAAGAATAGGTGAAGTACTTGAATCTTTTCCTACTTTGTATTTCTAGTGACAGGCATTCTAAACACAGTCCAGAACATTAGTTTATTACTCAGTTGCTGGAGGAATTGTTCCAAAGTGTGTATGAAGATGCTTTGTTCTCTCTATTCTTTCAGTGTTTTTCTGTGGCTAGTAATTTTCAATGTTCCTAATGAGCATGTAAGGTCCTGCCAGTTACTTTGCTCTGCAAATATGCATAGAAGCACTAATGACTACCTTTAGATTCAAAGTAGGCAACCCCTTCAATTATTTTTAATGAAGTAACAAAAATGTAAATAATTTTCTTAAAACCAATGCCCTGCTTTGACATCTACTTACCAGCAAACGCTGGTATAAATATTGTGAAAATTAGAAAATGGATGGGAAATAATTCTGCCTAATTTTTAGTAAAATCTACAAATGCAAAGCTATGATTTTTTAAAAGAAGTCATTTAACAATTAAGTGAATAATGACTCACAGTTCATACCCTTGTAGGTGATTAGTAGCAGACCTTTCTTCTCATTTTCACCAAAATCACTTGCAGCACAGGTCACACAGAAAAAAGCAGCAACCGTTGTGTTCAGTACCAATATTGTCAGGCTGTTATAATCCCTAAACTTTGAGAAACGAGATTTCTAGTGCCAGAACTGAATTGCTACAGCACAAGGAGAAACTGAACAACATCAGGAGGAAAGTGAGGTTTTTTGCAGATATTTCTATTGCTTCATTATTTTGGAACTAAAGGTCCACAAATGAGCCTGTGATTTAAGAGAGATTTCACCCAGAATACTGAAAGTTTATTTCCCAATTCAGTATCTCTACACAGATTGCCCTCAGTAGCATTTTCAAACTGCATTTGGCATCAGTGACAGTGTAACGTTGTGATTTATTGTATTAGTGGTGCAATTACCTTTGGCGGGAGAAACAGTGTAAAAGAGAGCCACGGGAGCAGAAAATTTCTGATGCGTGAGATTAGCAAAACCCTTTTAAATCCGGAGCGATTCCTTGAGACATGCAACAGGGACTCCTGCTGGCCAGGCTCTGCTGCTGAGGAAAGAAGCACCTGAAATCTGCGTCTTGGAAGCAATTTGGAGGTCAGGATGTGGGATTTCCTGCATATGCAGTGAAGCCGAAATCCTTGTCACAGGAGGAAGGCTGCGTTGTCCTCCCTTGTGATGGCTGCACAGAGGAGCAGCAGGGCACCTAGAGCTGCAGGCGAGGCAGTGTGCTGGCGTTCCCTCCTCTCTCCCTGCTTTTTCCCTTGCCAGGTCAAGGAGAGGCCTTTGCAGGGTACCTTGGGGTGAAAAATCGTCTGGTGGTGCGCACAGGTACCAGAAGAGCTGTCTTGGCATGGTGAACCACCAACCTCTCCAGGGCAATCAATGATGCTGCAGAGGGAAATCTCCCCTTATACAGGAGCATTTGCTTGCCCTCAGCTGCCCAGAGAAAGGCCAGGACACAGTCAGTGTGAGCCACATCACCCATATTGATGGTCCTGAGCCCAAACTGAGTGCCTTTGCATCCGCCTCGCTCTGCTGGAGTACCTCCAAGGCTGTGGAACAAGGGTGCTCCACCCCCTGCCCTGCAACCCCTTGAAGGGGGATTGTTTTGCTCAAAAGAGAGATGATTGCCATATTGAGAGCTTTACAGCTACTGTGGACATCTCCGATTCTGAATGCCCTGCCACACCAGCCACACACCTGCCCAGCCTGTACTCCTCGGGCCAGTCAGGCTTCTCCATCCATCCAACAGCATGAGCCTCCACTGGAGAAAGAGACACCAACAAAGGTGGACGTGCCCACAGAGCAGAGAATTCATGGAGCTGAACAACAGCACTGGTTCCCACCCACATACACATCAGGTTTCAGATGCCTGTTGCTCCTGCCTCAGAGACTTGCCCCATGCCAGTGCTGAGAAGCTGTCGAGATTATTGGCAGATTCTGCGTAACTCCCTGTTGCAGTGGAAAGACCAAGCATTTCAGAGGGCTGCTGACCAGCAGAGTGCTGACCTTAGATGCGGCTTCAGCTGGTGTGCCAGGCAGATGGTGCACAGGGCCTTCTCAGCAACCTCCCATGCCTAGGGACTCTCTCCTTCTCCTCTCCTCTCCTCTCCTCTCCTCTCCTCTCCTCTCCTCCTCTCTCTCCTCCTCTCTTTACAGCATTTCCTTAGCATTTCACTCAAAATCTCCTGTTGCCAATAAGCAGCAGCCCAGCCATCCTGGATAGCTTTACTTGTTTGCCTCCTTGCCTTGCCTCTTACGGACTACATCAAATCCTGGACCTTATAGATTGCCTACCAAATCTTTAAATTGCAGCGATGTTTTGTTATGTTTTGTTTCCTCTTGGATACATGGAGGGCTGAATTGGACTGTGGCCAGAGCACAGCACAAGACAAAGACACATACAATGTCCCGAGGCCTGCCTGGAGATGTTATTTACAGCCTTCCTAACTCTTATTGCATCTGCAGTTGGCTCCTCTCATGTACTTGGCCCTTTCTTCACCCTGTAGTTTTAAAGGTTTATCTGATGGATACTGTTTTATCTCTGCTTCATCCATGTTTACAGTAAGGACAAGAGGTTTAGAAGGATACCACAAACGTGTTCCTAAAGGGTGCTAAAGCAAGAGAACAGACGTATGTTGTCAAGTGTAAAAATACTTTTGTTGCTTTTCCCTCTGTAAACTGTGGTGGCCTGACACAGAGAGGCTGCTGGGAAGACATGCCCCTGAAAGCAAGCCCTCACGTAACACGTTCCAGAATCTGGATTCCCCACTGGAAGACCAGAAAACAAGATAAAACATATCCATAAATACTGTATGACTTGTCAGGGTAAGCTCATATTATAGCAGCCCGATAGCACCAAGAAATAGGTCTTCCCAATGCTGCCTGAGACTAAGTTTAATTAGACACAGACCTAGCTCCTCTGCCTCTCTCTCTGTTCCTGTTGTTGCAAATCTTGTATCTCCAAAGGAGACAGACACCCCCCTGAAACACCAGCATGTTCAATACCTGCTCTGGCATGGCCCCATGCTGCACTGTTATGGGCAACTCAGATAATATGCTTTAAATAAAATCACAACAAGCTAAGGACACGGCTAACTGCAAAACTTGCTCCAAGGAGAGTTATTAGTGGTTCCCTGCAGGACTAGGAAGGGCCTTTGAATGGGGTCCTGCAGGGCTCTGCTTAGCCTGGGTCTGCTCAGTATTTGCTCCTAACAACTTGGACAGTGTATAGAGTATGAGCTTACGCAGCTTTCCAAAAGCACCAAGCTGGGAGAGGTTACAAGCACTCAGAGGGACAACATCAGAACCATCAACAATCACTAGGACCCCTGAAGAGAAAGACTGAAACTAATAACATTCAGTGAGGATAAATGCAAAGAGATCCACTTAGGAAAAAGACAGCAAACCAACTACTGCTGGGGAAATTTGTCCAGGCTTCAGGGATGCCAAACAAGATCTGGCTCTCAAAATGGATCATAAGCTAAGCATGTGTCACTAGTATGATATTTTATACAGAAGGCACTCATCATTCCAGGTTGTGTAAGTAAGGACATTCCCTGCAAAACCCATGAAGCAAGCGATCTTGTATTTCACTTACCAGTCAGGAGGCCTTTGCAAGAGTAACGACTCCTGTTCTGGTTACTGAAGGATAAGCAAGATGTGGATAAATTAAATATATTCCAGGGCAGGGAAACAAGAGGCACAAAAGTTTTAAAAGCATTATCTGCAAGCAAAAGATAAAGGAACTGGCTTTGCTTAGTCTGGAAGAGAAAAAATTAGGCAAGACAGGATAGCCATCTTCCAATAGATTCAAGAAAGGCAAGCAATCAACTATTCTTCACGGCTAGTGGAAAGAACAAGGAAAAAGGGAAGGCTTAATTTACAGCAAAGAAGATGTAAGCTGGATATTGGTAAACACTAACACTTTTGGTTTGGATTGCTCTCTCTGGAGAGTCTATCAATATTCATTGATACAGAGAATATCCTTATTGAAGTAAATGGTAGGTACACAAAGAGAGGCGAGATAGACATCACTGGTATGCAAGAAAATACACTTCTTTCTTCACCTGCCACTAAATGGAAAGTTTCAGTTTCAGAATTCAGGCACCTTTGCCTATCAGCAGGTATTAATAATGCAGTAATCATGTGGATAAAAAGTCCTAAAACAAAATTGAGAACTTGCAGGGATACAATGACAAAATTGCTTCTCTTTCCATAGACTTGCTGCCAGAAATGGCTGATTATAACATCAAGCATTTGCATTATGCAAATAGAATTAAAACAAAAAAACATACACTGCTTGTACCCCAGGAAAGAAGCAGAGTTAATCCCAACAGCTTCAAAATTAGAAGTCTGCAAGCAAATAAAAAAAGGTTTCCTAAAACAGTGTCAGGCACGTCCTATTGAAAGCATCGCTTCCCACCAGCTTCTTCTAGAAAGATATATGCACTAAGACATATGTGTCACAACAAAAGGTTTATGTCACATTCTTAGCTGATGTCAACTTTCTCTTGTGCAGGATATGCATGGCCTCTACCTAGAAAGCTCTGTGCCATTTGGATCTACTTGGATGTGCTTTTCTCCACCGCCTCCATCATGCACCTCTGTGCCATCTCACTGGATCGCTATATTGCCATTCGAAACCCCATCCATCACAGCCGGTTTAACTCAAGAACTAAGGCTTTTGCAAAAATAATTGCTGTTTGGACCATATCAGTTGGTAAGTGAGGCAATATTTCAGCATGTAATTGCAGATTTCTAGCCTTTGAGAGGATTTGACATACATTGCAGTCTAAAACTGTATTCCCTGCCTGCAGTATTTTGCTTGCCACAGTCTAAGAAGTGCTGTAATGTAGTAATTATGCAATGGAATTCAACAACAACGGGAAATCGAGGAGAACTGAGCAGCACTGTCACTGAAAGAATACACATCAGTGATAGGACTATTGGGTTCAAGTTCGGTTTAAAGATGTGTTTATTTCCCATATTGATTATCCATCTTTATCTTAAAGTCTGAAAAGAAAAAACTATCTCAACTAAAAAGATATTTCCCTCTTTTATGTAAGTCAGTTGTTCCAACTTCTTATTAGGGTAATTTGCTTAGAGATGTTTCTTACGGGCAGATCTCTTCTGCCTTTCTCAGTGTGTAGGGCAGGGTACTTATTGCATCCTATTTAGGAGGCATTAGATACACCACAAATGAGAGAAGTTTCTCCACAGGACAGCTCAGAGTTGCAGCCTAAAATAAGTGCCCCGAATGACTCCCTAGATGAAAATCTCTTTGTGATGGAAAAACCCAGAGGCTCAAAACTAGGCATGGGAGTGTTTCTCTTCCATTCTCACAGTGGCAGCACCTTCGGTCCAGAGCACTCTCATGGCACGGCAGTTGGGAAGAGTCTGGTGTTCGATGTCATCGGGGGTGTCCTCACACACCCAGGATGGAGATTCTCAAAGATGTTGAAAGCACAGTTCGCTTTCAACTATTCTGGTTTTGTAGACCCCTCTGAGCATTGGCAGCTCGTTTATTCGGAATCAGGAAAAAATCCACACTTTTGCCCTGCAAGAGAAAAGTGTTGCCAGCAATCAAAGGTAATTAGCCTCTTCCCTGGCTAATAAAAATTATTGCAAGTGGTAACTGCGATTTGTTACCATTCTTCTGAGGGGAAGGAAAGGAGACGATGCCTAACATGGTGCCTGCCTGCCGCTCTGAATCATCTCCTGGTCTCGTACTTGATCCTGGTCCAGAGTCTGAGAAAAAGCAGTTCAGGACATTTATGGCTTAAAATAGCTGTATTTTCTGCTGCACAGCAAGAAATAGCAAGAACACTCTCTCAACAGGAGGACAGTTCTGCATCCTCCAAGATATGATGAGGTTCAACAGCATCATGTGTGGCTCTGGGGTGCATTCAGGTGATCAGATGTAGATGTCTTGCACTGGCCAGGTGAACTCCACCCTAGCTCTCAACTATAAAGGAGGCCTGGAGCAACTCAGATGTAGATATCTTCATTTAGATTAGACAAACCATACCTTATATCTCACTTATATCAGTCACTTTTTTATCAATCCAGTAGACAACATGTTACTTTGTCCAGTTTTTCCAATCTTGGACACTGCTAAGTACAAGAATTTTCAGTGCATTCTCCATATAGCTAAAAAAGTCAAGCATTACTTCAATTTGTACATACTGTTTTTGTCTGCATTTGTGTGTCCTGCCTGTATTTGGCGTGTGTGAAATTACTGTCCTTTTTAAACACAAATAAATTTACAGAATGATCAGAACGACCATTCCAGGGGCAAACCAGCAATCCATGCTGCTCAGTGTCTTTTTTTAGACAGCAGCTCACTGCCAGAGTATCTGAATTAGCTCACTATTAAATGACTCCAGAAAAATGTATTATTTAAGCCCTTCTAGTTAGAACACAGTTTATGTCCTGTAGCAAGAGGGTTTAATTCTTTGATATGTTGATATTTCAGTTCAAAAGTTAGGTCTATTCTTTGCAGTAATAACTGATAACAACTTACCTATTGTAAGAACACCTTTTCTGCTCTCTAGAGAATTTTCTTCTAACAGTGATCAGACAAGCCACAGATGTTATTTGTTATTACTACGGCAAGTGATAGCAACATGGTCTCTATTTATATACCTCTGAAAAATACAACTCTTTATTTTATTGGAAAGCACTCAAGTGTGGGATGAGTGAAGAGGGAAGAGTCCTGCTTTACTGCAGCTGGGTAAGGACACATGTGAGGGAATGGTGGATGCCAGAAAAATTTTGGGGCAGATAGGGTAAACTCCATCCCATTCGCACACCACCTGCCATCAAAACAGTGAGTAGGTTAAATAGATATAAATGAATGCAAGCAAGCATGCTGAGGTGTGCAGGAATGAAGTGGTGCTGAGCTGGTTTGCTAGTCCTCTGGAAACAAGGGCCATGGGGACATGAGCTCAAAGAAGACAGGTCAGTTCCCAGCCTGGCAACTGTGTCGTGAATGACAAATGTGATGTCCTCCAGAGGACAAACAGGGAAGCAAACACACAGCAAGCTGCAAAGAATCTGCTGAGCTAGTCACTGCCAGGCTGGACTGAGGTTGCACCATGGCATGTTGCTATACCGTATAGAATAAAAATGCCAATATTATAAGGAAACTTGATAGATCCCAGATCACCCGTGCAAATAGCTGTCAGTCTGTCATTGACCCCGTCCTGATCTGCCATGATCCAAGTCAGAATAGACAGGAAATGGTTTCTGAAGAATGAAGGGTTTTCCCTATAATTTCTATATCATTTACTAACAAGAAATGGTTTCTGAACAAAAACATGCTCCATGTAACATTTACCAGTCTGCATGTTCTCAGTGCTACTTAGAATGGCAGGGCTATAAATCATTTGGGTTGGAAGGGACCTTTAAAGATCATCTAGATCAACACACCTGCCACACACAGGGACATCTTTCATTAGACCAGGTTGCTCAAAGCCCCATCCAACCTGACCTTGAACACTTCCAATGATGGAGCAACCTGTTCCAGCCACACTTACAGTAAAAAAACTTCTTCCTTATGTCCAAACTAAATCTACTCTCAGTTTAAAGCCATTGTCCCTTGTCTTGTCAGTACAGGACTTAAAAAGGTCTCTCTCCACCTTTCTTGTAAGCCCCCTTTAGACATTGGAAGACCCCAATAAGGTCAATAAGGTCTCCCTGGAGCCTTCTCTTCTCCAGGCTGAACATCCCCAACTTTCTCAGCCTTTCTTCACAATGAGAGGTGTTTGAGTCCCCTAATCATTTTCATGGCACTCCTCTCCTTCCTGACTAATGACAAATAGTTTTGCATATTTAGATAGGGTTCCTCCCAACTAATGTACAACTCTCTTTGCTTCTTAGCACTGAATTTTCTCTGCTACTTTGCTGTCCATTAGCTGAGATTTATGAGGACCTTCTGCAATTCTCTACAGCCAACAGTTGTGTACTGACAGCACATTTACTCAGTTACAGTGTTCAGGCTTTTGGATGTTACCTTCTACCATACTCACTGTGGAAACAAACCGTTTAATCCTACCCCATGTTTTCTGTCCTTCAACCCATCCTTTTTATACAAAAGGACCTTTCTTCTTCTGCCATTAAAGTTTAATTTCTTTAACAGCCTTTAACAAAATAACATTGTCAGAGCTTTCTGGAAATCCAGGAACATTACATCAGCTGTATCGCTGTTATCCACCTGATCACTGGCCCCTGCAAATACTTCTAGCTGATTTGTGGGGCATGGCTTCTAGTTGATTTGTGGGGCATGCAGAAGTTCTCCCAGTGCTTCCCAGTCTACCAATGTCTCTTTCATTATGACTTCCAACTTACCTAAGTAATAACACTTCCATTCACTAAATTAATAATTTTCTTTTTATTCACTAAATTCACAAATTTGTTCAGTGAATTTGATCCAAAGATCAACCAGTGGTCTTCCTTCCATTGGCTTCAGTGATATATGAAATATTTTTAAATGCATTAAAAAAGGACAGATGATTCGATTTACTTGACTTCTGAAATCTTGACTTTCTTAGATTGTTTAAAAAAAAATCATACTAACATTTGGGTTTGCACTTAGTGGAAGAAGAGCATTTAGCCAGCAGCCTTTCTTTCACTAGACCATGTAATGCTACAGGCAATTGGTTTAAAATGGATTCTAATTAGTATAACAGATTCTAATCGTGTCTTTAATTCTTAAATCATCCAGTACCCAGAGTGGCTAGATAATTAGATTATTTGTAGCTGTTGAAGGCAAAAGCCCATTAAACCCTGAAAATTATTCCATTTGTTTTAAAGCACAGAGGTAATTACTGAGAACAGGTGTAAAAAGCCCAAACATTTCCCTTACCTTGAAAAATTAGAGTTGAATTTTGAATAGCATTTAGCTGGAGTCTACAGAATCATAAATAGAGGCTATGCTGAAAAATACAGGTAAAGCACCTTTGAGTCCTAAGTGGGCCTAAGAAACCTATTGCTCTGCAAGTTGACAAAAGTGCATCATTATCTTCTTTAAAAATTGTTGAAAAGGCCACATAGAAGAATTACAATCATGAATGGTAAGCCCTTATATATATCATTCCTCAGTCCTTATTTCTCTCTATTGCTCTGTTAATGGTCTAAGTAATGTGAAGTTTGATGAAACCCAAATCCTCTTAGCTGAGCTTTCTCTTATCATTTCTCACTCAGCCTACACATCTGTTCCTTGCCTTCAGGCAGTCTCTGCTCTCCCCAGTTGCTAACAACTCAGATTTATTCAGTACTTTTCATGCAGAAAAGTCGTCCAAAGTGGAACTGGATGAAACTGGCGAAATATCTCCCACCGCACAACTCTCTTAAAATTTCGCCATTGCTTTCAAGGCTTCAAAAATAAAGAAATACTGTAGAATGTGAAGCAGCATTCTCCAAAGTGCAGAAAGTTACCTGCAGGTATATGAAATCCAGTGCAACTGAGCCCGCTGAGGATTTGGCAGTGAGAAACTTTATGCTGACACAGAGGCTTTCTCTCCCTTCTCAGGCAACCTGCCATTTCTCTGCATGACTTCTTGCTGTCCTACAGAGTACGAAGGGCCAGGGAGGCAACTGGGATTTGGAGAGGACAACCACCATCATTGTCATTTGATGACAGCTTTGGCATCCTTTAGCACATCAGCCACTCAGTTCTGCCAAGGACAGACTTCGTTTGAAAGCCCCTTTACTGTTTTCAAAAGGCAAAAATAGCAAAGGGGCTGCAGGTTGGGAATCCCTGTTCTGGATCAACCACATCCTCCATTTCTTCCAGATGACATAGTTATCATTTGCCATTTAATTTCAGTTTAATTTAGGGATGGGTTGGCACAGGAAAAGACCACTTGTTATAACATGGAACACACTGCCAAAATATGCAAAATTGCAAAAAATTACACACAGCACCATACTCCGACAATATAAATTTAAAGTTGAGTACCTAAACTTGGAAGTGCTAGAGCTAAACTTGAAATGTCTATGACACTACTCTCTTTACCATGTAGTCATTCACTTTGCTTCCACTTCTTCTTTGGAAAACTTGGCTTTGGATTCTTAGCAGTATTTATAATAATTTCCTTAGTTAACATTTCGTTTTATCGTACCCATTAAACCCTCTCCCAAAGAGCGAGCATACTCTTTGCTCTTTCCAAATGGAGGATCTCAAGGGCAAACTTTATAGTTTTTGTGTTTGGACAATCCCCTGGGACCCTTCCCATTTATGGATGTAGATGCCACCACAAAAATAAAATGCCACAAAGATGTTGTCAAAAATAGTGACACAAAATATAGAAAAATTTGTATTGACTATAATGAAGGGCCAAGACACAATATTTCATAAATGAAGCATTAGAGCTTCCACACCGGGTCACAGAAATAGGATCCTCATTGTATTATTTTATAGAGGCACAATGTATGAAGCTCTGTAGTTAGCAACAGTTATGCCAGTAGAAAGTTCATTGCTATACCAATGACCCCACCAGCAGTGACAACTAATGAGTAAATAACGCTTCACGGGTACGTTGTTCAAAGGAAGTTAATATTCAATGCCGTGATGCACATTTCTGAGTTGGCTAGCATGTACATTCTGTTTATGAGACATTACACAAGATGATTCTGAGAAAGAGACATAAATATCATCTCATTGATGTAAATGATTCCCGTATTTCCCATGCAACAGAATCTTTTTCTTGATTTGTTCTTCCCAGAAGAATGAACACATCTCAGACAGCAGCCTAATAGCCTACCACACATATCTCCCTCTCTTAACTGTGAAGGTTAAAAAAACTTGCATTTTGAACTTATATATATATTTTTTTTTAATTTTCTGATTATGAGGTGTTACCAACCTTATACTTTTCTTTATGAAAAAGTGCTAAAGGAACGGTAATGATTGAACTGCTTTCTAAATCCTCCCAATTTGGAAACACAGAAAAAAAGAAGCAACATAAAAATCCATATGGCCACATTCGCAAACCAGAGACATTGAGTAACCTGGTATACATCTGGATGGGGAAGAATACTTTATACCAGTACATATATATCATCAAATGAAGAATAATTATTGTGTGTAGATTTACCATTTTCTTTGTGTAAATACCTGATTAACAGGAGATGAAGGTTTTGCCTCTGAAAAAGGGGCACACCCATTTTGTGAGCTCCTCTTTTGTAAGAAATGTTCTGCTGTACAGGTGAAAAGGAATGAGGAGTGGTCACAGTATTAATATTAACAGGTGGCTTTTCTTTCTGCTTTGGCAATATTTTTAAGGGCAACTTTTAAACAATAGAGCTGTATTTTTAATACCAGAGCTATGTGGAAAGTGCCTCGTTAGTCAAGTTACTGATGACAGAATTTGTTCATTGTCTTTCTTTTTTTTTAACTCGTATTTGCTTTGAAAACCATAAGGGCCATGCTCTTCTTCCGCTGAAGCTGACAGCAAAAAAGCATTATTTTCAATTGGGCCAGGCTGATCCTATTATCAGGTTGCTTTGAATGAATAAGTAACTGTTCCTCGTTGGCAATATGACCTGTAATCAGCCAGTCTCTCTTTGTAGGATACTTCAGAGTAAACTGAATGTTTTAAGGAAAAAGGCAGTATCAGTACAGTGCCTATCATAAGTTATTCCTCCTTCTCCAAAAGGTGATATTTTTTTAGCCAGTCGTGTACCCAGCACAGTGTGAAATACATACAAGAATCCAGAATGGATTCCCCATCCAGAGGGGGAAGCATGAGCCTAGGTCCTACCTCAAGATAATCTTTTCTGCAGAAAGTACTATGTGAGGTGTTGCAAAATACAGAAAGGACATGTTCACAGGCCTGCTATGATCTTTTTCCTGTAGATCTCCACAACAGTACGTGCTCAAAAGGGGATCCTACATTGATCAAGAAATTACCTGAGCATCTCTAACTAGAGGAACTGGGATTTCTGCATAGCAGAAGCCACATGCAATATAAATAGGTCAAAAAGGAATCATGTTAGGATTTATTAACTCTGTCATCTGTACACTGTAATTGCATTTAATCGCCTTCTAAATTAAAAATAGTGTTGTTAAAGTAGCACTGTATTGCATAAAAGAAAATGTCAAGAACAAAGACATTTTTGTTCATTTTAAAATTATACAGTGCAATTTCACAGCTTCTTTTATGTGTTTTAAAGAATCAAACTTTAGCTAAGCCAGATTTTGCATTTGATAATGCTAGGAAAAAGAAACATATTACATAATTCTGCTTTAAAGTGTAATCCTTACATTTACCCCAATTAGCAGGAACATTGCAAACTATTGCACACTCAAGCTGCAATTAACCTTCCCCATGCATTTCTGGCCCATGCTATTAGCACCATTTCTAAGTAGCAGTCCAGCTAATGAAAGTCACAGGTTTTGTCAGAGCTGAGACAACATATTCCTGATTACCCACAACAAATTTAGAAATACCTGTCAGCTGGTTTATCCTATGATGTCCTCCAGAGTCATTGACGGAAAATGGCCTGTCAGACTCCAGTGACATCCTGAAAGCAGGCTGAGGCATCGCAACAAAGGATCTCTTTTTCTGGCTGATCAAAACTGGAACTATGTATTTCACAGTATTCAGCCCTGCATTCGTGTTGCAAGTAAATTACACCTGCTGGGAAGACTTGTTCTCTTTCAGCAGAAGATAACCCTCATTATGATTTTGTATTTGGTCTGGGTTTTGACATGTCAAATTGACCACTGTTGCTAGGGCCATAGGCTGGGCTGAACTGTGAGTATCCCAGGATAAACAATGCGGTTTTAGGTCTCAGGTGCACTGAATGAGCAGCATAACTTTCTCCTCACAAGTGTAAAAGTGCCCAAAGGTTTTAGGCTGAATGTTCCCAGAGTGAAACAAGCCCTGCCTTGTATACTACTGTAGGACGTGAGGAGGTCCCTCCAGCACACAGAGTAGCCGTTTCTTATTGCAAGGCTAGGTCATGTATTTATTTTTCATTTTCAAGGTGGTTTGTGACCTTTAGCAAGAAAGATAACCCTAGGGGTTGTGCCAGAGCACCTACGTAGACATCTGTAGATGGCAAATATATGCTCTGACACTTTTTCATCTCTTCTTCAAACCTGCCATCTTCTAAATGTGACCAGGGCACTGACTGATCTGACAAAAGAGCAGGTCATTCAAGGTGAAGGGAATTACCCCCTGGGTGGGCAGCGAAGCATAAAGAACAGGATCTCGAATCAAGATGTTCAGACCAGTGCAGGTCTCTAAGCTGCTTCTCATCCTGTTTTTTTCCTTCCAAATTATCCATCACATCAGGACATTTACCCCAATAACTGTCCAGCCATTGGTGCAATATCCTTGTATAACTAGTAAGAAGCTGATCATTTGCTTCAGCAGCAGCTTCTGCAAGTAACCATAAAAGATCTGAATTAAATGGGACCTGGTCTGAGGTCTAGGATATCCAGAAGAATTACAGTTTTGGTTGCCTGTGCCCTTCAGACTCAGTGCAAAATTGTTGCTAAAAAAGTAATAATTAAACAACTTATCTGATAGTTACATTCAGTCTCCTGTTAAACTACACAAGAAGGCCAAGCAGCACTGCTGGAGAAACCTGAGAGAGACATCAATAGAAATTTCTGTTTGGCTCAGAGTAGGAACAAGGCAGAATTAAGTAAATTTTCAGCATTCAACAAATCATACCAAGTAATAATTAAAACCCCAGAAGTATAAAAACTGGGATAGCAGAGGATCTTGTCACTTAGACTGCTCCAGTAGCCATCACATTCATTGCTTAACACAGTGGAATACCTAAGATCTTTCCATAAGTTCTAGCTTATTGCTACTATATGTATATATATATATATATTATTTTTTTTTTTTTTAAGCATTACTGTGTACATAGCACATATAGCACAGAATAAGTTAGCCCTGAGGAGCCTTCAGGAGCTTCACAGCTAAAAAGGCAGACTGACAAATGTATAGTATTTCTCTCTTTCTCGAAACACAACTATCCCCAAATCTATTCTCCTAGGGGCCTGAACTGTGACCATTGCAAAGCCATCTGATGTGATGATGGAGGGGGAGGTTTAGATTGGATATTAGGAAAAAAATCTTCACAGAAAGGGTTGTCAGGCATTGGAACAGGCTGCCCAGGGAAGTGGTGGAGCCACCATCCCTGGAGGTGTTTAAAAGGCATTTAGACGAGGTGCTTAGGGACACGGGTTAGTGCTAGAGTTGGGTTATGGTTGGACTCAATGATCCTGAGGGTCTCTTCCAACCCAAATGATTCTGTGATTCTATGAAATACAAAAAGGTTCTGTGCTGAACAAGAGGGATATCACAGGTGGCTGGAGCTGATCCCACTTAGAGGTTCTTTTCATTTTCAAATTAACATATTTACCTAAGCCAGTGACACCTGTAAATTTGTAACTTCCTTTAAGAAGAAATCAAACCATTGCTACACGGACCTTAAGAACACCAATACAATTTAAACAACAAGAACTGAGTACACAGAAAGGAAAAATTGTGTTTACCCTGCTCTGCTGCATCTTGCTGAGCCACAGAAGTAGCAGATTTGTCCATTCAGGAGCTTTAAGTATGAATGAGCAGCAGCTCGTCCCTCTGCGCAGAGCGAGCCTGGAGACCGGTGGCACCTCTTGCAGTTTTTCAAACTAAATATTAGGCTCTTTATCATAAGGTCAGTCACATCTAATCACTTCTAATCACCGTGGATGAAGTGGTTACACAGCCATCATCAGCCTCCATGCCCTGGAGGAGAACATGTAGCCCAGCTCCCTCCCGACTCCCAGCTGACAGCAGGACTGTAGCTGCCATCTGGCTGCCTTGGACCTGGGCTCTGCTCAGCCAGCATCCCCCAGGCAAGCTGGTTCCTCATGCTTAGCTAGATGCTGCCTTACTCTCTGCTTTTTCCAGACTTGGGGATAGTGACCAGTCTCTATCTCCTGCAGATGGTGACCAGTCCCAACCTCACCAAAGACTGGACTGCAAATAAATCAGTATTGTAAATAATAATGCAATTAAATTACAGGGTGAGAGGTCTTACAGACTTTTATTGTTACATTAGAAACCTCCCCCTACCCCTAGAATTTTGCAGCCGTGGTTTGATTTCCTCTAGGTACCGTGCATGTGACAAACCATCCTGTCTCCCTCCTGGCAGGGTTTGTTTGATGGGGGGCAGGGATTAAAGTGCAGGCAGATGTGCAGAGCAAACTGGAGTCCATATAGAAGGGCTGGCACATGGGGACACATGCCCTGTCTACCTCACCTGAAATACAACACCACCATCCCAGCTGGGAGTACTGGGATAGAGACCAGGGCGATGTGCAGGCACAGGAATCATTCCAGGAGGCTTCACCAGACCCATCTGAAAATATAAATGCTACAAAACTCACAGAAATCTCCACTGCTACCCTGCACCCTTTCTACCTGATGCATTTGAGAGCTGGCAGGACATCCTCCTAGAGCTAACAGATACAGCAGCATTGATGCATTGCCAAACCGCAGGATAAAGGTTTCCCAGCACTGGCCTTGTTGGTCTTCAGGGGACTGACAATGTTTGCAACAACCTACGCATGCTGTTATCAAAACAAGGCTGATGTAAGTAGTGATGACATCAGACCATGAAAATACAGCTTGTAACTCAGTTACTTAGAAAAGCTGGCAATCTTAGTTGAGCAGGTAGGCGGGCACATGCAGATGGGTGCGTGTCCATGTGAAATTAGTGCTTATTTTCAGCCTTGCTCCTTTTAATGTGACATGTTGTGCTACTCAGGTGCCTCTCAGTCAAGCAGTACCTGTGGCTTTCCATTCATCATATTTCACATTCTCAGACTTAAAAATGCACCAGAGGTGGCAGGCAGGTCTCCGTGACCTTCCCTTCTTGGGGCCCTTCCCCATGAGAATGTAGGACTAGCTGGCCTGAGGGAGGGCTCATGAGAAAAAGAAGCCTCTTGTGAGATGCAAATCTAACCTAGCCCAGCTCCCAGCAGAAGAAAGTTATGACTTCTATACAGATCACCAGTTTGCCCTTCTCTCAATGTTCCTTCAGCATTGCCACTCTAGCACCAGTTGTCCATGTGCTTTCAGCATCATCTGGGAACCACCGGACTGAGTAGGGCAAAAGAGGAGCAATCTCACTGGGATGCAAAGTGGTGATGTAGTGCCAAAACACTGCTGAGTCATTCCCATAAACATTTCTTTGTCCTGTCTGTAAAGATGGGCTAAGTTTTCACCTGAGGAACACAAGGATGGTGCTTTCTCAGGTGGGCAAGTTTGCTTTATGTGGCACAATGGCATGCTCTTTACTGGAGATCAGGTTGAGTGGGTTCCTCTGGATCACTAAAGAGGAAAAGGATTTTTAGGCTCTATTATTGGCTTTCAACCTCCTGGACATCCTGGAACTAAACAGCTCTGCCCGGCTTTCTGCTGCAAAAAGAAACCTAGATGCCTTCTTGCCTCCCTCTGCTTCCCTGTAGATGCATTTATAATTATCTGTATTTGCACATTAATTTACACGAGGTAAAAATATTTATTTTTTATGTAAAAGCTGACACATTTGAGTCTAGGGCTGGCGGGTCTTTTGACATCTTTCTCCAGGACTAATATCACTAAAATATTCGGAATTAGACCATAAGGTCCAACCAAGCACAGTAAACGGAAGATTGATTGAATCCGTGGGAGACCTATGTAAGAATCTGGGAAGTGGTACACATTATTATATTCTTTAGTCATATTGTGCAAAAATTTATTTACTGGGAAGTCTGGTATTTCTAACTTATTTAAGAAAAGTTCTCCCCCTCAGTAGATACGAATGCTGTAGTAAACAAGCAGATGGAATGCAAGTATTCCAGCAGGATGAGGGAAGTGAGTCCCTCTCTACTGGGCACTGGTGAGGCTGCACTTCNCTCTTCTCCCAAGTAGTAAGCGATGAGAGGCAACGACCTCCAGTTGTGCCAGGGGAGGTTTAGATTGGATATTAAGAAAAAAATTTTCACAGAAAGGGTTGTCAGGCATTGGAACAGGCTGCCCAGGGAAGTGCTGGATTCACCATCCCTGGAGGTGTCTATAAAGCATTTGGACAAGGTGCTTAGGGACATGGTTTAATGCCTGGGTCAGGTTAATTGTAAGACTCAATGATCTTGAGGGTCTCTTCCAACCAAAATGATTCTATGATTCTATCACTCTATGCGTTATCTGAAAGAAAATTTCTCTATAAATTGGTAAAGTCTTTCAATTTTCTGAGATTTCCACTGATCGAGAACATATTTGTTCTATTTGCTGGCCCTACAGCTGAAGGTTTTGCCTGTGGCTGTCCCGTACAGCAAGTCACCAGTGTGCTAACTCCAAGCAGAAAGACTTTTTCTCTGCAAAGACAGAAGCACTGCAGAGCTTCAGTTAAAATGAGGCAACATGCAGTCACGGGCTAAGGAGTTCGTTAGCTGGGAATAGCTACAAGCACATTAAGAAATAACCCAAAAAATTAATATTCAAATGAGACACCAAGACTAGCTCTGGGAAGTGTGACTGCCTTCCTGCTTATGAAAGACCAGACCAGGCAGCACAGCTTTGTCCAACAATTTCTTACTCCTTGGAGGCCTCCTCTCTGCTCACTGCATTCCACAGAATATGAAGGCAGCCTGTACAAACCTGTGCTGGCACTAAGCTAAGATGGTTTGGTTGTAATAGCAAGACTCTCTATTTCAGCTTGTTCAGCTGAAACAGTTCTGTTCACCATTGCTCCTCACTGCATACATGAATGGCATAATCTGAAATCCCCAGTCCCTAAATCCTTTTTTTCAAAATACATTTCTTCAGGATATTTATAAATCTTTCTTTCTTTCTAGCTATTTGATAAGTGTAGACTTCTATATGCCTCTGTTTGTCTCTTTAGTGACTGGGCAATCACATTACACCAGGGGATAACAACTTCTCTCGATTTGAGATAGCTGTGAGAAGCCAATAAGCACCTTAGCAGAAGCCTCTGCCCAAACCAAAGATAATGTCACTAGCTGAAAAGTAAAGACTATATTGGTGGAGAGGCTCCACTGAAAATCACTATGCAAAAGGTTGTGCCTTCCTCAGATACTCAGAAGGATCAGAAAAGCCAGCAATGAAATAGGAAGGAGCAGACACAAAATACGCAGAACTGCTGTAAATAAGTCCTGCAGCACAGCTAAGAAAGGGGATTTGAGGTATGTATAGGCAGGAACAGCACTTAAAACCATGAGCAAAGAAACTGCTTCCTACTGTTGGGTTCTTGCTGCCTCTGGGAAACAGGGCTGCATTCACATTTTGTAAGTGAAAAAGGGTTATAACGAAGCAGCAGATGACTCCATCAGTGCTTTCCGTTCATAACTCAGCCCATCCTGGAGCCCTGGGTTTCTAATCAGTTGGGTCAAAAAGGGGCAACTGTCCTTCATTTCTTGCTCTGTCCTCCCTATAATGCTCCTTTAATTCTGTTTCTATTTAATTTATTATCACAGTCCTACAAATTAATTTGGACAGACATGTCTCTCTACTTGTAAGAAATAGGCTTCAGGACTGAGAACATAAACAAGAATTTAGGAGGAGGCTGAGATTTTTGCAGAAACCAGTGAAGTGTTTGCAGGTCTGGGGAAATGATGACTTGCATAACAGTGAGTGCCACATGCCAAACAGAGACATGGAGCCAGACTGAGCCACTCTTCTGTAGATGTTTAAGCGAAAGCACATAAGGAGCTGTTGTGAAACTCCAGCTCCTGATACAAGGTCCAGACACATTTGCACCCTTGATACTCAGACTGACAGTATCTGCTTGGAGGGGACTTCATGGAAGGAACCTTGATTTTATCAGTTCACTCCCCCCTCCTTCTCTTCATCCTAAGTAAAGCAAGTGTGCCATTCTGCTGGGCGTATTGTAAATTCTGGGTTTGATTCATTGACAATCTGAGAAACTCAAGGCAGCTGCAAATCCAGTTTACCTGTCCAGTTAAAGACATTTTATGGCCGCTGTATGTCTCTGAAGATTTGCAAGCCAGCAATGTGTACCACTAAATCAACCTTTGTCAGTTTTACCAGGCTTTTTGAGAGAACAAAAAGAAGGATGCTATTGCTTTACTTCTTAACCTTTGGTGTTTTCAAGAGCCTTTTGTCATTCTGAAGTTGTGTCCAAATGCTTCAGGTTTAATGCAGGATTTATCATCCATCTTTATTGTTTGAGTTCTGTTTTGTGGTTTATTAAAGTCCATAGAGTTTGAAACAGCTACCTGTGTATAAATCAAGCTATATTATATAAATAAACTACCTTCTACCAGAGGAACATAATATTTAGGGTTTGTCCACAAGGGAAAATGTTCCAAGTGGAAATGTCAACTGGAAACACAGTGGTTAATGTACTTCTAGTGCCTGAATGGTTGCTCCCATTCTGTGCCAAGTGCTTCTTTTGTCTCAGCTTAGTTTGATTTGGAAATAGAGTAAGATAAACAGTAAAAAAGCACTCAAGGGATATCAAGACTTTTTTCCAGACTGACCTGAGCTAGTGGGAGCAAAGGACATGGAATGGGCAGGGTGTGGAATAGCTGTTCTGCTACAGCCCTGACAGGTTGTTTCCTCCAGATCTACTGTTTGCACACAGTCCATTTCCCAAGTACCTGCTCATCACTACCTGGTAGCACTGTGTGATCCTTTCTTGTGAAGGTGATTTTCTTCTCCTGACATTTGAATACACAGACACAGTCTGTTTCTTCTTAAACATAAACAGTGACCAAGAGCAGGGAGCTGGAAAGCAAGGACAATAAAACCAGCAAGAAATTACACATCTGAATCATCAAGGAGAAATAGATTGGTCAGCTTTGATCTTTAAAGAATGAATTCAGACAACTGCAATAACGCTAATATAGATTAGACTGTGACTTTTTGTTACGTGTCTACAGTACAAACTCGATCTTGACCAAACCCAAGTGACATGTGGGTGACATTCTCGGCCATGTGCGATGCTTCCTAAAAATCCCATCAAAATAGGGGACATGAGTTGCACATGGAAGCTCCTTTATTTACAGTTTAAATATGACTGCTTTTGCACTGGGTCCCCTTGTCCTCACTGGGATTTGCTATCACCATGTTACAGAAGACAGAAGCTACCTGTTGAGGGACAAACTCTGTTCCTTTGGGGAGGGAAGCAATAAGTTTATTCCCTGTAGAGATACAAAAAGAGAGAATCAGGCTGGAAGTTAATTTATTCCATGCAGGAATGCCACAATATCACTTGTGGGATCCCCTACATCATCTGAACCGGAATGTGCACAAAAAGCAGGTTACAGCTGTCAGTGTTTTCTGCCACCAAACTGTGGTACAGTTTTTTCAAACTGTATACAGGCCAGTTACCTGTTGTTGTAGGGCAAAGATGCCTTGAACTGTCACTCAGAAAAACTTACATGACCAGCAGTGCCTGCTACAGCTCTGCTGTGAACAACACTTTTGCATTTGCTAAAGGAATGACAAGGAAATGTGGAAACTCTGGCTACAAAGCTGAAGCTCATTTCCATTTTATAAAGCCAGAAATCCGGATTTAGATGCCAGTCCTCCAGAAGCTGCTACAATAAAACAAAGCAGATGGGGAATTGCTGCCCTTGTGTTTTGGGTGAGTTGTAGCTGATTGTGGCCTTTTACTTGGAAAAGCTTGCAATTATGCTAAAATTTCCATCTTTCTACCGCTGCTGCCTCTCCCCCCATGCCTCCTGATGCAGCAGAACCATAAGGTCTGTAGTAACGAAAGTCATCTTTTTACTCTGTCAATACCATTGTTTATTTTATCTCTGCAGCTCAGACTAGGTCCTTGAATTAAAGGAAAAAATAGCCCTGCTGTTATCTGTACAGGGCAGAACCAGACGGGAAACTCGTGGTTTTGCTCTGACTAGTGCTGTGTCTTCATGCAGCTGAAGTGCAATGCTGGGAGGTACTGGATGCCTTCAATATCCCTTCAACCCATCCGGAAAAGAAAATGAATTTCAAAGCATTCCCCAGTTCCCTGGAGGTGTTTTGCACCCCAGATTACTCAGCCATGGCTGGTCAATGGGGCTCCTGCAGGTGACCTCTCCTTCTGTACCACCAGTCGGGCAAAACTCTGACCATTTCAGGCAGCAGCTTTCCCAGAGTTACTGCAAGATTTCATTAGCTTGACCCAGGAGCTGCCACACGCTTTATGAGTTTGCCTCTCATCCAGTGGTTTCTCACAGCCCAAGTTCAAGAATTTAGGGTTTGTACAGTCTTTGAACAGAAACAAAAAGGGCAATACCACAGGCTCTCCACCAGCTTCTGCCTTGGGCAGATAAGAACGGTACTTTTGTAAATTGGCCCAAGGCATTGCCATGACTCAGTTCAGAGCTGTGCAGATAAAATAAGCTACAGTGTTGTTAGAAAAATAAAGAGCTTTGTAGATGCTCCAAGTAGCACCAGAAGAATGAAACATTTGAAGAGAATAATAGTCTAATATCATTATTACTGTTACTATTGTTGTTTTGTACTGTGCCCAGACTCCACAGCCAACCTGTAGGACTGGAGCTGCCGTGCTGGGCACTGGTAATCTGCGAAATGAAGAGACAGCCTTTGCTTTTAAAGGACTCCCAGTTTAAGCACCAGAGTGGGAAGAAGGGAAAAGAAGGGAGGTAGAGGTACCTTAGAAGTGCTAATGTTGAGAGGATGAGTTTCAGGACTCATCTGTGAACCAGTAAGGATGTTCTTGGGCACACAGGGGACAAGACAGAGCACAGCATCATCCTCACATCACAAGAAATTATTCTCTAATTAACTTTTTCTTCCTCAGAAGCCAAATACAGAATCTCGGATTTCTCTTCAAAGATGCAAAGGAGACTGAAGCTCCCTGATGATGTTAACTTTCCATAGGAGTCTGACTCCTGTCTGCTCTTATCCAAACAGGGCTGTACTATCGCTCCCTGCTTCACAACTCCACTTCTGCTGTGTTCATAACACGTCATCCCTTTTGCTATCTGAACATTGCCCCTCTTGGAGAGACAGCATCCCTCTTAGGGGGGAGAGGAGGAGACAAATATTGAAAAAAACCCAAACAAAACAACAACCAAAGAAACAGCAGCTGCTTGATTTTGCACAGACACTGGCAGCATCTGCAGAAGTCCCTGAAGAAATGGCTGAGTGGGCTTGAATCAGACAGAGCAGTCCAGTGAGAATGGACTTCACCACCTGGCCTTGCCGTTCATGACAGGGCAAGGACACAGCACATGCTCCAGGGGAAGACAAAGTTTGCAGGGCTGTTGTTGCCCTCGGGCTGTGTGCTGAGAGGGAAGCCTGTAGCTGACGCAATACCATGAAGGGACCTTTGCAGTCCTGCTGGGTGAACCACATCTCAGGCTGCTCATTGGTGTCTCTCAGTGCTTAGTTTGTCCTCATCTTCCCTCTGGCTGTTGCCATGGAAAGTTTTTGTAGCATTTAGACTGTGCCAACTGTATGGAGATTACAGGGAGAAAAGAAAAAAGACCAAATGAAAGATTATTCTCAGACCTACAATAAAAATTTATCTTTCCTCCTAAAATCAGTATTTCACAGCCTAGTCAGAAAACAGTACGCAGAATATTTTTAATTCTCTTACGAAAAATAGCTCAAGACCACTCTTAAGGCACCTCAGGAAAAAAAAAAAAAAAAAGACATGGTATCATCTTGATTATAGTTGCTAAAAGCCTTTGCCAAGGTGGCAGGAACCAAGAAGAAAGTCTGGAAATCATTACAGGAGGCTCAACATCCAAGAATGTTAGGAGTCATGCTTTTGTTGCTAGCAGGTGTCATGGGACAGCTGGGTGGAAGCGTATGTGTTCTATTAATACCTGCGGCTGAGATTTCTTTGAAGGAGAGAGGGAATTCAGATTAGAGCAATAGCAAAGTCCCATGTCACACCAGTGCTGCTCCTCCCGTCCTTCGCTGAGACCCTGCAAAGGTGGTGGCAGCACAAATGCCAGAGGCTGGCAGACCACAGCTTGGTTCCTGAAATTCAACACCTACAAGACCAGTGTTTCACACAGCATCTTTTCTTGTGTAGCCCCAGTAAAATGTCACAAGAACAGGACTAGCATCATACTGCTGCTGAAACATGAGATGCAATATTTTCCCTTCCTCTGTGTAAATTCAGTTTGCTTTGGGATGTCTATTGATTGTGGTTCTGTTAGTATTCGTTTGTGTCCTATAACCATTAATTACTTGAGAAATGATCTGTGTATAGCTGAGTGCTTTTTAATTTTTTTTCTTGGAGACTGGATATGGTGTTTTTTATTATTGTGTTTAACCTCTTCTTTCTCTAATCCGCCTCCAGGTGTCTCCATGCCTGTACCTGTTTTTGGACTACAAGATGACTCCAAAGTATTTAAGAAAGACAGCTGTTTACTTGCAGATGACAATTTTGTCCTAGTAGGTTCTTTTGTGGCATTCTTCATCCCTCTAACCATCATGGTGGTTACCTACTTTTTAACTATCAAGTCGCTGCAGAAGGAAGCTATGCTATGCGTGAATGACATTGGCCCAAAGACCAAGTTTGCTTCATTTAGCTTCCTCCCTCAGAGTTCCCTGTCCTCAGAAAAACTCTTTCAGCGCTCTTTGAACAGAGACGTGGGGACTTCTGGGAGGAGAACCATGCAATCCATCAGCAACGAGCAGAAGGCTTCCAAGGTTCTTGGCATTGTCTTCTTTCTGTTTGTTGTGATGTGGTGCCCGTTTTTCATCACCAATGTGATGGCTGTAATTTGCAAGGAGTCATGCAATCAAGAAGTCATTGGAGAACTACTTAACGTATTCGTTTGGATTGGCTACCTTTCTTCGGCTGTCAACCCACTCGTATATACGTTGTTCAACAAAACCTACCGCTCAGCTTTCTCTCGGTACATTCAGTGTCGCTATAAGGAGGAGAAGAAACCTTTCCAGCTGATTTTAGTGAACACTATCCCAGCACTTGCGTATAATTCCAGCCAGCTCCAGCTAGCACAAATGAAGAGTTTGAAAAAAGAGGCAAAAACGATAGCTAAGGATTATTCGATGGTCACGATCGGAATACATCATTTGGATGGTACCTCCAAGGGAAGTATCAGCCCTGTGAACGAAAATGTTAGCGGTGTGTGACGGTTGGCAGCTGCCATGACAACCACCGTGCGTGCGCTGAACATTTCACCTGGCTGAGAGAAGCTCTGATAGCTTAAGGAAAATCAGCCCTGTTCAAGAGACCCTCCAATAACATCACACATGCCTCATATTATCCTGTGGATGAAAAGCAGGGTTGAAACGGTATCAAATGTGCAATTTTTTTTCATACAGTACGTTGGCTGTTTTAAGCACAGGCTTTATTAAACTTATTTTTTTAATATTCTAAATAATATATTTCTTAAAGAAAAAAAATGCAATTTCTGGTATTATAACATAGGCTGTGAAGAAATCCATGCATTTCTTTTCTCTTTGCAAATGAAAGTTAAGCTGCCCTTTGATGTCCACGCAGAGTAGGCTCCAGCTAGTTTGTCTTGCTACAACAGAATTTTGTTATCATTAACTGAACGAGCACTTTATGGAATTTTAAATAAAATGATGGTTAGTTTGCTAATATATATTTAAAATAAATTTTAAAGTATTACAGAAAAATCTATTAAAATCTGTATAGACAAATTATATGGACACTTTGGTAACAGTGTTTTTATGGCTATTTTTTCTTCTGAATGACCATTCTGAAATGTTACTGGACTTTCTTGCCATTTGTTCTATAGTTCGAATTAGCAATTCTCAAAGGTAAATTATACTTGAATGATAAGTTGTTTCTACCACCATTTTTAATCTTTATCTTTATTTTACGTCTTGTACTTTATTTCCATTCCAAAATTTTCATCTGTTCTGCTAAAAACTTGAAAGTAATTTTTTCAAAAGTAATTTTTTCAAAAGTAATTATCAGGCTTGATTCCCTGCTCCTTTTCACTGGTGTTGACAGGGAAGCGAAGTGAGAGAAGAGTGGATAATCAGGCACACTGCTAAATAATTTCAGGGGTGATTCCACATCCATGTCTCCCTTAGATTTCAACAGAGTCTGATTTAAATAATGCCAATGGAAGTTTTGCATGAATAAATCCTTCAGTAAAAGGCTGTAGCAGATCCTCACGCACCATTTCTCTTTGGTTAAAAAGGCCACTATTAAGGTGTTCCTCTGGTTTTGTTTTAGGGCTGGTAGAGCCAGAATTATTAGAAAACTGTTAATTGTTCAAAATTGTTTTCCCTGGTTTTGCTGTTTTGTTAGATTGCTCAGGAACGGTAGGTAGCTTGCACTATTAGGACTCAGCCTTAATGAAATATGTATGGGCAAATGGGCCCCACTTGAAAAATAACAGGACTTATAAGTGGCAATGTAATTCACCTGCATAGCTCCAGGGGCAGAATACATTACACAGAGAACATCAAATACATTGCTTGACAGAAATGCATAGTCATGAAACTGTTTCCTTTTGGGTATCATAGACAATTTCAGTGAAGCCAGTGGACTCTGCTAGAGAGAAGAAATATAAATATTGCATCCACCTGAAAAACCTAAATCCAAGCATTTGATTAATTCCATTAATTTTGCAGCCATCATCATCAGAAACAGGATGTATTCCAGCTTCAGATCCTGTCCACTCTGAGAAAAACTTTGCCCACCCAGAAGCCAAACTCCAATGCCCTCATCAGTCCTTCTCTTGCAGTTGTTCGGTCTTCACAGACCAATTAAATTTCCACTAAGGAAAAGAAAGCGAGACAGAGAGAAACTGAATCTGATTCTGGCTTACCAGCTGGGGGTCTTGGAAGAGGAAGATTTTCAGCTTAAAATACTGATATGTGGTAGAAGAAGACCTAAAAATTGACTCAGTATTTGGCTGCTTTACAAGAAACTGCTTTTATTGTTCTCTTGACAGTAGACAACTCAATCTGCCAGTTTCACGAGCAATTTCCTCTGATGTGGGGTAGATCAGAGCCACTGTGCACAGGTCACACAAGAGCTCTGTGTGCACTGACTCATTCCAGAGCCCTCAGCCTTCATGCCTGGATCAGAGTCTCGTGCTCTAGCCCCATTGCAGCGATGCCACGCATGTCACCCATCAGCTTGTGGACATTTATGGTGTCCCCCTCAAAACTGGGAATTTAAGATCACCTGATAAATCAAGTGGTATAAAAGCTGTGCTCACCGAGCTGGTTTATATGCTCTCTCTGAGTACACTTGATCACCACGACCAAACCGGACAGCTCCAGCAGAAGGAAAAATGAACTGGTGGCTCCTGCCTCCCTGTGCACACCCTGCTCCTGCACCGAGTCGTGTGAAGGGTGCACACAGACACAGAAGGGATTTCAGGAGGGAATCTGCTGAATGCAGCTGAGCATGAGGAACACCAAGTAGTAGGTGGGAACAGTGACTTTCCACTGCTTCCTGATGAGTTTGATATAGAGCCTAAATCAGGGGGCTTGAGCTAACGACAACAACCAGCTCACATCACACGGGCCATCCAAGCAAGGGATGGAGCACTGATGTAGCACAAGTGGTCCAGGGCATCCCACAAAACAGGGTATTCAGGTACCTCCTGGTGTCCAGATGTCTCCACTCCACAACTGGAGTGACGGTTTTGACGATTCACCCTTGGGAAGAGGCGCCCCAGGGAAGAATTAAGCAGTAATAAAACCAACGGCCTTTTGTGAGTAGAGACCTGAGGCTCAGGATCCACCACCAAACCCGATTGCCTTCACATGTTTGGTACTGACACAGGGTTGAAGGACTCTAATCCTGTGTGTGAAGGAAAAAATAACACAGGGGCTTCCACCACTGGAGGAGATTGCCACGTTTTGTGCTATTTGTGCCCATCTTGTTGCAAGTATTTCTGGTCTAGCAAGAGAAAGAAGCAAACAGAACGGACAACTCAGGTCCTATTGCGTGTGCGTGCCAGGGAGCAGAGCCTGCCTGCATACTGTACGATGTCTATGGCACCCTACACTTCTCCAAAGCTCAACTTCTCCCCAGAACTCCTGAGAGTGCGGTTGCTGGTCTGTGCGGTCTTCTTTACCAGCTTGTGCTCCATGAGCTGTTATTGAGCGTTTAACATTCACTGCTTATGCTCTCTGCTTACCGTCTGCATTTCGCCCACGTGGCAGAGCAAATCAGACCCCCCTGTTTCTCTTTCATTTCACCTTCTGTTCCTCTTTCATTTCACCTTCTGTTCCTCTTTCACAATGTCAAATTGCTCAGGTTGCAAATACTGACGGTGAATATTTCACTACAAACAGAGAGGGTTTCAATTACTTGCTTCTTGTTTCATTAGAATATGACTCCGAAGAATAATTTTTTTTCCAGCTTATTAAAATAAAACCTGTGTTTTGGACCTAAGAGACTTGACAGCATTTCTTTAATTGGCAGCTGGAGGTAACATAACTCTTATTTTTTGCTTAGAAGCAGGGTTATCTGATGCCTGACATTTTAATTCTGCGAGCACTCAGCAGCTTTTGCCTAAGAAGCCTCTCAAAATCAAGAATGCACAGCAGATAAAGACCAATATGTACAGCTTTTTATGGACAACTTTGACAGTTCAGTGACGCCTGATTCTGCCACCCTGCACCAAAATGTTAATAGATTTTTGTGTGGTTTGCCTTAGTGAGGATGGCAGAGTCAGCATCTGAATTTGTTCTGCCCACCATGCCAGATCTGCTGGAAGTCGTTCATCAGCAGATAGCAATTGATAGAGTCATTATATTTCTGATAGATGACAAAGTCCAGTCATTTTAAACTAGAACTTAGAGCACTGGGCCCACGCTTGGGACGAACAGTTCAGTATGACCACTTTCAGAACAACACTTCCATCTTGCAAAAATGTGAGTGTTTTCATTATGCATCAGACTGGAATGGAAACTTTTGTAATTTTCCAGGCAAAAAAAAAGAAGACATTCACACAAAGTAGCTCAGAGGTTAGGGCCTTTCCCTACCTTACTGGAAAGGCATGGCGAGTCAGACTGTCCTATCTGCATCCAAAAAACCTGCTTTGTCTGAAAAAAGGTTTTAATCAACAATTTTTAAAGTAGGTCGACATTTATTACTCTTAAGACTGCATCTGAAAAATGTCCAAAGACATAAAGCTCACCATGTATCTCCTAAGCTGGTGTGCATACTTTATACACTTCAGGGTAAAAAGTCCTATGTATCTATCCCATCCAGCCAACCATGCACTGTACTTATGTAATTATTGCCAAACAGTGAGATGCGTTCTATTTTGAATACCTACATTTGCTTATGTAAATACATAGAGAAAAATGTTTGCTGTATTTTGTAAATGTTAATGTAAAACAGTGTTCCAATGCTTTATTGTTTTGTCAGATCTTACTGCTAGTAAAGCAGATTAAAATATTTAAATGCCATCAGTTGTTTTATACATTGGGGGTTTGTCTTAAGTAGCTATTTTGGTTTGGTTTAATTTCTCCCATTCATAACCCCAGCACAATGTTTGCTAAAGTCCTTTTAACTATCTTGCTGGACAAAGAGCATGTTGCAGAATTTAACTGTCTCAGTAAAGTGGTCCAACAGGAGACACTGCAATCATTCTCTTTTTCTAAGGACGGCCATTCTCCTACTGAAAATGTATACTCTTTGGATAAGGACATATAGCTTAAAACATTTCAGTCTCAGGAACAATGTATTTGCAATAGTAATAAGCCAATTAAATTAATTTCACTAAGAAGTCACAATGTAAGGCCAAAATTAATAAGCATCATAAATAAGTAGCATTGCACAATCATACAGACATAAATAACACCTGAGTTACAGAACCACAGTGCCATCTATTGGTAGTAGTTCCTTTCACAAAGAGTATTCTAATAAGAAACCAAAAAGGATTTTGTTATCTTTCTGTTTTCTCTATCTTAAAACAAAAATAAATCTATTCCTCCAACTGATCTAATGGCATATACACTCTTGTTTACAATTGCAATGTATATCAAAGTAGTACAGCTATGAATAAGAAGTCTCCTCAAAACCTTGCTGTTATCTTAAGGTTTCATCATGTTTTTTAATTTGTAGAGAAAAGCATACAAAGGCATATGTGTGTGTTTCCATACAGGTAAATATCTAAATAGATATATCAGGACTATATAGCTGCGTATAACGATATAATAGATCAGGACTCCAAAAAGATTGGGCAAATTTCTGAAGGGATGAGAGACATTTCGAGCCAGAGAACTGTCCAGATCCCAGGCTGGTGGCTGTTGGCGGGGGCTCTCCGGAGCCGCTTGCCAAACGCTTGTGCTCCTTCTTCTACCAGTTTGTGCTACAGCTCACTTCCAAAATGGGGTGTTCAGCCAAATGCACCTTTGGTCTGCACAACTCCAGCTGCTCTTATATTACATTTAAACTGAAAAAGTGGTCTGTGTATGAATTTAATTAAGCAACTCCCCATTTTTTTTCTGTTCCTGCTCATCCATAAATATTTGTGCAAGTGCATTCACGATTGACCTAATAAACCTCAAGGAGTTAATTCACAAATTGTTAGGTAACAATTCACTGACAATACAAATATTAGTACTTTGTGAGTTCACTGTTATTTTTCCTGTTATAAGTGTTCTGTAGCAACACAAAGGTTGTTAGTCTGAAAATCCTTAAACACTTCACTGCTCTCAGGAACTCAGTAATAAAAATTATGTTCATGCAAACACACAACTGTTGCAGGAAATAGAAGCAAAGAAAACAGTCATTAGAATGAATTTCCAAGCAAATTTACAACATACTTGTTTTGTGAAAAGTGGAAAGAATCACCCTTTGGAATTGTCTACTGGAGAAAAGCCCAGCCTTCAAATCCCAGAAGCATAAAATAGCCTCATTCACAACTAACAGCAGCTATAATGTAGCCACAAAACATTGCTTTTCAAAACTAAATATTTGGGGCTGGTGGGGCTAAGGCTGAGCCTGGAGATGTGGCACAGGGGATAAATTTTTCACTTTAAGAGCACGGTTAACAGCCACATTTGGGGTCCTTGAGGGAGAACACAGATTATTTGCTGAACGGGTCTTTTGAGCAACGATTATCTGGGAGAAGGTGAAAAGATTGAACTGTGCCATCTTTTGATCTGCCCAAGAAGCAGGTGTTGATGAAAGAGGAGCACACTGTGCCATTTTAAGTGAGGTTTCACCTCGCAGGTTTACATCCAAGCAAAAAAAAAAATGGGGGAAAGAGAAATATGTTAAGCAGATCACTGCAGTCACTGCTGGACTACATTCATATTTATTTATCCTTAAAATTCTTTTGAGGTAAAGACAGCTACTGCTGGAACAACTGAAGTAAAATAAGATAAAATCACCAGAAGAAGCCACCCAGTGAGCCGGGAGCAGAACCTTGAACTTGAAAGATATGAGAGAGGGTCCCCTCCCTGTAAGGTTCTACTTCTCAGTGTCGAGGGAACAGAGATTTCCAGAGAGCACCTGGGAATCTGCAGTCCTTATAGAGACATTGGGAAAAAAAAAATCCTAGCAGTGCAGTCGAGGTTTGCAGATTTGAAATTAATCAGGTCTATTTACTTTAAGTTTGAGGAACCAGCAAAAGTAGGAAATCAAAGCAGTTTATAAAGGCACTTTCTGAGCTGAATTACAGCAGTTGTGACACCCTGAATGACCCAAAGAAAGATGGATTATCCCCAAGTTCCTCTTTGATACCCCCCATCAGAAAGAAACGGTAGTCCTTTGGGAGGGAGCACATAGGGGTCTGGCAATGAACCCAAGGCAGGACAGCTGCTTCAGAAATTGGCCTGAGAAAGACAGGGAATTATACAGGCTCAAATAAAGGTGGAAATCTCAAGATTTAGAGCAGCGTGGTCCAATGGATACTCCACCAGAATATTCTGAACTGTTGCATATAGCTATCCATAAATTCACTGATCAAGTTTCCACATGAACAATCCCATCATGGCTGAACTCAGGAAACTTTTATTATATCTCTGTTCTCCACACGTGAAGTGTAGAAAACACTTTTGCTCCTTTTTATCTCGTAGACAGCAAACTCTTCAAGTCAGAAGGTTTGCTTAAACAAGGTTTTGTACAGTGCTTTGCACTGTGGACCTGGTCACTGTCAATGACAATAAGCTCGTCCCTTCTTTTTCAATCACCTATATTATCAATAGTGCAGGATAGCGCATATGTTGCTCCCTCCGCACCTTTCTCATGGGCCATCCATGGTGCTGGGGATGTCAGTGCAAGGACCAAGCTGCCATTAATGTCACTTTTAGGTTTATGATTATGGCTAGAGTTCCAAGAGCCACAAAGCCTACAGCTCCGGGGACACGGGGCTGCAAACAGCATGCCAAGGGGAGCACAACACCACACCTACATTGCTCTCTCCAACCCTCTTGTTGCAAAGCCCTTGCTGAAGGCAAAGTATACAACTCCCACTGCTCTCACTTTGTCTGTTGCAGCAAACTTCTCATCAGAAAGCACTTAGACTGGTCAGGTGTGCTGTGTTCTTGGTAAATCCCTGTTGGCTATTCCAAACCACCTTATTGTTCTTTGTGTACTGGAAATGGCCTCCAGGAGAATTTGTTCCACACGTTTCCCAGGGATGGTGGTAAAGCCGACCAGCCTTTACTTTGCTTCATCCTCTTCATGCCTTTCTTGAAGGAGGGTGTCTCATTTAAAATTCAGACCAAACAAGGGTTTTTTGCAATTTTTCTTGGAGCAACATGAGCATCTGCTTTTACTTCTTTTGTCTTAAAACATGCTTGGAATCTTCTGACTCTTTCATTACCTGTACTTCCCCTAGGACACAGATGTATTACTGGAATAAATGTTCTTCCTTCTGGAGATCTTATCAGTTGTTCCAAAAGTCATCTAGGCCTGCTACCATACTCCGTCTTTGACAGCAATAAAATAGTGCTTTTTCTTCAGCATATTTAGAAGCCATGTTCTTCAAAATCTTTTAAAGAAAGAGCAGAAGGAACCTCATGTATTGTAATTTTGCATGTCTCTTTGTCTTACATCATTATAGATAACAAAATAAAACTGTCCTCACAACAACAGTTTATGATACACAACTTAAAGCATCTGTTTACTATTCTGATCCTAATTTTGACAAATGACTTCAAGTCTGTGGCCTGAATTGCACCCCAAACCAAGAAAGAATGTCCAATGCATTTATATTACTTCAAGCCTCACATAGGGATCAAGATATCCTAGGAATGTCAGCTGATGTTCCTGATCTTAACTTATTCCCTCAGACCCCTATCTGCTAGGGGAAGACAACCAGGAACCTAAACAAATTGCATTTATGTCTCCACTTGTCCTTGGGACTCCCATTAATAAATCAAGCTCTAATGTTCTACTAAATTATTTATTGGCTGAAATAGAATTTAAATTTGTGCTTTGGTGTTGATTAAGTCTGATCTTAACTATTACATTCCTGTCAGCCAATATCTTTCTTGAGCTGCAATTATACCTCAAATTTTACTTTGATATCTGAGTTTACCAGCTTCAAAGGCTCAGTAAATCAAATATGAGGAATTTAATACTGCATGTGGAAAAATACACAAGCAAGCAGACTCTTTGTAAGTTCAAAATTAATCTGTGCTAAAAGGAATGAGAAAACAAAAGGCATAATACAAATACGTGCCGTCAATTTAATATTAAAAAGCTGGACTGCTTCATTTTTAATTGTAAAATGTTAGGAGGAAAATGCTTAGTCAGAATTATCAGACACATACACCTCACTGGATTTGGTATCAGTTGTAACATGTGCTTAATTTTTCATTTTCCTGAAATGATAAGAAAGTATTACAAATATTTCTTACTCACATAACTGTAATAAAAGAAGCTTTCCCCCCCTGAAAGTTTTCAGTGCTTTAATTGCTCCAGAAACAAAGATTTTCTTTTTTCAAAAACCCTACCTTTTTCTTATTTCTTATTGTAAATAGCTTATTTCTGCAACTGCAAATCTTCTGTGTATGTATTTCCCACAGTCTCTCTGCAAAGAAGATTCATGCACGTGCCCAATCTCATAGCAGCTCAGAGCTATTGAAGCCATTCCAGCTCACCAGTGCAGCGCTGCAGAAACACCAATACAAGACATGGCCAAATTGAAGAGA